>JAVIAB010000051.1:21901438-22501438 GCA_032433765.1 Megaustenia siamemsis | reverse complement strand
CCCCTGGGTGATGTTGATGTCCCCTGGGTGATGTTGATGTCCCCTGGGTGATGTTGATGTCCCCTGGGTGATGTTGATGTCCCCTGGGTGATGTTGATGTCCCCTGGGTGATATATTTAAATTAAATCGAACCCTTTGTCGAAATGTTTCAATGGGCTAAGTTATCTACATATTTATTTAACATTGTTGTATGTCTTAGATCGTTTCGATTTTGTCTTCTTTGAACGATGTCTTCAGTCGGAACCTCAGGATAGTTTACAATTTAAGTGTCACCGTGTTCTCCATAAGGCTGGTTGAGGCATCAAGATGTTTACAAGACATCCCTGAGTGAATTCTTCATTAGTGACAACATCTCAGTAAAGCTGGCGGATGATCTAGCACATGAAGGAGATACAAAAAGAGCATGATAACATTTGAAAATAAAATGAAGTCAACGTTAGAAGAAAAAAGACACAAGAGAAAAGAAGCAAAATGTATGACATTAAACTGCCGTGTACGCTCCGGACATGTGATTCTAATATTAAGGGTAAATGCATGACAACTGCCTTGTACACTCCGGACATGTGATTCTAATATTAAGGGTAAATGCATGACAACTGCCTTGTACACTCCGGACATGTGATTCTAATATTAAGGGTAAATGCATGACAACTGCCTTGTACACTCCGGACATGTGATTCTAATATTATGGGTAAATGCATCAAGATGTATATAGTTCCGAAGCTGCTGTAAAGCTGACGATAGTAATACAAATTTAAAAAAAAAGAAAAAAATGGTATGGTAACAGCTTGACGTTGGTGAGAAACAAAACAGTGGTAAAACGACGTCTCTGCCAAAAGACCTTCAGCAGGAATAATAAACCAACCATTGATCCTAATATTAGCTAGATCAGCCTTGAGAGAAGCTGCTCGAAAAAACAGTCACTTTTAATCAACACCTGCTTGTTTCCACCTACTTGTTTTCAGCTGCTTGTGAATATACAAAAGGCCAAATTCGCGTCTTCTGTTGGTTACAGCCTGTCAATATTTCGGATCCACGATAGCTCAGTGGTTAGTGAACTGGACTACAAAGGACAAGATGTAGGGTTCTATCCAAAACGACGGCTTCCGGGTTCACCCATCCTTAAATGGGTACCGGATTTTTTTTTTCTGGGAAAGTAAAGCGGCACGGCTGTGACACCGACCACATTACCCCAAAAATAATGTGCTGAATGTCTGTAAAATGTATGGTCACTAACACCATATTCCCTATACGTCACTTGGCGTGATGGGGGCTCTTTACTACTTACTGTCAACATTTCTTGGTTGTTTACATGTCTAGCTACAATATCCCGAGACTGTTCTACGGACAGATTTACAACACAACGACAGTTTCTTAGTTTCCTTTTCTGTTCTTTCTTTGTCGCTAAGGCGTTGTTATGATTAGCTTGAATTATTCATGAAGTTACTGCTGAAATAGATACTTCTTGAAATATGTTCTTTTAGCGTTACAGGAAAGCCTGACAATTGAACGGTAGGCTGTCATTTTTACAATTAATAGACAAGGCTGTACTATTCATCAGCATCTAGTATTTTAATATTCGAAGTATTTTTTTAAACAAAGTGAAAATATTACGACGAGAAAGAGAGAAGTTAGAAGTGAAAACATTACGACGAGAAAGAGAGAAGTTTGAAGTGAAAATATTACGACGAGAAAGAGAGAAGTTTGAAGTGAAAATATTACGACGAGAAAGAGAGAAGTTTGAAGTGAAAATATTACGACGAGAAAGAGATAAGTTATAAGTGAAAATATTACGACGAGAAAGAGATAAGTTAGAAGTGAAAATATTACGACGCGAAAGAGATAAGTTAGAAGTGAAAATATTACGACGAGAAAGAGATAAGTTAGAAGTGAAAATATTACGACGAGAAAGAGATAAGTTAGAAGTGAAAATATTACGACGAGAAAGAGATAAGTTAGAAGTGAAAATATTACGACGAGAAAGAGATAAGTTAGAAGTGAAAATATTACTACGAGAAAGAGATAAGTTAGAAGTGAAAATATTACGACGAGAGAGAGAGATAAGTTAGAAGTGAAAATATTACGACGAGAAAGAGAGATAAGTTAGAAGTGAAAATATTACGACGAGAAAGAGAGAAGTTTGAAGTGAAAATATTACGACGAGAAAGAGAGAAGTTTGAAGTGAAAATATTACGACGAGAAAGAGAGAAGTTTGAAGTGAAAACATTACGACGAGAAAGAGATAAGTTAGAAGTGAAAATATTACGACGAGAAAGAGAGAAGTTTGAAGTGAAAATATTACGACGAGAAAGAGAGAAGTTTGAAGTGAAAATATTACGACGAGAAAGAGAGAAGTTAGAAGTGAAAATATTACGACGAGAAAGAGAGAAGTTAGAAGTGAAAACATTGACGGTTCCAACTTTCTGTTGTGGCAGATGCATTTAAAAATGTGGTGAGATTTGAGTACTTCTGATGCAAACATGAATGGTGGGATAGATAATTCCTGCTTTTATTCTTTATTCTCTAGTGAAAAAAGACAGAGTTGACATAAACCTCATCATCATGTGCCATACAGGTTGGCGTTGGTAATCATGTTCTTTACAATTTTCTGTCTACAGTGTCTCGTATCATTTCTGTTGCTTCAAATGTGCTTATACAATTGTCACTTATTTATCTTTTTAGAAAAAAAAATCTTCTTCGTGTTTACTTCGACATCCAAACGTTTGTTTTCTAACGCGGTTTCCAGCCTAGCAGATATCTAACTATATTTTATACAGTTTCCTGGCATTTGCTCTGCTCAATTTAATCTCCCATCTTTAATCGTTATCTCCACTTGTCATTGTCGTGTTTATTTCCTCAACGCTTGGTTTTTTTTTGTTTAAATATCTCTGATCAATTGATTTGATCTTAAACGAGACCAAAAAAAGGCGTTGTCAGACTTGAGCGTCTGTTGTTAAGCTTTAGAATCGTCAATATTCATGCCTTTGAAGGAAACGTGCCAATTCTGATAGCTGATAATTAACAGTAATAACTCATGTCATGAAAGTAACAGAGAAATGAACCACGGGATGAAGCCATGTGTAGAGTGTCTGCTGTCGCCACTAAGAAGGCGTAGTTAACTCTCTCTGAAAAATATTTATGGCGTCTTCAGCTTCAAGAAACAAAGAAAATTAAATATTAACTCCAACACTCACACATTTGGATGGTGTTTCTATATTGAGATTGCTTACGATGAATGACGATATCGTATGACGAAGGACAGTTAAGTGAGTTCACTTTCGTTGCTGATACGCCTTTATGTATTTTGACGTGTGCTGTGTTTGAATTGGTGGGGACTGCAGCTGCCTTTCTTTGTTTAGATATTAAACGAAATGCTGTTCCGATGATTCCACTGGCACGGGCGGTTGAACAATTCTGGATTTTCATTCTTTTACAGCGATGCCGGTGCCTTCGAATAACTATAACTATAACTATAACTATAACTGTAACTATAAATATAACAATAACTATAACTATAACTATAACTATAACTGTAACAATAACTATAACTGTAACTATAAATATAACTATAACTATAACTATAACTATAACTATAACTATAACTAAAACTATAACTGTAACTATAACTGTAACTGTAACTATAACTATAACTATAACTATAACTATAACTATAACTATAACTATAACTATAACTATAACTATAACTGTAACTATAACTATAACTATAACTATAATTATAACTATAACTATAACTATAATTATAATTATAACTATAACTATAACTATAACTATAACTGTAACTATAACTATAACTATAACTATAACTGTAACTATAACTATAACTATAACTATAACTGTAACTATAACTGTAACTATAACTGTAACTGTAACTATAACTATAACTATAACTATAACTATAACTATAACTATAACTATAACTATAACTGTAACTGTAACTATAACTATAACTATAACTGTAACTATAACTATAACTATAACTATAACTATAACTGTAACTATAACTGTAACTATAACTATAACTGTAACTATAACTGTAACTATAACTGTAACTATAACTATAACTGTAACTATAACTATAACTATAACTATAACTATAACTATAACTGTAACTATAACTGTAACTATAACTATAACTGTAACTATAACTATAACTATAACTGTAACTATAACTATAACTATAACTATAACTGTAACTATAACTATAACTGTAACTATAACTCTCATATTTTGTGTTCCACTCTATGGACATTGGTTTCGCCTTCAACTTAAGTTTACAACTTCGTGCTATGTGACATGTTGTTGGTTATATTTGAGTTTCTGTTCTACAATCATGAGCCAGTGATGTTATGTTAAAACACCTCTACTCTGGTAGTAAAGAAAAACAAAGAAAGTTTTGATGCAGATTATTTCATGTGCAGGAAAGTAGAACTAATTCAAAGAAAAAGTATCTAAATAAAAACTAAACCCGGATTGGACGTAAGTTTATTATCGTGAAGAATAATGCAAGTTTTTGGAATATTGACACTCAGAATAAGTAATAAGCAAAACCATCACATTTCATTCACTGAAAACTCCATCCATTCATTCGAGACTTTCTGCATGCACTTGAAACTTTCTATAACCTCCGAAACTTTCTTTATGCATTCAAGCTTTCATTACATATTAGAAATGTACTTCTTCCACATGAATCTATTAACAATCCACCCAAGACGTACCTCACACGCATACAGATTTTGCAATCCATAAGAAACTACTTGCACGTGCCCAAACGTAGACTATCAACCCCAAATTTTGACCCACACCAGAAACTTTTACTTTCAAAACAAAGATTTTTGACAATCAGAATCTTCTTCCGCACACCTAGAACTCACTCCACGCACTGAAAACTGTCACTACCCGACTCAAAATGTATCTATTTGCTAGAGAGCAATTAGCTTTCTAAGCTTGAAACTTTATATATCCACAAGAAGTTTTATATCCACACAAAATTTCCATATCATCAAGAAACTTCCTTCCTCCACCCACACAAAATTTCCATATCATCAAGAAACTTCCTTCCTCCACCCACACAAAATTTCCATATCATCAAGAAACTTCCTTCCTCCACCCACACAAAATTTTCATATCATCAAGAAACTTCCTTCCTCCATCCACACAAAATTTCCATATCATCAAGAAACTTCCTTCCTCCACCCACACAAAATTTTCATATCATCAAGAAACTTCCTTCCTCCACCCACACAAAATTTTCATATCATCAAGAAACTTCCTTCCTCCACCCACACAAAACTTCAATATCATCAAGAAACTTCCTTCCTCCACCCACACAAAATTTCCATATCATCAAGAAACTTCCTTCCTCCACCCACACAAAATTTCCATATCATCAAGAAACTTCCTTCCTCCACCCACACAAAACTTCTATATCAACAAGAAACTTCCTTCCTCCACCCACACAAAACTTCCATATCATCAAGAAACTTCCTTCCTCCACCCACACAAAATTTCCATACCATCAAGAAACTTCCTTCCTCCACCCACACAAAACTTCTATATCATCAAGAATCTTCCATCCTCCATCCACACAAAACTTCTATATCAACAAGAAACTTCCTTCCTCCACCCACACAAAACTTCTATATCATCAAGAATCTTCCATCCTCCATCCACACAAAACTTCTATATCAACAAGAAACTTCCTTCCTCCACCCACACAAAACTTCTATATCATCAAGAATCTTCCATCCTCCATCCACACAAAACTTCTATATCAACAAGAAACTTCCTTCCTCCACCCACACAAAACTTCTATATCATCAAGAATCTTCCATCCTCCACCCACACAAAACTTCTATATCAACAAGAAACTTCCATCCTCCATCCACACAAAACTTCTATATCATCAAGAATCTTCCATCCTCCATCCACACAAAACTTCTATATCATCAAGAATCTTCCATCCTCCATCCACACAAAACTTCTATATCATCAAGAATCTTCCATCCTCCATCCACACAAAACTTCTATATCATCAAGAATCTTCCATCCTCCATCCACACAAAACTTCTTGCTCGTCATGAATCTTCCTTCCTCCACCCACACAAATCTTCCTATATCAAATTTAAATGTCCATATCCACATTAAACGTCTACATTTACATACATCTGATTAATTTATTAGCCCAAACCTGTTTCTCTCCATCCGAAACTGCCTCTGTGCACCAGAAATATCCTGTAACTACTAGTTACACCTCACTAATATCAGAAACATCCTCTAACTTACTAGTTACACCTCACTAATACCAGAAACATCATCTAACCACTAGTTACACTTCACTAAAGCCAGAAACATCCTCTAACTACTAGTTACACCTCACTAATACCAGAAACATCCTCTAACTACTAGTTACACTTCACTAATACCAGAAACATCCTCTAACTACTAGTTACACTTCACATTATACCAGAATCATCATCTAACCACTAGTTACACTTCACTAAAGCCAGAAACATCCTATAGCTACTAGTTACACTTCACATTATACCAGAATCATCATCTAACCACTAGTTACACCTCACTAATACCAGAAACATCCTCTAACTACTAGTTACACTTCACTAATACCAGAAACATTTTCTAACTACTAGTGACACTTCACTAATACCAGAAACAGCCTCCTATCATCTGAAACAAATTCTGTTTAATTGAAACTCTCAACCAACACTTCAGCTGAAACTTCGGCACATGAAACACTATATTCACACCAATTGTTGTTAACACTAGAAACTTTCCTCTTCCACCCAAATCCTTTTTTATCCTTGCAAATATTTACTGACATTACCAACACTTTTATCCACTGGAAACTCCAAATTCCATCCTGAAACTGGATTAATCCACTAGAAATCTTCCATTCAACTCCCCGCTCTTTCATCTTAGTTATTAAATTGAAAATCCTGCCTGTATCCTTGGTATAAACTTTAATAGCTCTGAGACAAGTGAGATATATCTAGGAACGATATAGAGACGTCATCATCTAAAGCTGCTGCAGGTTTTAAACATTGAAAGCGATACAACACACAAGGGCGATAATCAAACATTTGATACAAAACTGCTGCTGGATTGACGTGAGAAAAGCAGCTTTAACACGTGGGTTATTCCGAATCCAAATACACATAAGAGATGGTGCCGATACGCATGAAAATGCTATGGCGATACCAGAAAACTCAAAGCGGACATCGATTCTTTGCAATTTGATGAAGATGATAAGGACAATATTGTCATCAAAGGCGTAGATGGGGTTCCAATTTGAAGGGGTTTCATGTACAAATATGAAACTTGGACTAAAATTTGAACTCTAACAGAAATTGTCTCCATTGACAAGATTTAATAGAATGTTCTCGTCGATGATTATATCATCACACTAGATCACTTCTGATCAAAATGTTGCGTGTTTGTGGTACGTGCTAATGTCTACAATCAATTGTCTGGATAACCTTCAGTGTTTCCCAGATAAATGAAACTGAATCCTGTCTCTAGCAATATTCTTGTAGTCAGCCCGATAGATAGAACACGTAACCTGTAACCCCGGTCTCCTAACCGTAGCAAGAACTCGTAGAACTTTAGCACGTCAAGTATTTGAATATCAGCGTGAAACATGAACGGAAATCAGCGTGAAACATGAACGAAAATCAGCGTGAAACATGAACGGAAATCAGCGTGAAACATGAACGGAAATCAGCGTGAAACGTGAACGGAAATCAGCGTGAAACGTGAACGGAAATCAGCGTGAAACATGAACGGAAATCAGCGTGAAACATGAACGGAAATCAGCGTGAAACATGAACGGAAATCAGCGTGAAACATGAACGGAAATCAGCGTGAAACATGAACGGAAATCAGCGTGAAACATGAACGGAAATCAGCGTGAAACATGAACGGAAATCAGCGTGAAACATGAACGGAAATCAGCGTGAAACATGAACGGAAATCAGCATGAAACATGAACGGAAATCAGCGTGAAACATGAACGGAAATCAGCGTGAAACATGAACGGAAATCAGCGCCATTCCTTTTTGTTATTTGAAGAAAATGACAAAAGAAATGAGTTCCGTTACGGCACGTGGCGTACAGGGAATATGGTGTTAGTGCTCATATCTCGTAGAAACCTTCGGCACATGATTCATGGGATTATGTGGTCGATATTAAGCCCGATGCGCTCTTTTTTCCCAAAAAAATCCGGTACCATTTAAGGCTAGGTGAACCTGGAAGCCGTTGTTCAGGATAGAGCCCATTATTTTGTCATTAACTCTGTTGCTACCATCCGCTATAATTATAGTTTATGAAAAAAGTACTGGAGGATATGGTAAGTGTACTAGAGGATATGGTAAGTGTACTAGAGGACATGATAAGTGTACTAGAGGACAAAGTGAAATCAATGAATGAATTTATCTTGTTTTTTTTTCTTTCTCTATGCTGTTTTCCTTTTAGCGCCGAGGGAAAAATGTAAAGTGAACGTTCACCTCGCACATGGTGCTTTCTGTGACGGCAGGTAGTTTACAACAGATCTCTTCTTCACATTCTATTATTGCATTTAGTTGTTGTTGCCTGTTGAAGAATACCGGGAATTGCATTATTTGTTCATACCATGAATCATGAAGTCTGGGGATACAACACAGAACTTATGTATTGCACAAGGAACGGTATAAATACAAAATAGAGATGCCATTAAAGCACTAGTAATGGCCTTGATAAATGAGAGAATGTTACCCTAGTCTGACGCAGGAAAATTGATGAGTTTGTTGTTGTAAAAAAGAAATATTCTCTTCACATTATCCTCACACCACCCTGCAATCATAAGTTAACGTGACTTCATTTCTCGGGACTGTTAACACTCAATACACAATGTTGTCCGGTCGGTGTAATGGCGGACTCAGGGTTGTGTTCTCTGATTCCGTTTCAACTTTCTACATCAATTGGAGTATTTTACACCAGAATCATGTAGTTTGTTTGTGACTTTCACTGACCAGGAGGTCTATTAACCAAGATCTTCGCCGGTGCTACGGAGTTTCGTGCATCTGAGCTTGAAATTCTTTGGAGTATTTTCGTCTAGTGTGTGTTTGTGATCAGTGTTTACGTCGGTCTAAGATGGCCATAGGGCGCTGGGTGTGTAGTCGCTCATCGTCACTTTGTCGCTCCAGTTTCGTCGGCTCGCTGTCCTCATATAATCTGTCACAGTGCGGTTGTTTACAAACAAAGCGGCCTAAATTTAGAGCTAAGCGTGGGCGTCGAAAAAGGCAGGGAAAAAGAGCAGGGCTTCGGAAGAATCGTTGCAAGTCAGAAAGATTAGGCCTCACCAACACCCGAATTTTGTACTGGAATTGCGCCAGTGTCCGCAAGCGTGGAGGCATTTTTGAAAAGCTAATGTTTAGCTGTGATATCTTTGCTATTCAAGAAACAAGACTTGGTGATAAAAAACCTAGATATGCAGGTTTCCAAGCTTTCTTCAACAACGACCACATGGGGCTAGCAATTTTCGTGCGGCAGGGTTTGTCAGCAACAGAAGTAAATGTTTCTCAGTGGAACAGTTCCAAAATTCAACTGTTAGCAGTAAAGGTACAGTCCACGCAGCCTTTCTTGTTTGTCAATGTTTACGCCTGCAATGCTGTAGTGGGTTTTGAGGAATGGCAGTTTCTGAAAGATATTGCAAGTCTAGAAAAAAATACCATTTTCTGTGGCGACTTTAACGCAAAAGGTGCATCCTGGGGCAATACCTCAGTAAATAAACAGGGTAAGGAGCTCGAAGAAGCCATCACTACACTCGATCTCCTATGCATTAATAATGGCAGCAACACCAGAACAGCGACTAGACCAGGTGATGAGGACAGCGCCATCGATTTAGCACTGGTTTCCTCCTATTTCTCGACATCGTGTAAGTGGGGGGGGGGGTCCTTGGTCATCATGGCAGTGATCACCTCCCGTGTAGCATCTTAATAGCAATGGGTAGATCGAAGCAATGCAGGAGAAAAGTAAAAACTTTTCGTTACAGCTGTGCAGAAGATGATGTCATCAGTAAAGTTCGGCGCGCTAAGAGAAAACATCACAACAAAATAGCTACATATCAACAACCTCCATGGTGGAGCAACGAAGTGCAAAAAGTTTGGCTGGAGAAGAGACAGTCTGTCAGAGAGTGGCAAATAGCCAAAGGAAGTTTGTTTGCGTCTCCTGATCATATTTTGTTTTTAAAAGGGATAGTACAGGAAACGATTACTTCCTTTCAAGAAGTAGCCATGAAAGCAAAAAGTGATAAATGGGCTGAGTTCTGTGACAGGATAGGTCGTGATAAATCGTTAAAACTGTTCTGGAGGCTGCATAAAAGTATGAACGGTAAAGTGCAGAGTAAAGCAATCCCAGATTTCCAAGATGCTGATTCTATCTGGCATAAAACTGATGAAAGCAAGGGCAAGGCACTGTTGACTCACTACCTACAGCAGTGCGACCACAAAAATGTAGAGGAAAGAAGAGTTGTGAGAGAACATATTTCTATGCTAGTTGGTGCTGACTTAACAGATAACAGTGATTATGTCTCGGTAGAGGAAGTAAGACTCGCTTTAAAACGATCTAAGAACAGCGCCCCAGGCCCAGATGGGTTAAGATACGCGGATATCAACAACTTATCCGATGTTGACTTAGGTGAACTGGTAAGCATGTACAATGACAGTATCAGGACTGCAATAATCAATGAAGAATGGCTACACAGCTACTTGATACCGCTGCCAAAACCAAGCAAAGACCACAGAAAAATTCAGGGCTACCGCATCATAACCATGCAGAATACCATAGGCAAGCTTTTAGAAAAGGTAATTGCAAAGAAACTTTCTTGTTTTTTTGAAAACGCAAACTTGTTTCCATCAACGCTTGGAGGGTATCGTCCGTGTAGAGAGACTTGGTCAAATGCTGCCGTGTTTGCTCAGGATGTTTATGAAGGGTTTCAACGCGGTTTAGAGACATGTGCTGCTGCAATAGATCTAGAGGACGCTTACAACAAAGTACCCTTTAACTTCTTATTCAACCAGCTCATAAATTTAGGCGTCAGTCCCCGCATCCTAAATTGGCTAACAGCGGCACTTTTTCAGCGCAAAGTGGTTTTTCGATCTGGTAGTTGGACGTCTGATATAATTACGATGTGTCCCGGGTTACCGCAAGGCTCACCTTTATCGCCCGTACTTTTCAATGCATACACTGTGAAAATCACAAGAGATCGGTTGGAAGGGCCAGGTCGCATTCTTTCTTATGCCGATGACATTTTGGTTTATCGACAGGGAAGAGATCGAAACAAAATAACTGCGGACCTACAATCAGAACTCAGGCGCATACAAAAGTGGTGTGACGAGGCAGGTGCCAACGTGAACCCATCAAAAGCTGAAGTAACTTGGTTCTCACTATATAACAACATCGTTAATATTGATACTCCATCTGTAGAAATGTTTTCAGACACTTTGCCAAGATCTATGACAATGAAATATTTAGGTATTCATTTAGACCGAAGCCTTGCTTTCGTAAAGCACATTGATAACGTGATAGAGAAAGCAAAAAAGGGTCTTGCTGCTATGAAAGTAATGGCCGCTGCAGGCAGTGAACAGCGGCACCTGCATACATTATACCAGGGACTGGTTGTTTCTGTTCTAGAATACGCTTTGGCGATTCAAACTCTCAGCAAACTTCAGTTAGAGAGGCTCGAAAAAATTCAGAACAAGGCTATGCGCATTATTCTTGGCTGCACTAGAGACACGTCATGCAGAGCGTTAAGATACCTACTTGACATTCCAACCATAGAAAGTAGAATCGAGTTGTGTAGAGCACGCGCTTTTCTGAACATTCTTGCTGATGAAAGACATCCTTTAAATTCTGTAGCGCTAGCGCCAAAAGGTGATAGACTCGAGCGAGGCCAGTCGTGGATGGGCAGGGCAGAGAAATCCATTCAAAAGGTGTGCATGCTAAATGACTTGCAGCGTGGAGAAGAATGGCGGCAATGGCCTAATGACATTTCTACAATTACTATCAAAGTCTGCATAACACTGAATAAAGAATGTAGAACGATGAATCCCAAGGTCGTAGAGGATAAGATTCAGGCCTTAATCAAAGAAAACGTAACGTCCGGCAATATTATTATCTACACAGATGGTTCGGTTGTACGAAATAAACGATGTTCATGGGCATATACAGCGCAGGTGAAAGGGCAAATGGTGCATGAGGATAGTGGTGCTTTTTCGCAAACAACGAGCAGCATGACAGTGGAGGTTTTAGCAGTCACTAAGGCAATGACATGGCTCGAAACACAGTCTTTCGCAGGAGTATGTTTTCTCAGTGACTCCATGAGTATGCTTAAGAAGGTTGAGGCTGGGTGGAGGCGAAGAGAGTGGTTGAAGTCCCTGCAGCTGTCAACTTTAAAAGAAATCGTCTTCATCTACGTACCTGGCCACTCTGGAGTGCAAGGGAACGAACGAGCTGACAAGCTTGCTGAAAAGGCTAAAATTTCAGATGGCAACGCCATGGACAATGCGGACATTTTACACGCAATCCGCGAGGCGGGAAGAGTAGCAGACTCTCGAGACGACAAGGATTCAAACGCAATGGCGAGACTAACGCATAGTCGCGTAAGGCTTGGCACAGCTAAGAGCGAACATTTTTCAGGACGCCAGAGGTGTATGGTTAACCAACTGCGAACCGGCACGATCAGCCGTCACACACTTGTGAATTTACTCGAAAGGAAATCGGAGCACTTATGGGTATGCCCCTTGTGCAAGGAGGATGATCTTTCGACTAATGACTAATGACTAATACACAATGTTGTGACTAGTAACACTCAGTACACAATGTCGTCACTGGTAACACTCAATACACAATGTTGTGACTAGTAACACTCAGTACACAATGTCGTCACTGGTAACACTCAGTACACAATGTCGTCACTGGTAACACTCAGCACACAATGTCGTCACTAGTAACACTCAATACACAATGTCGTCACTAGTAACACTCAGTACACAATGTCGTCACTAGTAACACTCAATACACAATGTCGTCACTAGTAACACTCAGTACACAATGTCGTCACTGGTAACACTCAGTACACAATGTCGTCACTTGTAACACTCAGTACACAATGTCGTCACTAGTAACACTTAATACACAATGTTGTGACTAGTAACACTAAATACAGAATGTTGTGACTGGTAACACTCAGTACACAATGTTGTGACTAGTAACACTCAGTACATTATGTCGTCACTAGTAACAATCAATACATAATGTTGTGACTAGTAACACTCAGTACACTGTCGTCACTGGTAACACTCAGTACACTATGTCGTCACTAGTAACACTCAGTACACTATGTCGTCACTGGTAACACTCAGTACACTATGTCGTCACTGGTGACACACAGTAAACTATGTCGTCACTGGTAACACTCAGTAAACTATGTCGTCACTGGTGACTCTCAGTACACTATGTCGTTACTGGTAACACTCAGTACACTATGTCGTCACTGGTGGCACTCAGTACACTATGTCGTCACTAGTAGCACTCAGTACACTATGTCGTCACTAGTAACACTCAGTACACTATGTCGTCACTAATAACACTCAGTACACTATGTCGTCACTAGTAACACTCAGTACACTATGTCGTCACGAGTAACACTCAGTACACTATGTCGTCACTAGTAACACTCAGTACACTATGTCGTCACTAGTAACACTCAGTACACTATGTCGTCACTAGTAACACTCAGTACACTATGTCGTCACTGGTAACACTCAGTACACTATGTCGTCACGAGTAACACTCAGTACACTATGTCGTCACGAGTAACACTCAGTACACTATGTCGTCACGAGTAACACTCAGTACACTATGTCGTCACGAGTAACACTCAGTACACTATGTCGTCACGAGTAACACTCAGTACACTATACCGTCACATAGTAACACTCATTACACTATGTCGTCACTGGTGACTCTCAGTAAACTATGTCGTTACTGGTAACACTCAGTACACAATGTCGTCACTGGTGACACTCAGTACACTATGTCGTTACTGGTAACACTCAGTACACAATGTCCTTACTGGTAACACTCAGTACACAATGTCCTTACTGGTAACACTCAGTACACAATGTCCTTATTGGTAACACTCAGTACACAATGTCGTTACTGGTAACACTCAGTACACTTTATCGTCATTAGTAACACTCAGTACACTATGTCGTCACTAGTAACACTCAGCACACTATGTCGTCACTAGTAACACTCAGTACACTATGTCGTCACTACTAACACTCAGAACACTATGTCATCACTAGTAACACTCAGTACACTATGTCGTCACTAGTAACTCTCAGTACACTATGTCGTCATTAGTAACACTCAGTACACTATGTCGTCACTAGTAACACTCAGTACACTATGTCGTTACTAGTAACACTCAGTACACTATGTCGTCACTAGTAACACTCAGTACACTATGTCGTCACTAGTAACACTCAGTACACTATGTCGTCACTAGTAACACTCAGTACACAATGTCGTTACTGGTAACACTCAGTACACTTTATCGTCATTAGTAACACTCAGTACACTATGTCGTCACTAGTAACACTCAGTACACTATGTCGTCACTAGTAACACTCAGTACACTATACCGTCACTAGTAACACTTATTACACTATGTCGTCACTTGTGCAGACATTGTCGTGTTGTGGTTTGTTTCATTATTCAAACTGAACCCATTCCAGCAAAGACTACTTTCATCTTCAACAATATTACTATCAGCAACGGCATTATGTAATCGATTGAATCTCGTTCGTCTAGAAACAAACTCACAACATCTTACACGGTGAAGTGATAGCGCAGTCTATACTCAAGTTTCGCTCTTTAGCTTAATTATTGCTCGTTTGTTTCAATTCATCTTCTTGATCGGTCTCAACATCTAAAGTCGGATATCATTAAACATCTCACTCTGTCTTGCTCACTCTGTCTTGCTCACTCTGTCTTGTTCACTCTGTCTTGCTCACTCTGTCTTGTTCACTCTGTCTTGCTCACTCTGTCTTGCTCACTCTGTCTTGTTCACTCTGTCTTGTTCACTCAGTCTTGCTCACTCAGTATTGCTCACTCTGTCTTGCTCACTCTGTCTTGCTCACTCTGTCTTGTTCACTCAGTCTTGCTCACTCAGTCTTGCTCACTCTGTCTTGCTCACTCTGTCTTGCTCACTCTGTCTTGCTCACTCTGTCTTGTTCACTCAGTCTTGCTCACTCAGTCTTGCTCACTCTGTCTTGCTCACTCCGTCTTGCTCACTCTGTCTTGCTCACTCTGTCTTGCTCACTCTGTCTTGTTCACTCTGTCTTGCTCACTCTGTCTTGCTTTAGCACATTACAAAATTATAGCCATTTCAGCCACAGGTTTTCATCAGTAATGAAAAGCCAAGTAAAGTCGGTCTGTATGACAAGCCGATAAACAAAAAAAAAAAAAAAAAAAAACGTAAGACAATTAAATAGATGGATTCTCCTAAGTCTGTGGGAGATATCGCCATGCTGTCCATAAAGGAATAATGAACGAAAATAACTCAATGTAAAGAGTTTTGCAAAGATAACGTCATAGTAGTGAAGAGTTGAATATGGTAACCGCGTTTGTTATGAAGGGATTTATTGGAAGAACTGAAGCAGATAAAACCTTCCTACAATGTGTAGGATTCCAATATCCTAAATTTAAATTTTGGAATCCGACCTATCAATCTTTAGTAGTCGTAGAGTCGTGCAGGGACAGCACTTTAGATCCCTACCAATCCCTGAAGGACTAAAGCATCATTTGTTTATTCATGACGCGGCCATTTTAGTTGGACCTTAAGAAGTAGCGAATCAAATCTCGACACACTAACATGCCCTAATTGACGTGGGCACTTCACAGCAGCTATACCTGCTCCAATCTCTATTCTCAAAGATGCGCTTTATTGCGATGCAATTTCCGCCTTACTCTTTGACGACTTTGCTTCTCCCTCCACAACAACCGCCATCTTGATTTCCCTGTATGACATACAGACCTGTCCCTGTATACAACAGAATCTCCTTGCCACAAACAATGTTAGCAATTGGCTGTTTAATTCCAAGGTCCTCCCTTTTCTATCCTTCTCCATTTGATGTCCAAAGTTGATGTTTTCATTCCTTCTCATTTACACTCATGCCCGCTAACTTTCCTTCACTAAAAAAAAACCCTTATTTGATAATTCTTTTACATTTCTTTCTGTCTGCAACTGTCACGTGATCCTTCTATTTTAATTCATTTTCACAATTTCTATATTGCTCATGTATCTCTTGGTGTGGCGTTTATTTTTAGAAGTTGATAATCGAATTGAACCTGTAATGAAATGCAATTATATACAATATTCGATTTTCTGTACATGGGCAGATAAATTGCAAGTGTGTCCTTCGAGGTGAACCGTAGATTATCTCCTCTTTCTCCAAACCGTAATGCATCTGATGTTTTTTTTCCTCTTCAATTTGATAAAACTTTCTTATTTAATTTAATGCCACGGAAAACATTTCAATTTACGTCTTACAGTAAAGTCTCATCTCTATATTTTTTACCAACAGGGGATCTAATAAGTTGGTTTAATGTGAACTTATTCATTTAATGTGCTGTTACAGCAGTACTTACACATTCCACTGTTGTAGCTAAACAGCTGACTAAAGTGCTGCTCCTACAGTGCATTTCAGGTCAATCCATAACAATCAAAAAGCTAACCGACCGATCATTTCAGGTCAATCCATAACAATCAAAAAGCTAACCGACCGATCATTTCAGGTCAATCCATAACAATCAAAAGGCTAACCGACCGATCATTTCAGGTCAATCCATAACAATCAAAAGGCTAACCGACCGATCATTTCAGGTCAATCCATAACAATCAAATGGCTAACCGACCGATCATTTCAGGTCAATCCATAACAATCAAAAGGCTAACCGACCGATCATTTCAGGTCAATCCATAACAATCAAAAGGCTAACCGACCGATCATTTCAGGTCAATTCATAACAATTAAAAAGCTAACCGACCGATCATTTCAGGTCAATCCATAACAATCAAAAAGCTAACCGACCGATCATTTCAGGTCAATCCATAACAATCAAAAAGCTAACCGACCGATCGTTTCAGGTCAATCCATAACAATCAAAAGGCTAACCGACCGATCATTTCAGGTCAATCCATAACAATCAAAAAGCTAACCGACCGATCATTTCAGGTCAATCCATAACAATCAAAAAGCTAACCGACCGATCATTTCAGGTCAATCCATAACAATCAAAAAGCTAACCGACCGATCATTTCAGGTCAATCCATAACAATCAAAAAGCTAACCGACCGATCATTTCAGGTCAATCCATAACAATCAAAAAGCTAACCGACCGATCATTTCAGGTCAATCCATAACAATCAAAAAGCTAACCGACCGATCGTTTCAGGTCAATCCATAACAATCAAAAGGCTAACCGACCGATCATTTCAGGTCAATCCATAACAATCAAAAAGCTAACCGACCGATCATTTCAGGTCAATCCATAACAATCAAAAAGCTAACCGACCGATCATTTCAGGTCAATCCATAACAATCAAAAAGCTAACCGACCGATCATTTCAGGTCAATCCATAACAATCAAAAAGCTAACCGACCGATCATTTCAGGTCAATCCATAACAATCAAAAAGCTAACCGACCGATCATTTCAGGTCAATCCATAACAATCAAAAAGCTAACCGACCGATCATTTCAGGTCAATCCATAACAATCAAAAAGCTAACCGACCGATCATTTCAGGCCAATCCATAACAATCAAAAAGCTAACCGACCGATCATTTCAGGTCAATCCATAACAATCAAAAAGCTAACCGACCGATCATTTCAGTTCAATCCATAACAATTAAAAAGCTAACCGACCGATCATGGATCACTGAGTAACAAACAGAAGATCAAGGACTTCCAGTCAATATAGGCGGCAGGAACCGTTGAGGCACTGTTTTAAATGTCTTCCTTGTTACAGTTTCCTTATATTCCAAGTCCGGCTTGTTGCCGGAGCTACTGAGTTTAGTGCTCTATTCACACCGTGAGCTGTGCTTTTCATCTGAATGGTGTTTCTATATTCGGATTTCTTACTATGAATGATGATATCATATGACGAAGGACAGTTCAGCTGCGTTCACTTTCAGTGCTGATACGTCTTATGTCTTTTGACGTGTGCTATGTTTGCTATGATGGAGACTGCAGCTTCCTTTCTTTGGATATTCGATGAGATGTTAATTCTGATGATTCCACTAGCACGGGTGGTTGAACAATTATGGATTTTCGTTCGTTTACAGTGATACCGGGACCTTCGAATAACTAAAAGAGGATCAAATAATCGTTGTGGAGAAGCAATCAAGGACACTTTGGGAAGGAATTGGAGTGTTTCTTATACACATGATCACAGATGCAACATGATCTACAGTTCTTCAAGAAAAGTTCAATCTGCGATCTTTAGACTGAGAACTCGTCACAACACACTTGGACAACACTTGCATCAAAAGCTCACAGCTAGAGGTCGTGAACTCTAACCGGGCGGTCAGTCTCCAGAAATTGCCATTCTTGCACTTTGTACAAACCAACGAGAAACACTGACAACAGACAATCGTCCGTGATCAGGGAGAGTTACGCAGCACAGTGCTATAATATGTTATTGATTTTGTCATGGGTATCTAGTACCCCGCACTAGGAGATCAATCTATGAAAAATTAGGGAAAACAACAAACGTCACAAATTAAGAAGGAACAGGTGTATATTAAACTATTAGAATAGCAATATATTAAACTATTAGAATAGCAATATATTAAACTATTAGAATAGCTATATATTAAACTATTAGAATAGCCATATATTAAACTATTAGAATAACAATATATTAAACTATTAGAATAGCAGTATATTAAACTATTAGAATAGCAATATATTAAGCTATTAGAATAGCTATATATTAAACTATTAGAATAGCTATATATTAAACTATTAGAATAGCCATATATTAAACTATTAGAATAGCAATATATTAAACTATTAGAATAGCAATATATTAAACTATTAGAATAGCTATATATTAAACTATTAGAATAGCAATATATTAAACTATTAGAATAGCTATATATTAAACTATTAGAATAGCAATATATTAAACTATTAGAATAGCTATATATTAAACTATTAGAATAGCTATATATTAAACTATTAGAATAGCTATATATTAAACTATTAGAATAGCAATATATTAAACTATTAGAATAGCTATATATTAAACTATTAGAATAGCAATATATTAAACTATTAGAATAGCTATATATTAAACTATTGCAAAACAGTTAGTTCATGTTATTCAAATATATGTAAAATTTAGACTGAAATCTATCTAAACGTGTACGCGTGCCACCCCCCCCTCCACACACACATACACATACACACACACATGTTCTGTTCATGGAATAAGTTCCACTGCATTCCCCATATCCGCTCCATTCATGTCACAGCTCCCGCCCAAACCGTCCAAAGCGCGTTGGCAAATTCTGTTGACAGGGTCGACAACCGTGCAGCCTTAAATGGCGCCAGAGGTGACGAACCCATAAACATATAATTTCAGAAAATGTTTAGTTTCATGCGTTAATGATAGTAAGTAACAAATTAAACAGCGATAAAATGCACTTACTTTTACTGTCCCCTCAGGGTTAATTTTGTCATGAACTAGTCTGCTTTCATTTGTTACTAAAAACTGCTCTTTGAAAGTTGTAGCAGAATTTTCTTTGGTTTTTAATTTGGGCAGTTGGAGGCGAAGGCGCGCCTCACATCACTAGAGCTGCAAGTTGTCAGCGACCCAGAGCTGATGGCTTGCGTTAGATTCGGTGGACCAGAACCATCCAGACCCTGCTCCACCTCTCCGTGGTGCCTAGAGTAACAGACTAATCTGTTTAATCTGGCCAAGCGAGTAGGGATCGAAGAGGGAAGACAACCCTGTACTCAAAAATGTCATGGTGAAGTTGGATGTGTTGGACCGAAAGGCGCAAATATCACAGTTATACAGTAAACCATAACACAAGGCAGACACGCCCACTTAGCGTCCTTTTAAGGACGGATGATGAAGAGGTACACTCCTTTAGTCATCGGGCGAACGCAAGCAAGCAGCACTTAGGGCAGTTGAAGTAAATAATTTCAAACGAGGCTTGACTTTTCTTCATTGTATTATTATTTAACATAGGAAGATTTAATAACAAAAAAAAAAAAAAAAAAAGTAAAGTACCCCCGTCACGCCAAGTGGCGTGTAGGGAATATGGTGTTAGTGACCATAAATTTTACAGACCTTCGGCACAAGATTTTTGGGGTAATGTGGTCGGTATTACGTCCGTGCCGCTTCACTTTCCCAGAAAAAAAATCCGGTACCCATTAAAGGCTGGGTGAACCCGGAGCCGTCGGTTGGGATCGAACCCCCTACCCCTTGTCCTTTGTAGTCCAGTTCACTAACCACTGAGCTATCGCGGCTCCCAGGAAGATTTAATACACAACCAATAAATCATAGGTTTGTTTCCGGAACCTTCTTAACAATTTTCGAAATGAAATCATCAACTTTTATTTGCGCTAGCAATTTCCGAACTAAAACAGAACGCTCCGGGTTCACTCAAATCGCCATCTGGACTTCAGTAGTTTAAGAACCACAGCCGAAGGCATTAATCTCAGTGTAACAGTGGAGGTGCAAATAAGAGTCGAATTTTGCGGAATGCAATGAGTGTTCATATCGTCTATTTAATAGGTCGTATTTGGTTCTTTGGTTATGGAAGGCCCCGGTATAAGTGCAAATGAATTAAAATCCATAATTGCTCAACCGCCCGTGCCAGTGAAATCATCTGAATTAATATCTCATCTCCCAAACAAAGAAAGGTAGCTGTAGTTCCCATCATAGCAGTCTCAGGACACGTCAAAAGACATAAGACAAAACTGCACAGAAAGTGAACACAGCCAACTGTTTCCAGTCATACGATATCATCATTCATTTGGAAAACTGCAACAAGAAACACTGTCATACATAGCATTCAATGATTCCTGCCGCCTATCCACCATATTGACCAAATAAAAAGGTCGTCTGTGTTGTCTATCCCTTCCGGATGGGCTATCTCGCCACTACACCTCTTGACTCTTATTTACACCTCCACTGTTACACTCAGCAGCAACAGCAGTAAGGAAAACTTTCTCTGTGTCTAAGTACATTATGAAACAACATACAACAACATGCAACAACATGCAACCAGAGCCAGATTTTGTCATAGGCCAGAACTTAAGGCCAAACAATCCGAAGGGCCTCAATTTTGTTTGTATTGTAATCTATGATGGAGACCTTATTGTGTTAACTTTTTTTAACGGGAGGGCCTCAAAGTTTCATTTCTTTGGAAGCTTAGGTCCTCGCCAAGTTTAAGCCTGACTTGCTACTATTTTAGTAAATGAGTAAATGAGTAAAGGAGTGAAAATGCGAAGTTGCTGTAAAGTTGATGAAAAGAATGACAATTTAAAGAAAAAAGTAAAAAAAAGGTTATGATTAAAATATTACGTAAGTGACAAAACGACATTGCGGCTCGGTAATAGCCTTCTGCTGGTACAGTCATCATCATGTACTGGGCCTGCTGGCGTGGGTGATCATGTCTCTCCACAACTTTCGATCTCGGCAGTTATTTATCATTTCTATTGTTGACCTTGTGCCAAGCCATTCTCTTAAGCTGTCTGGTATTTTTTTCTCTTTGCTTCCCTCTATCTATTCGTCTCTCAATTTTTCCAGTTGTTACAATATATTCCAGTTGTTCTCTTCTCATTACATGGCCCACACATTATGATTGTTTCTTCCTAATACTGGAAATTAGCTCTCTTTTTGCTTTGACCTCTTTCAGAACATTTTCATTACTCTTCTTAGCTGTCCATGGTTTCTCAACATTCTTCTGTAAAACTACATTTCTACATACTCCAATGATTTTCTTGTCTGTGTCTTATTGTCCATAATTCACATCCATATGTTAAGACTGGCTCTACATAACATTTAAGAACTGTTTTCCTTGTTTCTATTGTCAAAAATGGATTGCATAGTATCTTCCTCATTTTTTGGAAAGCTGCTTTTGCCTGAGCCATTCTGCTTCTCATCTCTTTTGTACATCTTCCGTCTGAGGTTAACAAAGTTCCCAAATATTTAAATTCATTTACCTGTTTTAATATTGTTCCACTTGTATTTTTTTTTTTTTTTGCACTGAGGTGATGTCTTTTTCTTTGTTGTTACCATTACTTCTGTCTTTTTGCTATTAAGGCTGAGTCCTTAATTTTTGCTTTCTTTCATTATAGTGTCTAACACTTCTTGTAACTGATTTTCACTCTTAGCGGTACAGTAGACACAACATAAAATATATATATATACGCACGGAAATGTAAATACACAGCGTTAAAATGCTATACTCTCTGAGAAGTAAAAGTAATGAGTCACATCCCTGAGCGAATGTTTTGTTTCTCATCGACGTGAAGCTGTAACCATGCTACTGTTCTAGAAACTTTTCAAGTTTAAGCGAATTAGAAAGACAGCCTGATTTCTTCGCACACAAGCTTTCAGCCGCTGTTAAGGAGTCTCTGAACACATTTAGTTCTTCACTTCAGTTCACATTTAGTTCACTTTACATTTAGTTCTTCACTTCCCCATTTCAGTGGGATAGGTCCTTCCTTTACTTGTAGGTTAAGAGATTAAGACTTTTGATCCAACAAATCAATCAATACAATCAATACAATCAATACAATCGATACAATCAATACAATCGATACAATCGATACAATCAATACAATCAATACAATCGATACAATCAATACAATAAATACAATCAATACAATCGATACAATCGTTACAATCAATACGATCAATACAATCAATACAATCGATACAATCAATACAATCAATACAATCGATATAATCGATAAGTTCATGTTACAAAAAATGACGTCAGAAAGTAAGGTTCACCTGATCGATTTAGGCATATGGAGAATATCGTGATAATATGGATATTTTAAAAATAAGAAACGGAATAATTAATGGCAAAAAAATGGCAATGTATGGCAAAAAGTAATTTTAATGCTATAAAAAATATACTAACAACAAATCAAATATCAGCAGGACTGAAACCATGAATGGCAAAATGTTGCATCTTCTCAGCATTCCTGTATGGTGCAGAAACATGGACATTAGACAAGAAAACAAAACAGAAAATTGAAGCCTTTAAAATGTAGATTTATAGAAGAATATGTAGATGTGGATGGAAAAAAAGAAAACAAACGATGAAGTTTTAAAACAACTGAAAATAAAAAAAGAACTACTAAATACAATTAAGACAAGACGAATGAAATTTTTGGGACTTGTTAAAAGACACAACAGCCTACTAAAAGTAATATTGGAAGGGAAAATACAAGGTAGAAGAGGCAGAGGCAGACCAAGACTAACATGGACGAGTAACATCAAAAGATGGACAAGTCAATCTATTGCAGCCTGCACCATCAAAGCAAGAACCAGACTAGAATGGCGATCCATGGTAGCCAACCTTCGTTGCGGAGAAGGCACTCGATGATGATGATGACAATTAATGAGTGATTTGTTTAATAGTACGCGAGGCCGCCATACTTTTCAAGAAACATATCAGATACCCATTTTTGGAGGCATCGAGAGCCACGAAGCCGAGTTGGTGAGAACAAAGTTTAACATTCTAAAGTGATACATTAATCATTTCTGAGACACATACGTTGATACTGGAATAAAGGTGTCTTTGTTTCCTGATACATTAATCATTTCTGAGACACATACGGTGATACTGGAATAAATGTGTCTTTGTTTCCTGATACATTAATCATTTCTGAGACACATACGTTGATACTGGAATAAAGGTGTCTTTGTTTCCTGATACATTAATCATTTCTGAGACACATACGGTGATACTGGAATAAATGTGTCTTTGTTTCCTGATACATTAATCATTTCTGAGACACATACGGTGATACTGGAATAAAGGTGTCTTTGTTTCCTGATACATTAATCATTTCTGAGACACATACGTTGATACTGGAATAAAGGTGTCTTTGTTTCCTGATACATTAATCATTTCTGAGACACATACGTTGATACTGGAATAAAGGTGTCTTTGTTTCCTGATACATTAATCATTTCTGAGACACATACGGTGATACTGGAATAAAGGTGTCTTTATCACCTGATACAGTAATCATCTCTGAGACACATACGGTGATACTGGAATAAAGGTGTCTTTATCACCTGATACTGAAATCATCTCTGAGAGATCTATCATCATAGTGAGGTGCCGGGTGGTGGTGTTTGCCCTTGACATCACCAAATGGCGTCCATGACCTCTCATTCACCAGGCGCTGTGGTTACTGAGTGGCAGGATCGTCTCTATGATCCTGGCAGGTCTCAATTCGATACCACTGCACTAACGCACTGAAGACCTCATCTATACGTGGTTCCCCCTGTTGAAAGGTGATCTTGGGTGCGACCGAGTTCTCGGCGGTAGAAATGGGCCGGGAGGAGGTGAGTCCATATAGATGCAGGGCCAGAGTCCACCGATGCCTGGTACACGCCATGGTCTTAAATCTAGTCATCCTCACTCTCTCTTGAGTGTCTCTTTCTTCTGTCTTAACACTACCTCTTTAGGAACGTCCGCGGTCTCTCTTTCCTTTTATTTTGCCAGTTATAACCAAATATTCCAACTTTCCTCTTCTCATGATGTGCCCGAAAATGGTGATTGTTTCTTTCTGATGTTTTTTAGGAGATCCCTTTTTGTGTTGGCCTCTTTGAGAATTTCATCATTGGTCTTTTTAGCTGTCCAAGGAACTTTCAACATTCTTCTGAGAAATCCTGTAGCCTCTAATCATCTTTTCATTTCTTTGCCCACTATCCATGATTCGCTTCCATAGGTCATAATTGGTTCTATATAGCACCGTTGAACTCTCTTTCTCACTTCTTTTGACTTATATTTATTGCATAAAATATTATTCATTTTCTGAAAAGCTACTTTGGCCTGAGCTATTCTGCTTTATATTTCTGTGGTGCATCTTCCATCTGATGTTATTATTGTGCCCAAGTGTTTGACGCGTTGCACTTGTTTCAGATTTGTTCTGTTTATTTTTATGCTGCATGATGATGATGATTGTTTCTTTGATATGATCATTACTTCTGTTTTCTTACTATTCAGACTGAGACCTTTTTTTTAAATTGCTTTCTTTTACTATTACGTCTATCATCTTAGACACATATGATCATATAAAAAGTGTCTTTATTATCTGACACAGTAATCATTTCTTAGACACATGATCATATAAAAAGTGTCTTAATTATCTGACATAATAATAATTTCTTAGACACATACGATCATATTGAAAAAAAGTGTCTTTGAATGTGTCCTCAAATGTTTTAAAAAGATGCTCATGCACCTGACCGTGTTTTAAATAAATGTTATAATTAATTTATATAAATAAAATTGTCAATCCGATGCCAGGTACTAATAAAAAATATAATATTAATAATTAATGTAAAAACAAAAATATACGTAGCGTAAATTGTATAGATTACTCCGAATAATAAATATCATCATCATCATCATGTGTCATACCGGTTGACGTAGGCGATCATGTCCTTCCACAATCTTCTATATACAGTTCATCGTATCAGTTCTGTTGTTGACTGTTTTCCATGCCATGACACCAAGCTATGTAGTATTTTCTCTCTTTGTCGTCCGCGATCTCTCTTTCCTTTTATTTTGTCAGTTGTAACCAAGTATTCCAACTTTCCTCTTCTCATGATATGCCCAAAAATGGTGATTGTTTCTTTCTGATGTTTTTTAGGAGCTCCCTTTTTGTGTTGGCCTCTTTGAGAACTTCCTCATTGCTCTTTTTAGCTGTCCAGTAAACTTTCAACATTCTTCTGAGAAATCCCATCTCTGTGGCCTCTAATCGTCTTTTCATTTGTTTGTCTACTTTCCATGATTCGCTTCCATAGGACATAATTGGTTCTATATAGCACCGATGAACTCTCTTTCTTATTACTATTGACATAGATTTGTTGCATAAGATATTTTTCAATTTCTGAAATGCTATTTTGGCCTGAGCTATTCTCCTTTTTATTTTTGTGGTGCATCTTCCATCTGAGGTTATTATTGTGCCCAAGTATTTGACGCCTTGCACTTGTTTCAAATTTGTCCTGTTTATTTTTATTCTGCATGCTGGTGATGATTGTTTCTTCGATATGCCCATTACTTCTGTTTTCTTACTATTCAGACTGAGACCTTTCTTGTTGCCTTCTTTTACTATTATGTAATAAAGTAATAATAATACATATAGATACTAATAAATTAAAAATAAAACATAAATATGATATATAATAATATAACTATTGACATACATTAGTAATAGTTAAATCCTATCATTCTCGAGTGATAATGGATTTAGTGCCCTCGTACTCGCGTGTGGAATGAAAACTTTCTAAAACTGAGCTCGACGGTTGAGTCTGTTTTTCTGTGTTTAGCAAGCTTTTCTCAGTGAATGCGGTTATATCAAGAACTCCCGAGTCACGTTTGCAGACGTCTTTGTAGAATAGAATTGGTCTTCCTTCCCCTCTTGTGCAAAGTCTGTCACCATATACAAAGTCTTTTGGGAATCCGCTTCCTATGCATTCTGCATAGATAACCTATACACCTTAAACTACCATTCTTTAACTTTAGTCTTTAATAATTTAAAACCAGTTTTTAAAATCGCGTTGTACGTGTTATTTTAGTTTATAATATATATCGTCATCATCATCATCATCATCATGATTAGCATCATTATCATCATCATATGCCATACCGGTTGGGTTAGGCGATCATGTCCCTCCTCAATTTTCTATCCACAGCGCATTGCATCAATTCTGTTGTTGACTGTTTTCCATGTCACAATACCAAGTTATCTAGTTATCTTCCCGCTTTTTCATCCGCAAATTCTCTTTCCCTGTAATTTTCCAGCTGTAAAGAAGTACTTTCTTCTTCTCATAATGTGACCGAAAAATGTCAATTATTTCTTCCTGATGGTTTTTAAGAGCTGCCTTTTCGTGTTGGCCTCTTTGATAATTTCCTCGTTGGTCGTTTTAGTTGTCCAGGAAACTTTCAACATTATTTTAAGAAATCTCACCTCTGTAACGTCTAATCGTCATTTCATTTGCTTGTCTTCTGTATATATATATATATATATATAAACTGTTAATCTTCTTAAGTGTTTTGATTATGCGATCTTGACTCTTTGTTCTGTTTCACGATGGAAGGGCAGGCATAACTTCAAGACACAAGATGAGCTGTCAGATGGTCGGTACTTGTAAGTGGGCGTGTCTTGATATTTTCCCGGTAAACCGTGACTGACACACCCCGTTTTCGGGATCATGGAACTGTTAATCAAATGTAGGAAAAGTATGACTTTTGTGCTTTGTAGATGAAGTACAGCTACCAATTATTGTTAAACGAAATACTTAGCACTAACTAATTTAACTCCTTCCGTACGTTTCAACGCACTGTGCGCCGTGCCGAATTCGACCGTGTACGTTTCAACGCACTGTGCGCCGTGCCGAATTCGACCGTGTACGTTTCAACGCACTGTGCGCCGTGCCGAATTCGACTGTGTACGTTTCGCCGCATAGTGGGTTACTCTCAATTTGATTAGTGTGAAACGTCATCAAACCATATTCTTTTTTTACATGTCTTATATCCTTTTGGTATTGGTGAAATCTAATACCTTGTTAAATTATCTAAAACTTCATATTTAATATGTTATATGTTAGAAAAATATCAACATGTAGATTGATTCTTAAAACATTTTGTCTCTTAAATTTCTTCTGATGCATTGATAAAAAGATTATGTATGGAAAGAGCCAAGGAGGAAACACCATCACCAATTATTAGCAGGTGAAAGGCCTCTAACAACATTTGTAGAAGTAGAAACACTACTATTAATTAATACAATTACGAAAAACCACTACATATTTTAGAAGATTAAATGTCACTCCCATATGTTTAAAAGAGCAAGTACCATTGCTGATTTATAAAAATAAATTATAGCACAACCAGTTACAGAAATGACGACGGTCATGTGAACATGTGAGGAGAGATAATAACCGAATAACATAGCATGCCCTCATATAGGAAACAACAGCTAAGAGGAAAAGCGGTCGACCTAGATAGACACTGAGAAGAACATTGATCAGAGAGGCAAGAGCAGCAGGAATCGGATCCCTCAATGAGATAGAGTTGCTTGCACAGAACAGAGAAAAATTACACGATTTGATAAAATATCTTTAGAAGGATTGAAAACTGCTGAAATAAAAAAAAAATTGATAAGAGAAAGAGTATCTGGGTTTATGACCTATGGGCTGGCTACGGCTCGAAAGGTCAATAGATAGATAGATAGATAAAGAAAATGGACAGTTTACTCATCTAACCCAGATGTGGAGATGACTGTCCACTAATCCAACACCAGATGTGGAGATGACAGTCCACTAATCCAACACCAGATGTGGAGATGACAGTCCACTAATCCAACACCAGATGTGGAGATGACAGTCCACTAATCCAACACCAGATGTGGAGATGACACTCCACTAATCCAACACCAGATGTGGAGATGACAGTCCACTAATCCAACCCCAGATGTGGAGATGACAGTCCACTAATCCAACACCAGATGTGGAGATGACAGTCCACTAATCCAACACCAGATGTGGAGATGACAGTCCACTAATCCAACCGTAGATGTGGAGATGACAGCCCACTAATCCAATCCCAGATGTCGAGATGACAGTCCACTAATCCAACCCCAGATGTGGAGATGACAGTCCGCTAAGACCTTACCTCTCATCCCGTCATTAATGTTGACTACCAGACAAAGATTATACATTTTATTATGGTCACTTCCTTATCTATCCCTAGACAATATTCAGAGACAAGGTGCTGTTTAGCCACTCCTCTTATTGTCCAATGCAAGATTTTGTCACCCCCTACATTTTTTTAAAACCATACCACGATGTTCGTCCCCGTCTGATTGTTTCCATTCTTTCACATCTATTTTTCCCATCTCATCTCAGAGTTTTCATTTTTTGACATTTATTTTACACATGTCATTGTTTTCATTATCTTTCATCTATTTTCCTCATCTCATTTTTTTTTCATTCACTCACATCTATTTTGCCCACCTCATCGTTTTCATTCTCTCACATCTATTTTCCCCACCTCATTGTTTTTATCCTCTCACATATATTTTCCCCACCTCATTGTTTTTATTCTCTCACATCTATTTTCCCCACCTCATTGTTTTTATCCTCTCACATATATTTTCCCCACCTCATTGTTTTTATTCTCTCACATCTATTTTCTTCACCTCATTGTTTTTGTTCTCTCACATATATTTTCCAAATCTCACAGTTTTCATTCACTTACATCGACTTTCCCCATCTCATAGTTTTCATTCACTCACATCTACTTTCCCCATCTCATAGTTTTCACTCTCTTTCATCTATTTTCCCCATCACATTGATTTCATTCCCTCACATCTATTTTCCCCATCTCATTGTTTTCATTCTCTCACATCTGTTTTCGCCATCTTATTGTTTTCATTCTCTAACATCTATTTCTCCCATCTCATAGTATTCATTCTTTCACATCTATTTTTCCCCACCTCATTGTTTTTATTCTCTCACATCTATTTTTCCCATCTCATTGTTTCTTTTCTCTCACATCTATTTTCCTCATCTCATTGTTTCCATTCTCTCTCATATATTTTCCACATCTCATTGTTTCCATTCTCTCACATCTATTTTCCCCATCTCATTGTTTCCATTGTCACACATCTATTTTCCCCATCTCATTGTTTTCATTCTCTCTCATCTATTTTCCCCCATCTATTTTCCCCCATCTCATTGTTTCTATTCTCTCACATCTATTTCCCCATCTCATTGTTTTCATTCTCTCACTTCTACTTTCTCCATCTCATTGTTTTCACTCTCTTTCATATATGTTTCCTATCTCACTGTTTTCATTCTCTCTCATATATTTTCCCCATCTCATTGTTTCAATTCTGTCACATCTATTTCCCTCATCACATAGTTTTCATTCTCTCACATCTATTTTCCCTAGCTCATAGTTTTCATTCTCTCACATTTATTGTCCCCATCTCATTGTTTCCATTCGCTTTCATCTTCTTTCCCCATCTCATTGTTTCCATTCTCTCACATCTATTTCCCCATCTCATAGTTTGCATTCTCTCTCATCTATTTTCCCCATCTCATTGTTTCCATTCTCTTACATCTATTTTCCCCATCTCATTGTTTCCATTTTCTCTCCTATATTTTCCCCATCTCATTGTTTCCATTCTCTCACATCTATTTTCCCAATCTCATTGTTTTCATTCTCACACATCTATTTTCCCCATCTCATTGTTTTCAGTCTCACACATCTATTTTTCCCATCTCATTGTTTCCATTCTCTCTCATATATTTTCCACATCTCATTGTTTCCATTCTCTCACACCTATTTTCTCCATCTCATTGTTTTAATTCTCACACATCTATTTTTTCCATCTCATTGTTTCCATTCTCTTTCATCTTCTTTCCCCATCTCATTGTTTCCATTCTCTCACACCTATTTCCCCATCTCATAGTTTTCATTCTCACTCATCTATGTTCCCTATCTCATTGTTTCCATTCTCTCTTATCTATTTTCCCCATCTCATTGTTTCAATTCTCTCTCATATATTTTCCCCATCTCATTGTTTCCATTCTCTCACATCTATTTTCCCCATCTCATTGTTTTTATTCTCACACATCTATTTTCCCCATCTCAGAGTTTTCATTCACTCACATCTATTTTCCCCATCTCATTGTTTTCATCCTCTCTCCACATTTGTAGTCGCCATTACATTTCTATCACCTTTCAACATTTATTGTCACACGTCCTCATCGTATCTTTCATTACTTACCATCACCCCTGTTTGTTTGTTCCCTCACCATTTTTAAAATATTAATTTTCTATTTTCCTACTTTCTGTTGTAATAAAGCATAGTTCTCTCTTCACACCATTTACTTAGCATAGGTCAAGGCTAAATCTTCACCCACCTTATTCTCTACCGCAATCACTTTAGCGCCGCTTATTGTTTCTCACTTAGTCTATACTCCAGGTTATTAAGTACCAATCTTATCAAGAACTGTTATATCCACCAGAACCGTTACTGTTACCAAGTATCCTGCCTTATATCACCAGAAAATGTATGAGAAAGATCTTGGCCTGGTCAATAACCCCTCGTCACTTCCTCGGGTTTTCATCTCAACAAATTTAATTTTCTCTCCGTTTTATTAAATGTGAGCAGATTTTTGATACGCCGGTTCTTTTAAGATTTCATTGAATAGTCTGACGCATTACCCGAGACAAAAATCGAGGGTTCACAGTGGCAGAAATCTAGTGGGGCCTTAATGTATCTGGAGAACACGTCAGATAGTTCACGGGATGGAGTAGCAGTAGAAGTCGAAAGTGATTGCGCGTGGGGTATAAGTCTTAGTTTGATTTGGTTGGAAAGAACCAATTCCAATTTCACATTTTTTGATCATCTAGTTTGAAAGGTAGACAAGATAACGAACAGATGATCCGCTAAACTAAAGTGATGCCAAGCCCGCAATGTAAAGAAAGATGGGATCGTAAATATCTCATTACTTACATCATGACATATGTAAAAACAAAAAAAGTAAAGTACCCCCGTCACGCGGGGGAGCCGCGATAGCTCAGTAGTTAGTGAACCGGACTACAAAGGACAAGGGGTAGGGTTCGATTCCAACCGACGGCTTCCGGGTTCACCCAACCTTTAATGGGTACCGGATTTTTTTCTGGGAAAGTAAAGCAGCACGGGCGTAATACCGACCACATTACCCCAAAAATCATGTGCTGAAGGTCTGTAAAATATAGGGTCACTAACACCATATTTCCCTATACGCCACTTGGCGTAACGGGGGTACTTTACTTTTTTTTTTTACCCCCGTCACGCCAAGTGGCGTAAAAGGAATATAGTGTTAGTGACCACAAATTTTACAGACCTTCGGCACATAATTTTTTGGGTAATGTGGTCGGTATTACGCTCATGTCGCTAAAAGTCCGGTACCCATTAAAGGCTGGGTGATCCCGGAAGCCGTCGGTAGGGACCAAACCATACCTCTTGTCCTTTGTGGTCCAGTTCACTAACCACTGAGCTATCGTGGCTCCCTTTCATGACATATGTGGGCATCTCAAAAGAGCGGAATAGGTGATTGTTTTCAGATTGGCTGCCCCGACGGTAGGGAAGAACGGAATAGAGCCACGTCACTTGCCACAAATATCATAAGAGGTGACTATGGAGGTTTAGATTTGGCGCCTGTGCAGTTGAGTAGGATGTACTTGGAGCGACCTTATCAACAAAATTTACCGAAGCATTTTGTGAAATGCTCTGACAAGTGGCGGAGCGGATATGGAGAATTCCGGACTGATGAAACTAATTCCGTGAATAGAATAGACTAGAATGTTCAGATTGAGGACACGGAACACTGTCGACTAAATAGTTACCTATATCACAAGCTGAAAATCTGAACTAGCCCATTTAGAGTGAAAATAATCTGATATGGCAGTTGAAGACGTCCATTTAGAGTGAAAATAATCTGATATGTCAGTTGAAGACGTCCATTTAGAGTGAAAATAATCTGATATGTCAGTTGAAGACGTCCATTTAGGAGTGAAAGAAGTAATCTTGCATTCAATGAGATCATGATTTTGACTGTGATGATATCCGTCAATCCTGGAGTATTAAAGTAATCCTGGAGGGTAAAATACAAGGTAAAGGAGGTAGACCAAGACTAACACGGACGAGTAACATCAAAAGAGGGACAAATCAGCCTATGACAACCTGCACAATCAAAGCAAGAGACAGAGCAGAATGGCGCTCCATGGTAGCCAATCTTCGTTGCGGCGACGGCACTCGATGATGATGATGATGATAACCGTGAGAAACGTTTTTTTGGAGATTCAAAACACGTTCAAAAAAGCATTATAAATAGTATCTGAATTAGAAATGTAGTTATGAAAATGAGTGAAAAAAGATTTGGTTGCAGTACTTTCTTTACAGTATCCTTCTACATTGTCTTCATTTCTACACCTAAAGTGTTATTGTGGAGGGACATGGTCGTCTACGCCAACTGGTATGGCACATGATTATGATGAAAGTGTTATCAAGAGACCAGCACTTGTAACGGTTAGTATGACTGAACTTGTCTATGAATCAGTTTGAGTATGGCCTTAGAATCAAATATATCTGTATCTGTACTTTAGTTATATCCTTATCTGTGTACTTTAGTTATATCCTTATCTGTGTACTTTAGTTATATCCCCATGTAGTTATATATAATTGTGCTTCACCGTTTGTTGTCGTTGTCCTTGTATTCTGAAGAAGGCCACAGGCCGAAACGTCAGTATTGTATTGTGTTCCTTCCTTGTAAAGCTGTCATCATACCTTGGAGTGTCTAACACACCCCACCACTGGCTCCTTAGAGTCAAAGTTGGGGCATACCAGTATCATAGCTTTTGTTGCTGCAGAAGTCACGCAAATCTACTCTGGTTATATGATTAAATTCATAGGCCGAACACAAGGGTGAACCGATACAAAACATAAGTTTACATTACATAACTAAGCAAATGTCAAGCTAAGTCATGCAGCTTCCGAAATAATTTATAGAAACCTATGGGAATATGGCTGAAACAATACAAACAAACCAATATGACTGCGCCGTCAAAGGCTGTAGTTGTAGTTAGTTGAATTCCCCGGTATCACTGCAAACGAATTAAATCCATAATTGCTCAACCGCCCGTGCCAGTGGAATCATCATAATTAACGTCCAAAGATTTTAGAAACACACTAGAGTGTGCAATCCAAATCAAGTAAATTAACATGATGATTGGAATACTGGAACCAATTTGTTCCAAATTAAATTTATTATTGGCAATATTTTTTTATCACAGTTTGCCCACAGACAACTAAAGAGAGTCTCTATGGTCGGCTGTGGCTTACCCCGTGAACGCTTTCACAGATTCTTTGTGACGAGTCGAGAAAGTGTGAACGATGCATGGATGTGTTTATAGGAACACCTGGAGCTAGAAAATGGCTAGATTATATCTGTGTGATTGTTTATGTGTTTAATTTATTATAATACTTACAAACATAAACACGGGGGCCTCTGTAGCCTAGTTGGGAATACCACCCGACTGGGCTACCGACGTTCGGACAACCCGTGTTCGATTCCCGCTGGGAGCAGTGTGAATTGTACTCGTGGTTGGAAAAAAAAAATATCCCATCGGTCGACCCAGCCGCTGACAGAAATGGGTACCAGGGTAGTACTCTGGGAAGGTGAGTAATGTCGCCTCGCATCGTGAGTTTCGATGTTTGAAGCGACACTATCTAGAAGTCTTCGAACACTTCTAGATAGGCGACCGAGCATATATAGGTAAAAACTTGCGTGCTAGGACGCCGAATCAAGTCTCGTACTTGACCTTTACCTTTACAAACAGTCTATACTAGTACAATATCGCTCTTGATCAGAATGGTAAAGGTTAGGTTCCCTGATTTGGCGACATTTTACTTTTGGGCTAACACGGTTTCGGTGTTCACGAAACCTCTGAAAATATGTACTACAGATTTTTTCTGGGAAAAGTAGGGCGACCTGGTGTGATATTGACCATATTATCATTACAATATATCGCTGGTCATTGACAAATATAAGTACTTACATCATATGCTCAAACATCTTAACGCGTACAGCAAACAGTAACGATACTTACATGACCATCCATCACTAATGCCAATTGTGTAATGAGCTACACGAATACAGTCATGGCCGTCAATGACCTCCTTGCAAAACCCAGAGTCAACGTGACATTTGTAAAGCGCCAATGTTGCGTAAACTAAAATGGTAGATGACATTTTAACGAGGATTACTCAACTGACTTTGGGGAAAAGAGTGTATGACCTCCAAGTCTATTGAGAACATAGTTTTGAGGAGACAGGTCCATTTCTCGCTCATCGAACCCATGTCTTTACTGATCAGGACTAAGTAGCCATTATTTTAGCTGGGAACAGGAATATAATTGGAGTGATGCGGTATAGTTGGTAGTACGGTGCGAGTGGTGGGGTGTAACGGGCGGGGTGTAATTATTTTGGCTACCGGGACAGCTAGAAGATGTTTTCCGAATACAGGACACGAAAGTGACCCCTCGACGACTTCTGTTATCCGTTCGTATCATACAGTCAAGTCCAATATTCACATATCACACACTGCAACTTTTCAATCATAAGATTATGTCCGATAGTTACCACAATTTCTGGCGAAATTCTCGTTTTTAAAACTCTTGAATGTTTTATAATCGTCTTTAATAGTCTTTACCTAAGGTAAAAGGTAATGTACGAGACTTGAATCGGCGTCTTAGCACGCGAGTTTTCACCCTTATGTGCTCTGCCGCCTATCCAGAAGTGTTCGGAGACTTCTGGTTAGTGTCGCCTCAAGCATCGAAACTTACGATGCGAGGTGGCATTCCTCACCTTCCCAGAGAAATACCATGGTGCTCATTTCTGCCCGCGGCTGGGTCGACCGTAGGGGTATATTTTTTTCCAACCACGAGAACAATTGACAATTTTCCAGCAGAATCGAACACGGGTTGTCCGAGCTACGGTAGTCCAGTCGGGTTGTCCGAGCGTCGTAGTCCAGTCGGGTGGTTTTCCCAACTAGGCTACCGAGGCTCCCCCAAACAGTCTTTGTTTTTGGACAATAAATTCAAATACCTGAAACGATGTAAACGTTAGATGGTACACGATAGGTGACATGCAGAAGAAAGAATTTGGAAGACAGGTGCATCCAACGAATTAAAGTTAAGAGATACATGTATTATGCCAGCAATTTTTATAAATGAAAACAAGAAAACGAATTCTTTGGTGTTACGTAGAGCTAATCTTGGCATATGAAACTTAAGCCTGGACAGCAATCGAAGCACAGGCAAGAAAATCGTTGGAAGCTACAGAAATGTGGTTTCACAAAAGAATATTTAGAAGATGATGGGCAGCTAAAAAGAGTAATGAGAATATATATTATAATATTATGATTGTTTATTCCTAATATTGGAAATTAGCTCTCTTTTTGCTTTGACCTCTCTCATAACATCTTCATTACTCTTCTTAGCTGTCCATGGTACTCTCAACATTCTTCTGTAAAACCACATTTCTAAAGACTCCAGTGATTTTCTTGTCTGTTGTCCTATATAAAGACTAATATTTCATTCTGAAATGCAGGAAAGAAGAAAAGAAAGATTACTCCCAACATCAGGAAAATATAATCATAATCATTTTGGCTGCCATGTAATGAGGAAAGAACTGGATAAATATAGGAAGAAGGAAGCGAAGAGAAAAGATACAAGGCCATTTGAGAAAATGTTTTTTTTTAAATTAGGAATCAACAACAAAATTGACAAATAAATGCAGAGACAGAAAAACAGAAGCGACATGGTCACCTACGCCAGTAGTTACGGCACTTGGTAAACTGTCTTTAGAGTTATTTTGAGATCATTAATTGTCCCCAATCCATCTAGAGTTTTATTAAGGCTTTTCAGGTTAGAAGGAAATCTCAGAATCACTCAATTCTCACAACTCACTTATGTCTTCAGCTATGAGCTATGACAGTTGACGTAATTTTATCCCCTCCCCCACCTTTTCCTTGCATGGCTGACAAAACCACATTTTGAGTGATTTCTTTCATACGCTGGCCTCATTAATATATAGGTGGCTGGACATTTCATTAATATTGTTTTAAGATCATTTTTGTCCTTAAAATTAATTTAAGATCATTAATTGCTGTTAACAATTTTTTATGATCATCGACTATCTTTAATGTATTTTAGGATCGTTACCTGTACTTACAATTATCTTAAGAACAATATTTGTTTTTACAGTTAAGATAGCTAATTGCTTTCCAATTTATAAAATCATTAATTTTTTTAAAGGTCCCTAATGGTTGTAAATATTTTAAGTTGATGAACTTATGCTGTATGTGAAATTATAGAAAAAGAACTAAACTTAAATTTTATGACATTTAGAGTGTGAATACATGTCTGAGAGTGACCGTAACATACCCTCTTATTGTTGACTTGTCTGAGAGTGACCGTAACATACCCCTTATTGTTGACTTGTCTGAGAGTGACCGTAACATACCCTCTTATTGTTCACTTGTCTGAGAGTGACCGTAACATACCCTATTATTGTTCACTTGTCTGAGACTAAATATATTTCTTTTGGTATCAGTGATTGATTCCAATGGAATCTCTGTCCTTACCACAAGAACTGTTTCTGCTATCCTTACAGTAAACAAGAAAAAGAGTTCTTAAATGTTATGTAGAGCCAGTCTTAACATATGGATGTGATCATGGACAATAGGACAACAGACAAGAAAATCAATGGAGTATGTAGAAATGTGGTTTTACAGAAGAATATTGAGAATACCATGGACAGCTAAGAAGAGTAATGAAAACGTTCTGAGAGAGGTCAAAGCAGAAAAAGAGCTAATTTCCAATATTAGGAAGAAACAATCATAATTTTTTGGCCATGTAATGAGAAGAGAACAACTGGAATATATTATAACAACTGGAAAAATTGAGGGACGAAGAGATAGAGGAAAACAAAGAGAAAGAATACCTGACGGCTTAAGAGAATGGCTTGGCAGAATGTCAACAACAGAAATAATAAATAACTGTCGTGATCGAAATTTGTGGAGATACATGATAACCTACGCCAGCAGGCCCGGTACTTGATGATGATGATGATCCATACAGTGTCTCGCATTGGTCGATACATGAGAATGTAATCTGCCTTTCCTGCAGAACTGATCACAGATGAAGGATCTCTGTGACTGAAGTCTTGAACTCCGCATGCCTAACACGTTCAGATTGTAGTCTAAAGCTTATCAACCAGTCTTTTATGCGAACATAAGGATGGTGTCATGTTTATTTTAATTTAGTTTCAGAGATCTTCCATTTATCTCAGGTAGTGTTCACAATAACATACTGTGCGTCTATTTCTTCCTCTTTTTTTTTACCACATTTGCCTCTCAGCATCAAGGGGAGATATAATTTTGCGGACATTTGCTCTTCTGTTGGCCTATGCTGCTATTATGTTTCCTAGTGTTTCTTATTGCAACAATTCATCCTTTTCGTGGTATGCCCTTGGATCTGGTGTACTTGCAACGTTTATTGAAAGCTCGCTGTGTTTTTTTTTTTTTTTTTTTTTTTTTTTTTTAGATCTTTCTACTTTATCAAGTGGCTGAATCATGTAATCTGTTGTTTCTTTATGTACTGCTTGGCCTGAATTATTCCTAGCTTTCTTCTCAGTTCTTTATTTCTGATCTTATCTCTCAGGCAGTTTCCTGTCATTCGTCTAGCAATTTAATTGTTGTAGTAGTTATTTATATTTTCTTATTGTTCTTCATCTAGAGTACAGGTCTGCCACTGGTAGCACACTGTAATGAAGAATGTGTTAACGTCTTTTTGGAAGCAAAATAACAAAGTAAACGAGGTAGATGTCTGCAATGTCTGATTATATCAAGGGATGGACAGGAAACGGATGTCAGTTTGAGCCACAAAGGCAATATATAGAATGAATTTACGCTGCATGTTAACCAACCTTCTATGCGGAGATGGAACTAGATGATGGTGAATGCTCTTCATAAAAGATTGCATCTCTGCATGGATTATTTGACCTTTATTTTGCAACCTGAATGATGAAATATTGAGTTAGAAGCGATCCGACATTTGGCGTTTGAAAACATCACCAAAGAGAGAGTTCTTTTGGTCTCGACAATTCTTCTTCTTCTTCTTCAATTATTGCCGTTTTTGACATGAAATCCAGTGTTTTCGGTCATGAAACATTTATTCTCGCCCACAGTATTTGTTGTGTCCACTCGGCCGGAGATTATGTTTAACTGTTTGTATTTTAAGAGATCACGTCTTTAATTACAACTATCACGTCATGAACGATTTAAGGTAATGTGTTATTACAACTTTTACATCACGAAACGATTTGAGGTCATGTTGTTTTATACCTTTCACATCACGAAACGATTTGAGGTCATGTTGTTTTATACCTTACACATCACGAAACGATTTGAGGTCATGTTGTTTTATAACTTTCACATCACGAAACGATTTGAGGTCATGTTGTTTTATACCTTTCACATCACGAAACGATTTGAGGTCATGTTGTTTTATACCTTTCACATCACGAAACGATTTGAGGTCATGTTGTTTTATACCTTTCAAATCACGAAACGATTTGAGGTCATGTTGTTTTATACCTTTCACATCACAAAACGATTTGAGGTCATATTGTTTTATACCTTTCACATCACGAACCGATTTGAGGTCATGTTGTATTACAACTTTCACATCACGAAATGATTTAAGGTCATGTTGTTTTATACCTTCCACATCACGAAACGATTTGAGGTCATGTTGTATTATAACTTTCACATCACGAAACGATTTGAGGTCATGTTGTATCATAACTTTCACATCACGGAACTGTTTGAGGTCATGTTTTAATACAACTTTCACATCACGGAATGATTTAAGGCCATGTTGTATTACAACTTTCACATCACGAAACGATTTGAGGTTATGTTGTATTATAACTTTCACATCACGGAACTGTTTGAGGTCATGTTTTAATACAACTTTCACATCACGGAACGGTTCGAGGTCGTATTGTATTATAACTTTCACATCACGAAACGATTTGAGGTCATTTTGTATTATAACTTTCACATCAGGAAACGATTTGAGGTCATGTTGTATTTAACTTTCACATCACGAAACGATCTAAGGCCATGTTGTATTATAACTTTCACATCACGAAACGATTTTAGGTCATGTTGTTTTATACCTTCCACATCACGAAACGATTTAAGGTCATGTTGTATTACAACTTTCACATCACGAGATGATTTAAGGCCATGTTGTATTCTAAATTTCACATCACGGAACTGTTTGAGGTCATGTTGTATTATAACTTTCACATCACGGAACGGTTTGAGGTCATGTTGTATTGCAACTTTCACATCACGGAACTATGTCAACAAAACTCACTACTCTTTCTTAGGGTTCTTCCATATACACTATAAACTCTACTGGCTAAGGGATTAAGGATAATAGGAAAGGTAACTCGGCACATGAAGGAAGACTTAACAATGTTAGACGTGTTGTGCCAAAAACATCGTAGGTAGTCATGGAAAAATATGGTCACTAACTTCATATTCCTCATACTGAGACGTGAAAGGAACCTTTACTTTACTTTACATTTTAAAATAGGTTTTTATTTTTTTAAACCCCGTACACAATCCTTAGCAGAGCCCCATTGCGAGAATAAATCTGGACACACGGGTATTATTATCTGCATATGATGTCATTTTTATATTGGCAGTGGTGTTTGTGCGTGTGTGTTTTAGGGGGAGATAAGTTGGTAGATAGAATCAATCATTTTCACTATTACACAATTCACTCCACAGTGACATGTATACACAATTCAAGATCGGCACGTCAACTGCATGTTCACGTGGACAGGCGTCCCAGACTGCTGAACACATTCTTCAAGACTGCACTGAATATAGTAGACTGAGGAAAATCCATTAACCCATAGATACAACACTACAGACAAAGCTATATGGGCCACTGCAAGAATTACAAAAGACAATAAAATGTATACAGGAAACGACATTGCAGATATAGACAACGAAAGATAGACAGACAGACAGACAGAACGACAGACAGACAGACAGACAGACAGACAGATAGATAGATAGATAGATAGATAGATAGATAGATAGATAGATAGATAGATAGATAGATAGATAGATAGATAGATAGATAGATAGATAGATAGATAGATAGATAGATAGATAGATAGATAGATAGATAGATAGATAGATAGATAGATAGATAGATGGATAGATGGATGGATGGATGGATGGATGGATGGATGGATGGATGGATGGATGGATGGATGGATGGATGGATGGATGGATGCATGGATGGATGGATGATAGATAGATTTTCACTGTTGTGGACGTGGTCCGTTTTTTTTTACGAACATGAGAAATATTAAAATCGCGCCATGTGCACCACGTGACGACAGAATTCTGAGTCATATGACCTTTCATCTGCCAACTCAACAAGCCTGTACCCCACTGGGATGCTTACAATAAACATTGATGTTTCTCCAACAAATAAAAGAACCAACTAACGTATTTGTTCATTAGATCATTTCAAAAACATCGTATTCATCTTACCAATATTGTCATTAAAATGCTCAAAAACTAATTATGTAGTATTTATGTTCCAATCAATGACTTCATGTTATTATGTAACTTTATGTGCATGTTTTTTGTCACCAAAAAATGCCGTGAGCCCGCTACTGAAAATAGTTATAACAAATTTATCAAAATTAAAATGTGCATCAAGAAAGAGCCTATTTAGCTAAATCTGATGAAGAAATTATTTAAAACGAGGGGAAACTTCCCCAAAGGAAAGAAAACAAAAAAAAACCAATATGTCGACGAAATAAAATCAATACGTCATACAAAGATACAGATTTGTAATAAGGTTCATATACATTAAATATGTTCCCTTCATTCCTGCACATATTACACGCTCTTTCAACATAGTCTAGTTTGATCAATTTTTAATATATCGCCAGAAAAACCTTTTCTTCTAAAAACGTATCGAAAAAAAGAGAGATAATTTCTGGACAGAAAATTGAGAAGAAACGCAACCGAGATTGTGTGGACATCAGAAATGCAAAAGTTAATGGAGTGAATTCGAATGCCATTAATGAAAGATGTTCCCTATCATAAACAAGCTGTTTTATGCTTTGTTTTTTTTTTTACAGAAATCCTGGAGATGTGCCCAGCCTTATTTTCCAGCGTAGAGAAAATAGTACTCTCTTGTGCAAGTCTATGGACAAACATTCCTGAATAATAGTTAAAATAGACATTTTTAGGTTTACCCTGGGGAAATTGAGTGATTCGATCTTGCTTATTTGTTTTCATGGCCTTGATTATGTGGAACTATTTATTGGGTCAGCTTGTTATATGTTTTTGCTATTTCACAGAAATGAATGCTTCAAACTTAGATAAGACGGTTACATGCCTTCAAAAATGGGATTTCTCAGAAGTATTACACCCGTGCCGCTTTATTTTCACAGAAAAAATCCGGTACCCATTTAAGACTGGGTGAACCAGGAAGCAGTTGATCAGGATCGAACCCGACCTCTCGTCTTTTGTAGTCCAGTTCACTAACCACTGAGCTATCGCGGCTCCGGGACTACATTAATTAAACACACATTTGTATGACCATTCACAAGAACCAAATTTACTGAAAAGATACTCGAAAGAAGACGAGGGCAATGCAAACTAGATGATAGTGTATTTTCAGGGAAAGCAAACTGATTTAGATATTAGCTTCTAAGGTAACATGTCAGCCTGGAAACCTTGGGAATGTTATGATGGAGGTAGAAAGGATCGACTTGTTTCCTGTAGTTATGAATTGTCGCACGTCCCTCTGAACGGGGTAGACTAATACATTTTCTCTAGTCGGAAACGTGCAGGGTTTTAATATTCGCCCTCGACATTCAGCTCGTGTTTGTGTTTCTTTTTGTAATGGAATCATAATCAAGTGCCATGTGGTAAGGAATAGACAAATTTGTCAGAAATGTTGTTTCTTGTTTCAGTTTTTTTCCATACGATTTTATTTTGCTTTCTTTCTAGCCATGCTGACACCGACTTTTAATAGTTTGTATTTAGTGTTTCGTTCAGTTTTGTAGAATTTTCATGCCACTAAGTTTTGAAACATTTCTCTGCAAGAATTGATGGACTATTGTATTGCATCTGGACATTAATTTATGCTAAGGATGGTCGGGGACTGCGATAGCTCAGTGGTTAGTGAACTGGTCTACAAAGGACAAGAGGTAGGGTTCGATCCCAATCGACGGCTTCCGGTTCACCGAACCTTAAATGGTCCCGGATATTTTTCTGGGAAAGTAAAGCGGCACGGGCGTAATACCGACCACATTACACCAAAAAATCATGCGCTGAAGGTCTGTGAAATTTATGATCACTAACACCATATTCCCTATATACTACTTGGCGTGAGGGGGGTACTTTACTTTTTTTAAAATTACTTTTATGGTCAGGGACTCTACAAGATGGACGAGCTTTTGTCTTGCCTTCAAGGTATGAGGTGGTCACAGACTTCGCCCTTTGTCTATATAAAGAAACATACTGAAATTTAGAGAAGAAGGATAAATACTGTCGTAAATGCTATTTTTTTTTTTTTACTATTTTTTTGTTGCCTTGTTGAAGAAAACCTAACTGAAATGTAGGTGTCCTAGTCCGCAGAAGCAGTGCGTAGTTGAGCTGTTAATGGGAGATATCTACACCACAGTTTCGCTATAGGGATATTAATAAGTTATTATTCTTCGTCAAATAATCATGGTGGTCGTCGAGACACTAACTACAATCAAGCTTCTTCATTACATAACCTTGGAGGTTGTTGAGACACTAACTACAATCAAGCTTCTTCATTACATAACTTTGGAGGTTGTTGAGACACTAACTACAATCAACCTTCTTCATTACATAACCTTGGAGGATGTTGAGACACTAACTACAATCAACCTTCTTCATTACATAACCTTGGAGGTCGTTGAGACACTACCTACAATCAAGCTTCTTCATTACATAACCTTGGAGGATGTTGAGACACTAACTACAATCAACCTTCTTCATTACATAACATTGGAGGTTGTTGAGACACTAACTACAATCAACCTTCTTCATTACATAACCTTGGAGGTCGTTGAGACACTACCTACAATCATTTTCTTCATTACATAACCTTGGAGGATGTTGAGACACTAACTACAATCAACCTTCTTCATCACATAACCTTGGAGATCGTTGAGACACTAACTACAATCAACCTTCTTCATTACATAACATTGGAGGTTGTTGAGACACTAACTACAATCAATTTTCTTCATTACATAACATTGGAGGTTGTTGAGACACTAACTACAATCAATTTTCTTCATTACATAACATTGGAGGTTGTTGAGACACTAACTACAATCAATTTTCTTCATTACATAACATTGGAGGTTGTTGAGACACTACCTACAATCAATTTTCTTCATTACATAACATTGGAGGTTGTTGAGACACTACCTACAATCAATTTTCTTCATTACATAACATTGGTGGTTGTTGAGACACTAACTACAATCAATTTTCTACATTACATAACATTGGAGGTTGTTGAGACACTAACTACAATCAATTTTCTTCATTACATAACATTGGAGGTCGTTGAGACACTAACTACAATCAACCTTCTTCATCACATAACCTTGGAGGTCGTGAGACACTAACTACAATCAACCTTCTTCATTACATAACCATGGAGGTCGTTGAGACACTACCTACAATCAACCTTCTTCATTACATAACCTTGGAGGTTGTTGAGACACTACCTACAATCAATCTTCTTCATCACATAACCTTGGAGGTTGTTGAGACACTACCTACAATCAACCTTCTTCATTACATAACCTTGGAGGTTGTTGAGACACTACCTACAATCAATCTTCTTCATCACATAACCTTGGAGGTTGTTGAGACACTACCTACAATCAACCTTCTTCATTACATAACCTTGGAGGTTGTTGAGACACTACCTACAATCAATCTTCTTCATCACATAACTTTGGAGGTTGTTGAGACACTACCTACAATCAACCTTCTTCATCACATAACCATGGAGGTCGTTAAGACACTAACTACAATCAACTTTCTTCATCACATAACCATGGAGGTCGTTAAGACACCAACTACAATCAACCTTCTTCATCACATAACCTTGGAGGTCGTTGAGACACTACATACAATCAACTTTCTTCATCACATAACTTCGGAGGTCGTTGAGACACTACCTACAATCAACTTTCTTCATCACATAACTTCGGAGGTCGTTGAGACACTACCTACAATCAACCTTCTTCATCACATAATCTTGGAGGCCGCTGAGACACTACCTACAATCAACCTTCTTCATCACATAATCTTGGAGGCCGCTGAGACACTACCTACAATCAACCTTCTTCATCACATAATCTTGGAGGCCGCTGAGACACTACCTACAATCAACCTTCTTCATCACATAATCTTGGAGGCCGCTGAGACACTACCTACAATCAACCTTCTTCATCACATAATCTTGGAGGCCGCTGAGACACTACCTACAATCAACTTTCTTCATCAAATAGCTTCGGAGGTCGTTGAGACACTACCTACAATCAACTTTCTTCATCAAATAGCTTCGGAGGTCGTTGAGACACTACCTACAATCAACTTTCTTCATCACATAACCTTGGAGGTCGGGTAGACACTACCTACAATCAACTTTTTTCATATTGAAAAAAATCAAGCTCCCATTTAAGGCTGGGTGAACCTGGAAGTTGTCGATCGGGATCTAACCCGACCTAATGCCCTTTGTTGTCCAGTTCACTAACCACTGAGTTATCGCGGCTCCCAGATTTACTAATCTTTCCATGATCTTGTCGTTCTGTGTCTCGACTGTCAAAGATTTCAACTTTACCAGTAATAGAAAACATCTAAAGAGCTTCACATAACTAGAGTCTGATCATCAGAAGTAACCCGTCGAACATACATACAATCTCAGTGATAGTCTTTACTCTCTATGGGTCATTCTTCATAGAATATTTTTGACTGCATTAAAGTGAGCGTTTGGCATTGATGCATTTAATGAACATTATTAATATGGAGCAAGAGTAGTTGCCCTTTACTTTTAGAAAGATTGTTTAAGAATTTATTGGTTAGTCTCCTGATAGGCAACAAACGGTTCGAGGTCGGAGTTATCCTCCCTCCAGCTCAAATCTCAGCCAATGCTAGTAACCATGACAACCCATGAAATGTAGGTCTGAGGTTACCTTGATAAAGGGTTAAGGCATACAAATGCGAAGCTGCAGTAAAGCTGAATGTGAGGAAAAATTTAAAAATAGAACAAATGGTATGTAAGAAGCTTTACGTGATAAGTGGACGACACAGACTAAACGACGTTTCGGCCCAATAGGCCTTCAGCAGGAACAAACAAAAAAAACCACACACACACAAAACTAATAATGAAACAACCAAAACAAAAACAATCGAAATGTGTTAAAGAAAACAAAATTATCTATCAAGACTCAATCAGAGTAGGATTCCGGACTCTCTTATGAAGTCAGCTGTGTGTCTGAGTGATTCGATTGCCCCATATAGTTTCTCTTCCAGGGAGGTGGACGTGGACCACATTGCTCTTCACAGGTCTGTGTACTGGGGCAATCCTTGACACCACAACAATCTTGTGTCGACATTGAGTAACCCTGAGTTTTAATCTAACAGAACGCACAGAGTTTAGCCATCATCATATGGATAAAGTTACTAGAGTTAAACTATTACCGTATTTATAACAAAACATCCACAGCGCGAGAACGGGTGGCCGAGTCGATAACTTGCCGGGCTCTAAACCAGGAGAACGCGGGTTCGAATCCCGGTACACGTCTTTTTTTTAATCGGGGGTGAATAAAAACCCAGACCCGAGCACCTCGCGGCGATGCAATGGACAGCGGGCTTTTATTCTTCGGTCTTAGGCTTTTATTCTTCGGTCTTAGGCTTTTATTCTCCGGTCTTAGGCTTTTATTCTTCGGTCTTAGGCTTTTATTCTTCGGTCTTAGGCTTTTATTCTCCGGTCTTAGGCTTTTATTCTTCGGTCTTAGGCTTTTATTCTTCGGTCTTAGGCTTTTATTCTTCGGTCTTAGGCTTTTATTCTCCGGTCTTAGGCTTTTATTCTCCGGTCTTAGGCTTTTATTCTCCGGTCTTAGGCTTTTATTCTTCGGTCTTAGGCTTTTATTCTCCGGTCTTAGGCTTTTATTCTTCGGTCTTAGGCTTTTATTCTCCGGTCTTAGGCTTTTATTCTCCGGTCTTAGGCTTTTATTCTTCGGTCTTAGGCTTTTATTCTCCGGTCTTAGGCTTTTATTCTCCGGTCTTAGGCTTTTATTCTTTGGTCTTAGGCTTTTATTCTTCGGTCTTAGGCTTTTATTCTCCGGTCTTAGGCTTTTATTCTTCGGTCTTAGGCTTTTATTCTTCGGTCTTAGGCTTTTATTCTTCGGTCTTAGGCTTTTATTCTCCGGTCTTAGGCTTTTATTCTCCGGTCTTAGGCTTTTATTCTCCGGTCTTAGGCTTTTATTCTTCGGTCTTAGGCTTTTATTCTCCGGTCTTAGGCTTTTATTCTTCGGTCTTAGGCTTTTATTCTCCGGTCTTAGGCTTTATTCTCCGGTCTTAGGCTTTTATTCTTCGGTCTTAGGCTTTTATTCTCCGGTCTTAGGCTTTTATTCTCCGGTCTTAGGCTTTTATTCTCCGGTCTTAGGCTTTTATTCTTCGGTCTTAGGCTTTTATTCTCCGGTCTTAGGCTTTTATTCTTCGGTCTTAGGCTTTTATTCTCCGGTCTTAGGCTTTTATTCTCCGGTCTTAGGCTTTTATTCTCCGGTCTTTGGCTTTTGTTCTCCGGTCTTAGGCTTTTATTCTTCGGTCTTAGGCTTTTATTCTCCGGTCTTAGGCTTTTATTATCCAGTCTTAAATCTCAGTCCCCCCACCCCAACGGCAGACCCCATTAATGTGAAATTGTCGTAAAAATTTTTTTTTATCCACAGCTAAACCTAAATGTAAATATTATTAAGTTACAAGGGGTCGTTTTTTAGACGGCATTCGGTTTGGATTATTTCATTGGCCACAGTGATTCTAATAATATATACCACTTGTTCACTTTTAGCACGGGACACATTATTTAACTTCCGATGAACGATTATTTTGTTTGTAATTATTATTATGTTCAATTTGTTCATGTTTAACAACAATCTTACATTATTTCTCCTTCATTCAAATGACATCTGAATACGTTATAATCAGGATCAATAATTTATGTAGAAATTTTAAGTTGGTTGGTATTTCACAATTTTAAGTCTCATAATTTTATCAAGATCAGTAAATTAATTCTATTTTTATATAGACAGATAAACAGACAGACGGACGGACGGACGGACAGACGGAGAGACAGACAGACAGACAGACAGACAGACAGACAGACAGACAGACAGACAGACAGACAGACAGACAGACAGACAGACAGATAGATAGATAGATAGATAGATAGATAGATAGATAGATAGATAGATAGATAGATAGATAGATAGATAGATAGATAGATAGATAGATAGATAGATATATAGATAGATAGATAGATAGATAGATAGATAGATAGATAGATAGATAGATAGATAGATAGATAGATAGATAGATAGATAGATAGATAGATAGATTGATTCAGCTTGCTGCAACTTGTGCTCATTACAGTATTATTATTATTTGTAGGTTTTATGGGTGAATTTAAACATTCCTGTTTGGAGTAATGGAAGAGTGCGACATGTTGTAGTTCATCAAAGAAATGGTGTTGCAACATTGTGGTACACGTCTTTCACGGCAGCAACTTTGTGAATTGAATAAGACGTTTAAATGTTGCTACAAAGTTCATTGTAACATTTGAAGACATCATGACGACAAATCGTCGAGCAACTGGGAGTAAAATAGCCACAATTGTGTAGACACTTGTAAGAAACATGCGTCGTTATTTTACAACTTAAATTGTTTGATGAAATGTAACATATTTCACTAACTCACTACTACACAAAACACATTGATGGAGCGATCACCCTATCGATATATTTCTTAGGTAGGGCAACCATTTAACACTGCTACTGTGGCGTCGTGTTGCTTATTTGCTGTGTGTGGGCATCAAGAGCACATTTTTTATGTCATTAGTAATAAGGAATAACGGTGGTATTCGAATTTGCATACTTTGTATTATTATTCGGACGATAAAACGGAGCAGATACTAGATACCTTGGAGTCATGGTATGAACAACAGTCAGCAACAGAAATGATAACGAATTACTGGATAGAAAATTGAAAAATGACATAAACACTAAAGCCAGCTGGTATAACATATAACTATTATTATTATATTTGGTATGAAGTTATAACATGTTGTTTCATTGATACATGTTCTATATGACAACAATATTATGAAGATGACGACATGGGAATGTATTTAAATATGAAGTTGACAAGTGTGAAACAGTTCATAATCATCATCAACTGTTCAAATCGAAAGAAGCGCTCACGATTTTTCAACGAACTCTTTCCGGGTCTCTATCCTGTCTTAGACCAATTTTCCAGTTCTGTTCACATTCTTTCTCTGCCTCTTCCGAGATCTATTTCTAACTCTTGTCCATATGTTTATCCGTTTCTCTCAATTTCTAGAACAAAGCTCGAAATCTATAAGTAAAGAGAAACTCAAATAGACCGAGAAACACTTTGAGCGAGAATTGAATTCTCCCAAAGCATCGCGCTTATGAATTTCATGCAAATGGATCTTTAGAAATCGTAGGCAATACTCGTACATAGCTAGTAGCATTGCATGCTCAAGGAGAGCAACGCTTATGATGTTTTAAATGCACGAATATTGTGTATCAGGGTTGGGGATAATGGAGGCAGGAGCATAGCCTTTCCATTTTCACTGACGAGTGTGTTGAACAACAGATATGCTAGGCCCTGTCACTCAATGACAGCTTCTTATATGAGGTGCCTGCAGTTTGAGGCAGTTCTCAACTTAAGGAGATACGAGTCTTTAACATTATTAAAACATATCTGACCTCGGTTTTATTATATAACTCTATCGCAACTATATATATATATATATATATATATATATATATATATATATATATTTGCTATCTCTGATTTGATAATCGCAGTGACTGTGCAGCATGGTTTTTTTTTTTCCTTATTTCGTTTCAAGTGACATCTTCCTCCACGTTATTGTACAACTATTTGATTCGCGATTTTCTCTTCAATTGTGTTTTGCAACCTGCAATATGGTGCCATCGTCTTCAGAACTCATTTGTTCGGGTCTGCTCTCTTGACTGTCCGGTTGGTTAGTGGAACTGTCTCCCCTAGATAACGTGTCTGTCGTACGTCGAATATTTGTCGTTTCCTTTCTCTTAAGGTTGCTTGTTCGCTAGTGATGCCTTTCCTACATGTTATGGGCTTTATCCACGGCCCTTGCTTTATTAGAAGATATAGGCCCACGTTAATTTGGTGGTAGAGCGGACCTGCTTATTGTGGTGGGCAAGGAAAACCCACCAGCAAGAGCTAATTAACTGCATAAGTACCCTCCCCACGCTGGTCGTTTTAGAGCGAGGTCGTCTCGATTCCGGACCTGATCACAGCAGTTGGAAGTCTAGTCCTTTCTTTATAATTTCACGTATCATTTTCTTTCCATATGTAATTGTTAGTTAGCTAAAGTGTTAATTTCATTTACTTACATATTTATTCATGTGTTGTTTATTTTTCCTGCTGAAGGCTCAGATGAGCAGCAACGTTGTTCGATTTTCTCTCATTACTTACATAAAGTAAAAAAGTCACGTACCCCCGTCACGAAAAGTGGCGTACAGGGAATATGTTGTTAGTGATCATAATTTTTACAGACCTTCGGCACATGATTTTTTGGTGTAATGTGGTCGATATTACGCCCGTGCCGCATTATATTCCCAGAAAAAAATTCCGGTATCCATTTAAGGCTGTGTGAACCCAGAAGCCGTCGGTTGGGATCGAACCCTACCTCTTGTCCTTTGTAGTCCAGTTCACTAACCACTGAGCTATCGCGGCTTCCTTCTTACATAAAGCTGTAACCAACTCATTATTTTCTATTTTGTAAAAAAAAAGTCTCCTTTGCCTTGTTAGGACGTTCTCTCTGGGTTGAGTTTTGATATGAGACGTCATATTTTGATGATGATATTCTCGAAATTGATGATGTTTATGGTTTAAGAAAAATCTTTAAAGGTTTGAATCATCATCAATTATCGTGCCTGCTGGCGTAGATGATCATGTCTCTCCACAACTTTCGATCTTGACAGTTATTTATCATTTCTTTTGTTGACCTTCTGCCAAGCCATTCTTTTAAACTGCCCATGGTATTCTCAACATTCTTCTGTACATACCACATTTCTACAGCCTCCAGTGATTTTTTTTATCTGTTGTCCTATTGTCCATGATTCACATCCGCATATTAAGATTGTCTCTATATAACATTTCAGAACTCTTTTTCTTGTTTATATTGTCAAAAATGGATTGCACAGTATCTTCTTCATTTTTTGAAAAACTGCTTTTGCCTGAGCCATTCTACATATCACCTCTGCTGTACATCTACCAACTGAGCCATTCTACATCTCACCTCTGCTGTACATCTACCATCTGAGATTAACAATGTTCGTAGATATTAAAATTATTTAAAGTTTGAATCGTTCAATGTAAATATCTGTTCCGATTCCCCTAAATCGCTCTAAATGATGCTTAGCTGCATGTTGAATCAGCATCAGCTACAAATCTTTTAAATACCATGATACATTCGATGATTCGTGTATTGCAGACCGAACGGATCTTTTCATATGTACATTATTGAAGAAAAAAACAACTTAACGATTTTATTGCATCACTTTGGGAAGACTATAACATGCAGTCACCACGATGTTAAAAGCATCATCATCATCATCATTGAGAGCCGTCTCCGCATCGAAATTTGGCTACCACGAGAGCGCCATTCCGTTCTGTCTCTTGCTTTGATAGTGCAGGTTACCATAGGCTGACCTGTCCATCTTTTGATGATACTCGTCCATGTTAGTCTTGGTCTGCCTCAGCCTCTTTTGCCTTGTATTTTCTCTTACAAGATTACTTTTTGTAGGCTGCTGTGTCTTTTAACATGCCCAAGTAATCTCATTTTTCTTCTTTGAATTGTGTTTAATAGTCTATTTTCATGTTTAGTTGTTTCTATTGAACATCGATATTGAGTTTAGTTGATTCCATCGCTTGTTTTCTTTTTTTTTCATCATTGGAACATTACGCTCCTCATAAGCAAAAGGGCGAGATAAACTATCATCTTTTTGAAATAATTTAAAAAAAATTCTTTTACGGTATATCTTAATTTTTAAGATTAAAAATCTAGGTTTTACCTACTTTCTATCTGTCTCTCTCTCTCTCTCTCTCTCTCTCTCCTTCCTCTCTCTTTCTCATATTTAATCAATATAAATATAATATTCTTACCGCTCATCCCCCTCTCCTATTTAATGAAATTGTATTTTCTGCCTCCCCCCCCCATTTAATCAATATATATTTTCTGATCTCCCCCTCTCCTATTTAATCATATATATATATATATATATATTTATGACCTCTCCCCTTCTCTTATTTAATTAATATATATTTATGACCTCTCCCCCTCTCCTATTTAATCAATATATATATTTATTACCTCTCCCCTTCTCTTATTTAATTAATATATATTTATGACCCCTCCCCTCTCTCCTATCTAATCAATATATATTTATGACCCAAACCCTCTTCTCCATCAACGTCTCATCCGACCTGACATATCATGTATCTCCCGTCTTTCTTCATCCCCTTCTGCATGTCAAGCTATATTATTTTTCGTTGTTTTATTTCTAAATTGTATCTTTCACGTCATCGATAACATTTTTGTTTGTCCTTTATTTCTTAACTACCTCGATACGTTTGTGCATTTCCTGCTCAGATTGTGAAATATATTGCCCATTCGTTATATTTCATCTTTTACATCACTCACTTTAAACTTTTTTTTTTCTCTAGCTCTGAACTTTAGCAAACTTAGTCTCTTGTGTGAACCGTTGTTTCATGCCGAATTGTTCAGCATAACTGGATAAAGTAAATGCCTTGAGTATTCATTCATAAGTATACACTATGAGAACGGGTGCTTTGGACTCTGTGATTATTTTTCGTATATTTCGATTACTAATATTTTATTGAGTTATTTGCGGATCATCATCATTACACTCCGAACATGTCCATAGGTGCTCCAATGCCCACCAAAGTTAGTCCCTCAGTGTCCAGCGACTGACGGCTCCAGTTCTATGTTGGTGGATAAGTCTTCTTACACGGCCAATAAGTTTCTCATTTCTGGCTGTGCCCATCTTAACTCCCATCTCTTTCATCCAAAGGAGTCGTGTGGACCAATTACTGTCGAAGTCTTGTGCCCTTCCCGCATCATGGAGGGTACTGATGATGTCCGCCCTATCCATTGGTTGCCGTCGTCAATGACAGCGCAGCTAGCCAACCTGTCCTCTTCTTATTTCCCCGTACTCCCTCATGTCCTGGGACGTAGATAAAGGTGACCTTACGTATTTTTTACTTCTGCAATGACTCTACCCATTGCCTGCGAACAGAGCCCGCCTTCACTTTTCTTATCATGCTTATCGAATCGCTTAGTATGCAGGCGTGGGTGTAGTCTTGTGACTCTAACCAGTTGATTGCCTTGGTCACTGCCATCACCTCCAATGTCATACTACTCGTGATGATAACGTATGCACCACTGTCTTCTTTGACTATTCTGCCTGCCGAGCGTGCTGTAAATGCTTATGCACTCGTTTGGTGTCGTATTACAGATCCGTCTGTATAGATGACTGCATCCTTTCTCATCGGTGGTATAACAGATGGGACTGTTGACCTCCGCATTGACCAAGACTGAGTTCTGTTCCCTACATTTCCTGTAGAGCGTGAGAATATGCTCATGAATGACGTGGGCACCGATATCTACTCCTCGCCAGTGTTGACATGGGTAAGTTTACATACCAGTTTGATGACATCTTCTGCTAGGCCCACCAATGATTGTTACTTTGAAATCTGACACATTTCCTTGTTTTCAGCTTGTGGTGCAATGGATGCCCCATAGCTCCACTTATCTTCATGTATGCTCGTACCAATGTTTGTTTAGTTTATATTTTACATGTTGCTCATTTTATCTGATAATGACTCTGTGGCTGTGTAAGCTTTCGTGCTCTGAGTACGGTGATGATAACCCACAAATAACTCAACTGAATTAAGTTTAAATTATATCTGCTCATTATTCACGGTAAAATGAGCAGCTGTCTACTTCATTGGCTTGAATACAAAAAAGTTACTGTTCAAGTCAACTTGTCAATGTATGTTGATTTTTTCTGCTGACTCTCCCAGGCAACTTGTCAATAGTGATGTATGTTGTTTTTTCTGCTGACTCTCCTAAGACAACTTGTCAATAGTGATGTATGTTGTTTTTTTTCAGCTGACTCTCCCAAGTCAACTTGTCAATAGTGATGTATGTTTTTTTTTCTGCTGACTCTCCCACGTCAACTTGTCAATAGTGATGTATGTTGTTTTTTTCTGCTGACTCTCCAAAGTCAACTTGTCAACAGTGATGTATGTTGTTTTTTTTCAGCTGACTCTCTCAATACAACTTGTCAATAGTGATGTATGTTTTTTTTTTCTGCTGACTCTCTCAAGACAACTTGTTAATAGTGATGTATGTTGTTTTTTTTTCTGCTGACTCTCCCAAGTCAACTTGTCAATAATGTTGTATGTTTTTTTTCTGCTGACTCTCCCAAGTCAACTTGTCAATAGTGATGTATGTTTTTTTTTTTGCTGACTCTCCCAAGACAACTTGTCAATAGTGATGTATATTGATTTTTTCTGCTGACTCTCCCAAGACAACTTGTCAATAGTGATGTATGTTGATTTTTCTGCTGACTCTCCCAAGACAACTTGTCAATAGTGACGTATGTTGTCTCTCTGTTGACTCTATTAGACAACTTGTCAATAGTGACGTATGTTGTCTCTCTGTTGACTCTATTAGACAACTTGTCAATAGTGATGTATGCTATTTTTTTCTGCTGACTCTCCCAAGACAACTTGCCTTAAGTGATCCCCTGTTATTTCCTTCCTGAAAGCTGCCAGTTTATGAAATCTGTTATTTTAATCCATTAATCCCTCGACAGTCGACCTTTACCTGTATCCTATTTGTGACGCCATTTCTATGCTCCAATATGCTATTAGTCTCTTGGCTAAAACATCGTCTTCAGGGTCTCGGTGGCCAATTTGGAGACAGTTGATGTGGACGTTCCTTCATGTGAGCAGCTAAATGGCACGATAACAATCTAATTCATTGCCTTGAAATATCAGAGCTACTAAGTCAAGGATTGCACTTTTCATCTGACGAAATGAGGGATGATTCATTGCTTAGTGTTCATGTGTTTCAGTTTTTTCTTAACAAGGCAAGTCTTAGGGCATTGCTCATTGTTGTTATATTTTACGTCACAGCAATTCGGATAAACTCATAGGTGCTTGGTAACGTTTGTGCGACGAGGAAAATACTATTAAAAGACAGTTTGTTATCGTTTGTTGTATTGTTGCTCGTGTTATTTACACAAGCACTGCCTAAGATCGCGCGATCGTTTATTTTGTTTGTATTTGATACGAAGTCGAGAGAGAGATAGTGCGACGGGGTAAAGCACTATCTCCATATTCCGTACCCAGGCAGAGTAGGCAAAGTGAAATGAGCAAGAAAGCACCAATGTTTAAACTTGGCACATGGAACGTAAGGACCTTGTGCCCAGGACTTGCTAGAGCAAACACACTGAAAGAAGGGCAAATTAGAACAACAGCACTCATAGATAAAGAACTAACAAGTGCTAAGGCAAAACTTAGAAGAGAAAAGACTCATGAAAAAGGATGGAAAACCCTGTGGACCAGTGGGCCTGACTTGTTCATTCTATGACCGCGTGTGTTTGTTGAACATTGGTAGTAGAATTAGCCACGAGGGAAGCTGTTCGACAAAAACAAAAACTCAAAAAATACACTATACTCTCTACTAGACCGCCTGACAAGACGAAAAGGGCCATACATACATTTGCGCCGAATTTCACAGTTACCATTTTATATATATATATTTTTTTTATCAGGAAGAGAAGTGACAAAAATCTAATAATAGAAACGTCCAAATAAAGCAGACATCAGGAAATAAGCAGCTTGGTGCCGTTCCGTTATGTAAGATTACTGTTGAGAATTACATGTACAGCAAATTCACTTGTCTATCCTTTTTCTTTGTAAATCTGTCATTAAGATCACCATGACACATGACTTAACTTTGAAGTTCTTTGAGGATCCCATTTTTGATTGATAGCCAGGACTGGAAGATGTTATTGAGACTTAGAGTTGCCCAGAACATGTTTTGATGCGACTCAAGCACGGAAATGTTCTGCTTTTTCATTATTTTTTTTACTTTTGAAGAAGCAACACTTTTAGAGTAGGTCTACCTTGATGTCATCAAATTCTTCTCTCAACGTCATTTTCTCATAAAAAGGACACCAATAAGTATAATTAGGAATAATATCTCGCTCTCCTAACGGTATTAACATGAACTTGTCAGAGCTGAAAGTCACATCAATTTGCATTTGAGTAGCATCACAACATGTTCTTACCAAACTGTTAAATATAAATTGAATAATTCTGAAATTAAATGAAATAATAGGTTAAAGCTATCAATGAAAGATATGAACACCTTATGTGAAGAAACAAAGTTTGACTTACATCAGACATGTAGTCAGAATGAACGTAAATATAATTTCCGACTAGAAGTTCAAATGGACTCTTATGATCAATAGAAGAATAAAACGTAAGAAACTGTATCCAAAGCTATCACAATAGATGCATCAATCACGGATTTGTCAAACAGACAAGATCTACAAACATTAGCAGTACAAGGATAGAGGGGGAAAAAAAGTAAAGAGCCCGTTACGCCTGGTGGCGTATAGGGAATATGGTGTTAGTGACCATCGTTTTTATAGACCTTCGGCACATGATTTTGGGGGTAATGTGGTCGGCATTACGCATATGCTGTTTTACTTTCCCAAAAAAGTCCCGTATCCATTTTAAGGCTGGGTGAACCTGCATCTGACCTCTTGTCCTTTGTAGTCCACTTTGTAGTCAACTTTGTAGTCTACTTTGTAGTCCACTTTGTAGTCCACTTTGTAGTCCACTTTGTAGTCTACTTTGTAGTCCACTTTGTAGTCCACTTTGTAGTCCACTTTGTAGTCTACTTTGTAGTCTACTTTGTAGTCCACTTTGTAGTCCACTTTGTAGTCCACTTTGTAGTCTACTTTGTAGTCTACTTTGTAGTCCACTTTGTAGTCCACTTTGTAGTCTACTTTGTAGTCTACTTTGTAGTCCACTTTGTAGTCCACTTTGTAGTCCACTTTGTAGTCTACTTTGTAGTCCACTTTGTAGTCCACTTTGTAGTCCACTTTGTAGTCTACTTTGTAGTCTACTTTGTAGTCCACTTTGTAGTTCACTTTGTAGTTTACTTTGTAGTCTACTTTGTAGTCCACTTTGTAGTCCACTTTGTAGTCTACTTTGTAGTCCACTTTGTAGTTCACTTTGTAGTCTACTTTGTAGTCCACTTTGTAGTCCACTTTGTAGTCTACTTTGTAGTCCACTTTGTAGTCCACTTTGTAGTCTACTTTGTAGTCCACTTTATAGTCCACTTTGTAGTCCACTTTGTAGTCCACTTTGTAGTCCACTTTGTAGTCCACTTTGTAGTCCACTTCACCAACAACCAAGCTCTCACGGCTCCCTATTAGTTCTCGGTAATAGATTGAGATCAACACATCGCAGGAACAGACTGCATACATTGCTGGAACTGGAGTTAGAGCGGATCTGGGGATGTCACGACTGCAGTCAAACTGATTCCATGAATCAGGTACGAGACTGATAGCAATAATGTCTACTCTTTGCTTTCAGGTCCTTGTCCTAACTGGAACATGTTATGATTACAAACAAGAAAAAGCTGACTTCAGTATGAAAGGATATCACCAAAGGAGAACATTTACATTGTTGTCAAGGACGTTTGTTGGAAGACACACGTAAACGTATACTGTACTGACATATACCGTACTATCATATACCGTATTATCATATACCGTATTATAATATACCGTACTAACATATACCGTACTGTCATATACCGTACTAACATATACCGTACTAACATATACCGCACTGTCATATACCGTACTAACATATACCGTACTAACATATACCGTACTAACATATACCGTACTATAATATACCGTACTAACATATACCGTATTGTCATATACCGTACTAACATATACCGTACTGTCATATACCGTACTAACATATACCGTATTGTCATATACCGTACTAACATATACCGTACTGTCATATACCGTACTAACATATACCGTACTGTCATATACCGTACTAACATATACCGTACTAACATATACCGTACTATCATATACCGTACTATCATATACCGTACTAACATATACCGTACTAACATATACCGTACTATCATATACCGTACTAACATATACCGTACTAACATATACCGTACTATCATATACCATACTAACATCATCATCATGTTCATGTACCGGGCCTGCTGGCGTAGACGATCATGTCTCGCCACAACTTTCGATCTCGACAGTTATTTATCGTTTCTGTTGTTGACCTTTTGCCAAGCCATTCTCTTAAGCTGTCTGGTATCTTTTCTCTTTGCTTCCCTCTATCTCTTCGTCCCTCAATTTTTCCAGTTGTTACAATATATTCTCCTGTGTGTTACCGGGGCCTCATTATGAGGGAAGTAAAGAATAGTGACACTGTGACCATCCTGGCATGTTGTAAGAGGCGACTAAGGAGGTTGATCGATGGCTTGATAAGCTGTCATTGTAAAAAGTATAGTTATGGAAACAGAGCCGTAAGTTTTGGAAGCAGTGATCTCTGCAATATGTGCCGTCTTCGGCTCGAAAGGGCAATAGATAGATAGATACAATTCATTCCAGTTATTCTCTTCTCATTACGTGGCCAAAAAATGATGATTGTTTCTCCCTAATATTGGAAATTAGCTCTCTTTTTTCTTTGGCCTCTTTCAGAATATCTTCATTACTTTTCTTAGCTGTCCATGGTATTCTCAACATTCTTCTGTAAAATCACATTTCTATAGGCACCAGTGATTTTCTTGTCTGTTGTCCTATTGTCCATGATTCACATCCATATGTTAAGACTGGCTCTACATAACAATATGTATATATAGATTAAAACAGTTAGATGTAAGCATAACTTTATGACCATTCCTATATGTCTGCGTCTATACAAGACATAAGTCTTCTAAATACAAGACAAGAAATTTTCTATTACATAAAGTAATGTAGAAAGGGAGAGAATCTTTGGGAGAAGAAGTGAAAGTGACGTATGAAGAGGGCATCTAAGGAGGAATTATAGACATTCACCTTGATTCGTTAAGATTCATTCACAAGTTGGTTATCGACCCGTAGCCGTTGGAAAGTCGCCCCTGAAATGGTCTCCTTTTCTACGCATATTACCGGAAGGAAATTGAACAGTTCCGCTTGTTCCGGCCATTTCTTCCTTGAATGAGCTTTAACGGCGTGCATGTTTTTATTTTTTATTCCTTTCACATGCTTAAAATCATGCGCTGAGAAATCGAAATGTCATGTATGTATCAATAAGTAGACTCCACAAAAACGATTTGTTTATACTGCCATCATGATGATAAGTTCTCATTAAAAACAGTTTAAATTTTAATGGCGTTTCGCGTTTGAAATCTCTAAACATTTACGACTTTCACATTGAATACGTCACGAGTGTAGATTATACGTTCCAACATGGGAGCTAACTAAACTGATCCTTATTCTTAATCTCGTTCACAGATGCATCAACAAAGATCGGGTTTTATTTTCACATTTTAAACTGAAAATCCACAGGATATCTTGAAAATACATCTGCCTACGCGTGATAATTTGCCATTCTGCTTATATTTAAGTATGGCTTGTCATGCATTTAATGGACTAATATAATTCAATTCATGCACCACTAATCTTCGTTCCATTAACAGGTGTAGTGTTATTTATGTTAACATCTAATTTAGACAAGCTTTCCTTTCAGCATATTAGACTTGTTAATCATTTTTAGACGATCCTTCAATCTCCTCAACGGTCTTAAATTAACTCCCACAAAAAAAGATATGCAGAAATAAAAGTGATATTTCGCAATGTCTTATACTTCTTATGCATTCACATTCAGAATTATGTTGCTTTTGTGCTTGTTCATTCTGCAGGCCAGTTCATGCGTCGGAAACACTGATTTTTTTTCCAAGTATGAGTTGGTGTTGGGTGGGGTGGGGATTGTTTTATTGTCCTTCGAAATTTCTTGAGTGAAATTCGGCAAATGTTTGTAGTCAGAGTTATATCATGTAGGAAAATCATAATCGTCGCTAGTCCCTACAATTTAGCGGTCGTTGGTTTACACTTGGCGACGTCTCCATTATTTTCTTCAAACCTCCATTATTTTCTTCAAACCTCCATTATTTTCTTCAAACCTCCACTAATTTCTTCAAACCTCCATTATTTTCTTCAAACCTCCATTATTTTCTTCAAACCTCCATTATTTTCTTCAAACCTCCATTATTTTCTTCAAACCTCCATTATTTTCTTCAAACCTCCATTATTATTTTTTTTCAAACCTTTATTATTTTCTTCAAACCTCCATTATTTTTTTTCAAACCTTTATTATTTTCTTCAAACCTCCACTAATTTCTTCAAACCTCCATTATTTTTTTTCAAACCTCCGTTATTTTCTTCAAACCTCCATTATTTTTTTTCAAACCTCCATTATTTTTTTTCAAACCTCCGTTATATTCTTCAAACCTCCATTATTTTTTTCAAACCTTTATTATTTTCTTCAAACCTCCATTATTTTTTTTCAAACCTTTATTATTTTCTTCAAACCTCCATTATTTTTTTTTCAAACCTTTATTATTTTCTTCAAACCTCCACTAATTTCTTCAAACCTCCATTATTTTTTTTCAAACCTCCGTTATTTCTTCAAACCTCCATTATTTTTTTTCAAACCTCCGTTATTTTCTTCAAACCTCCATTATTTTTTTCAAACCTTTAATATTTTCTTCAAACCTCCATTATTTTTTTTTCAAACCTTTATTATTTTTTTTTCAAACCTCCACTAATTTCTTCAAACCTCCATTATTTTCTTCAAACCTCCATTATTTTCTTCAAACCTCCATTATTTTCTTCCATCCTTTGCAATTAAGAACCTTCCTGAAATGTGAGGAAGCTAAAGCCTGTCCATTCTCGGATGTTGTATCCCCACTGCTTCTCTATCTGCCTAGTCTTCTTTCGAGTAGTCAAAGACTAACGCCATACTCATCATCATGTGCCTTACCGGTTGGCGTAGGTGATCATGTCCCGCCACAATCTTCTATCTACAGTGCATCGTATCAGTTAACGCTATAATAGCAGATGTAAATTCATTTTCATAATTTTAGGCTTTTCACTGTCATCGGATATGGATATATTCTTGGCAGTACATTGACGAACACAATTAAAAGCAGATGAATTGTTAGTCCAAATATCACCATAATACCATGTAGCCCAGTAAATCGAGAAACGCATTCCTGCTCTTCACGCTATCTATTATTCTATATTTTGCTGTGGTTTGACCTTTATGTGTAACTAATATAACTGTTTGAACAAGGGCTCCCTCTACACTATCAGTTATATGGGAGTATTGTGTTAGTGCCAGTAATTTTCAATAAACAACGGCACATTTTGTGGCCGATGTGATTCAATTCTATCTACTATAAGATTGTTATAATAAAGTAATTATAACCAATGGAAGCGAATCATGGACAGTAAACAAGCAAATTAAAAGACGATTAGAGACCACAGAGATAGGATTTATCAGAAGAATGTTGAAAATTCCCTGGACTGCTAAAAGACCAACGAGGAAATTTTCAAAGAGGCCAACACAAAAAGGGAGCGTCTAATAATCATCAGAAAGAAACAATTAACAGTTTTCGGGCACATCATGTGAAGAAGAAAGTGGAACACTTGGCTACAACTGGCAAAATAAAGGGAAAAAGAGATCATGGACAACAAAAAGAAAAAATACTAGATAGTTTGGTGTCATGGCATGGAAAATAGTCAACAACAGAATTGATACAATGCTCGGTGGATTTAAGATTGTGGAAGTACGTGTTCCCTACGTCAACCTGTATGGCACATGATGACGACGTTATTTCATTTCTTTTCTGAAGTTGCTGGTGGCGATAACTGGAAAACAACAACAACAACAACAACAAATATTTGAATGATTGACGTCTCCTAGAAGATGCGGTAATCAAACGAGCTGTAGATCGAGGCCTTAGACTAGCAGCGATGAGAATGATACAAACGGTAGTAAAGTTAAGAGGCACCTTTCGTCACGCGGCGTATAGGGAATATGGTGTTAGTACCCATATTTTTATTATAGACCATCGGCACATGATTTGTGGGGTAATGTGGTGACTTTAACGCCATACCGCTTTAGGTTCCCAGAAAATAATCCGGTACCCATTTAAGGCTGGGCGAACCTGGAGCGGTTAAGGATCGAACTCGACCTCTTGTCCTTAGTAGTCCAGTGCACTAACCACTGAGCTATCGCGGCTCGATACAGTTGGTAATTGTCTGTATTTATTCCAAGTGTGGTTGAAGGTACAATTATACTGTTCAATGCAGTTCAGCTTCAGCGGCTTCCATTGGAAAATTCGGTGGTTCAGATAGGGATGTGTGCGTGGCCGTGCGGCTAAAACCACTGTCCCGCTGGCTGAAAAGCCGGCGTACGATGTTCGAAGCCCGCGGTAGACAGAAACGATTTTTTTCTATCGGGAGTGAAATACAAATCCTGAGTTGCACACACATCGTGTCGACTGCTTGACCACGCGGCCTTAATCCCTCTGGTTCTATCGTTGCCCCCCCCCCCCCCCCCCCCCCGACATACACCAACAATGTACTATGTGTCGTAGTAAAGATATAAGACGTCAGCTTTGAACAGGAAGGTTCCGGTTTTAATCCCGCACATTCCGAGTGAATTGTTCTCTTCGAATTCGTGGCTTTACCCTCCCCTCACCATCATGTGCCATACAGGTAGGCGTAGACTATTATCTGCATCCATAATCTTCTATCTACAGTGCACCGTATCAGTTCTGTTGTTGACTGTTTTCCATGCCATGGCACCAAGATATCTAGTATTTTCTCTCTTTGCCGTGTGCGATATTTCCCTTTCCCTGTATTTTGCCAGTTGTAACCAAGTATATGGACTAGATATGAATATCAAAGGGAGCCGCGATAGCTCAGTGGTTAGTGAACTGGACTACAAAGGACAAGAGGTAGGGTTCGATCCCAACCGACGGCTTCCGGGTTCTTCCAGCCTTTAATGGGTACCGGATTTTTTTCTGGGAAAGTAAAGCGGCACGGGTGTAATACTGACCTCATTACCCCAAAAATCATGTTCCGAAGGTCTGTAAAATTTATGGTCACTAACACCATATTCCCTATACGCCACTTGGCGTGACGGGGGTACTTTACTTTTACTTTTTTATGAATATCAAAAATACTAAAACTATGATCATACATAAAGAAAATACTCAAGACCCACAAGTGGATAACAAAATTGAAGAATAGACCTGGAGACAGTTCAGAACTACAACTACCTTGGACATGCTATAACCAGTGATGGAGAATGTACAACTGAAATAAACAAAAGAATAGGAATGTCAAAAAGTAATTTTAATGTCATGAAGAACATACTAACATCAAAACAAATAACACCGGGCTAAAACTAAGAATAGCAAAATGTTACATTTTCTCAATATTCCTATATGGTGCAGAAACATGGACATTAGACAGAAAACAGAACATAGAATTGAAACCTTTGAAATGTGGATATATAGAAGAATAGGTAGAACTGGATGGAAGGAAAGAAAACAGACGTTGAAGTCTTAAAACAACTGAAAATGTAAAGAGAAGTACTAAGCACAATTCAAACAAGACAAATACGATTTTTGGGCCATGTTAAAAGACACAACAGCCTATTAAAAGTAATCCTGGAGGGGAAAATACAAGGTAAAAGAGGCAGAGGCAGACCAAGACTAACATGGACAAGTAACATCAAAGATGGACAAATCAGCCTATGACAACCTTCACCATCAAAGCAAGAGACAGAGCAGAATGGCGCTCCATGGTAGCCAATCTTCGTTGCGGAGACGGCACATGATGATGATGAATCAAGTATTCCAACTTTCCTCTTCTCATGATGTGCCTGAAAAATGTTTTTTTTTTTATTTCTGATGTTTTTTTTTTAAATGAGCTCCATTTTTGTGTTGGCCTCTTTGAGAATTTCCTCTTTGGAGTTTTTAGTAGTCCAGGGAACTTTCAACATTCTTCTGTGAATTCTCATCTCTGTGGCCTCTAATCGTCTTTTCATTTGTTTGTCTACTGTCCATGATTCGCTTCCATAGGTCAGAATTGGCTCTATATAGCACCGATGAACTCTCTTTCCCACTTCTATTGACACAGATTTGGTGCATAAGACGTTTTTAATTTTCTGAATGTTATTTTGCCTGACCTATTCTGCTTTTTATTTCTGTGGTGCATCCTTCCCCTGGTCTATGTTTATAGGGTTATAACATCTAACCCTCTCGGATAACGCAAGAAACACAAAGACCTGTATGCACTCGATCACGTTAAAGAAACGTTGGCTGTTAAAAATAAAAAGAGTTGACCAAACGGGCCGCTATCCAGGACACAAAAATTGTTAGGGAAATCTACCCATGTCGTAGCCGGATATGTTGGGCCGAAAGGCACAGATATTGCGGCTATGCTGTAAACTAGCAAGTTATTGCATCCACACCTACTAAAAGCATGGACACTAAGAAGGAGAACAAGTTGTTTTCTAAAGTTGTTCTCCCAGACTCTTCATAAGAAAAAAATAGAAAAAAACCGGTATGGTTAAAGCTTCCCTTTACAAATGAACAACACAAACTAGAACGCCGTTTCGGCATAGTAGGCCTTCAGTAGAAACAAATATACAACGCATGTACAAATATGTATTAAAAATAAAAAAAATAATAATAAATAAATAGTTTTGAACTAGGAGAAATAAACCGAAAAGTACATTTCTTTGTCTTGACCTTCATAAGTCATTGACCAGGTTTCGTATGCTCTATTTAGATTTGATGGCTCAACTTTCTATTAAAACAAAAAGTAAAGAGCCCCGTCATGCTAAGTGGCGTATAGGGAATATGGTGTTAGTGACCATAATTTCTATAGACCTTCAGCACATGATTTTGGGGTAATGTGGTCGGTATTACGCGTGTGCCGCTTTACTTTCCCAGAAGAAAAACGGTACCCATTTAAGGCTAGGTGAAACCGGAAGACATCGGTCAGAATCGAACTCTACCTCTTGTCCTTTGTAGTCCAGTTCACTAACCACTGAGCTATCACGGCTCCTGAACTTTCTATTGCCAGTTAAATATGTATAGGTTAGTTTCCAGCAGTTTTATCCGTTGATAAGCCGTAGCAATTCACTGCTTGACTTCAGTCAAGCAGATGTCTTGGTTCATTTCTAAATCGATGTTCCAAATTGTTGACTAGAGGTTACTTTCGAATTGGACAACTTTGAATATACTTGGATACATTGCACATTTAAACTTTCGAGCTCCATTATCTGAAAAACCTTGTAAGTTTCAATTGCCGAGCTTCATTAGCTGTCATTTAAACACCTTGTAAGTTTCAACTGCCCTGAGCTTCATTAGCAGTCATTTAAACACCTTGTAAGTTTCAACTGCCCTGAGCTTCATTAGCTGTCATTTAAACACCTTGTAAGTTTCAACTGCCCCTGAGCTTCATTAGCAGTCATTTAAACACCTTGTAAGTTTCAATTGCCCTGAGCTTCATTAGCAGTCATTTAAGCACCTTGTTAAGTTTCAACTGCCCCTGAGCTTCATTAGCAGTCATTTAAACACCTTGTAAGTTTCAACTGCCCCTGAGCTTTATTAGATGCCATTTAAACACCTTGTAAGTTTCAGCTGCCCCTGAGCTTTATTAGCTGTCATTTAAACACCTTGTAAGTTTCAGCTGCCATTGCGCTTTATTAGCTGTCATTTAAACACCTTGTAAGTTTCAATTGCCGAGCTTCATTAGCAGTCATTTAAACACCTTGTAAGTTTCAATTGCCGAGCTTCATTAGCAGTCATTTAAACACCTTGTAAGTTTCAGCTGCCCCTGAACTTTATTAGCTGTCATTTAAACACCTTGTAAGTTTCAGCTGCCCCTGAACTTTATTAGCTGTCATTTAAACACCTTGTAAGTTTCAGCTGCCCCTGAGCTTTATTAGATGTCATTTAAACACCTTGTAAGTTTCAACTGCCCCTGAGCGTTATTAGCTGTCATTTAAACACCTTGTAAGTTTCAACTGCCCCTGAGCTTTATTAGCTGTCATTTAAACACCTTGTAAGTTTCAGCTGCCCCTGAGCTTTATTAGATGTCATTTAAACACCTTGTAAGTTTCAACTGCCCCTGAGCGTTATTAGCTGTCATTTAAACACCTTGTAAGTTTCAGCTGCCCCTGAGCTTTATTAGCTGTCATTTAAACACATTCTAAGTTTCAGCTGACCCTGAGCTTCAAATCCTGGCACCCAACGAACTGACTTCAATCTCTATACTCCACTAAATAATGACAGAGGCTTGTTGTTTATAAGGCTGATCTGTGAGGTACATTTACAGATAGTGACTATTACCAAAATCATTTTGATCTCTTTAAATTTTAGTTCTGGTCGTTTTGTATGATCAGCGCTTGAACAACGATCGTGCATTTGTTTCAAATATTCCACCAAAGGGTCAAAGTTAAAGTTGTAGAGTTCTTCTACCATGGTTTTAGCTGCAACGGAGCTTCATTTTACTTCATCTTTTGCTCTCTTGCAATAGATTCTGCAGTGCATATCATAATACTGTTAGTGCACATTACTTTTCTGACTTCCTTTGTGTATTTCTCTCTAAGATGACGAACTTTAGACATATTGTTACTGTCTCTTTTAATAGCCCTAAAAACATGTGTGCTCTTTTCCTAATAGCGTTGCATTTTTCTTTCTTAATTTTCAGCTACTCTCAAGAAACTGAATTTCTTGTCTTCAGCCTTCTGCATAATTCTTCCTATTTCTATAAAAAGGTTCATTTCCAGAAAACTTTCTCATTACAATTATCGTGTTGAAGCTTCTGCCCCATGAAAGTTTGTTGAATGGAGACAACTCTTCACTATTTTCAATTGAAGTTCTCATGCTATTTGTTTAAAGACAAGAACATTTTGCATGCTATTTGCATTTCAATTATTCCATTTATTTCTGCACTGCACTTCCTGACAAAACATATTAGCTATTTCCATGGCGGCACTCCCCCTTCTCTGACAGTATTATCCAAGATGCAATTGCGTGCAGCTCACCCTGTTTTCCGCTGTGTTCTTTCGTCGCTTTGCCAAACAAAATAATTATTTGAACAAACTGGGTTCTATCTTGGATTGCTGTAACTCATAATTGAAGATGAAATGCAGCAGAAGGATTCTTCGATTGTTTTGGATAGTTTATTTTAAAACGTCATCAGCGCCAAATAAGAAAGAATTAAAACTGTCCAGTAAACTCAATTTAACAAAAGAGCACAACAAAAACTGACATAAAGCTGTCATCTCTAATAGTACATTCCATCTATCTATTGTTCTTTCGAGCCGAAGACGGGCAAACGACGCAGTAATTCTAGACACTTCATGTTCAGCGATCTTTACTATTAAGTGTCAGACTTTGCACAGAACCCGCATTGTGTCTCGCCACGCGTGCCTGCTTTGGGTGAGTTTCTCAAACTGGGCAAATCATGAGCTGATTCGTGTTATTTTTGCCTCTGGAGTCAGTGTTCTTTTTAGTGTTTCTCCAGGTCGGTCTATTTTGCAATTTTTCCTTTGACCCTCTTGGTTCCCAATTGAGGGCTTGCTTTGAGATTCTCGTGTTGTCTCTTCTCATCTTATGACCAACATATTCCCGCACTCTTCTCTTGATTGCAAGTGATATTTGTGTACTATTTGTTATTTCACCTCATAACGGCCTTGCGATAATAAAACTGGAGGGAAAGCTTCCTGGAAAGCGGAAAACGAGTAGATTTCGCGGACGATTGGATCAATATATGAATGGTTCCTTACAGATCGCATACACTGTGACAGGTAGCACATCTCGGTAGAGAGAAACTCTGAGACTGGCAGTCGATGACACGATCTTCCTGACAGGAAGGATAATTCATGATTTTCAATTTTAATCTTCCTGTTTAATGGAGACAAAAAAATTCTGCCTTGGTTCTTACAAAATAACATGAACATTTCAACTCTACTATCCCACGATATAATTGAGTTTCAAAATGTGCAATAAAACAGTGTTTATATTGTCTTTACCTTAATGTAGCTGCTTTACACCGTTTTGTGTTAAATTTACGTATAGCAAAATAGCTCTTGCATAGAAGAGAACAACTCAGACGTTCTCCTTCATAATAGGAGATAACCCTAAACGGAACTTATTGCCCCATCAAGTGAAGTTGAATGCAAATAGAAAACATCAAGTCACTGCTTCATGTAAATGTTGATATCACTTACAGCACTGTTGCCTTCTTGTACCAACACTTAATAATGAAAGTAAGGTGGTAATGTCAGACGTCAGGACAATTCCTTGAATGACTAAGAAGAGTATAATTATTGAGTTGATCATTCCTTTAGGAGAATGGGTGGTCTAGTAATACAATGTTGGCCTCTAGACAGGAAGGTCCCAGGTTCGAATCTCGCCATAGACGGTGGGAATTTACATTTTGAATCCGTGGTTTCTTCGTGGATTTACCTGTGATTTTTTGCGTGTTTTACCAGTAGTTTCTTCTTAGCTTTCATCATCATCATCGAGTGCCGTCTCCGCAACGAAGGTTGACTACCATGGAGCGCCATTCTGCTCCGTCTCTTGCTTTGATGGTGCAGGTTGTCATAGACTAATTTGTCCGTCTTTTGATGTTACTCGTCCATGTTAGTCTTGGTCTGCCTCTGCCTCTTTTACCTTGTATTTCCCCCTCCAGGATTACTTTTAATAGGCTGTTGTGTCTTTTAACATGCCCCAAAAATTGCATATCTGTTTGAATTGTGTTTAGTAGTTCTCTTTTCATTTTCAGTTGTTTAAGACTTCATCGTTTGTTTTCTTTTCCATCCATCCAATTCTACCTATTCTTCTATAATCCACATTTCAAAGGCTTCAATTCTCTGTTCTGTTTTCTTGTCTAATGTCCATGTTTCTGCACCATATACTAATATTGAGAAGATGTAACATTTTGCTATTCTGAGTTTTAGCCCTGGTGTTAATTGTTTTGATGTTAGTATGTTCTTCATGACATTAAAATCACTTTTGCCATTCCTATTCTTTTGTGTTGTACATTTTCCATCACAGTTATATATAGTATGTCCAAGGTAGTTGTAGTTATGAACTGTCTCCAGGATCTGTTCCTTCAATTTTGACTTGTAGGTTTTAGAATTTTCTTTGTTTAGAACCATAGTTTTAGTCTTTTTGGTATTCATATCTAGTCCATATTTTTTGCTTGTCATGTTTATTTCATTAAGCAATTGTTGTAGATCTCTAGGATTTTCTGCTAGTAGTACAGTATCGTCAGCATATCTTAGGTTATTGATTATCTTTCCATTAATTTGTAGGCCTGGCATCTCTAGGATGTTTTTAAAGATTGCTCAGTGTGTAGATTGAACAAGCTTGGTGATAGGATGCATCCCTGCCTTACTCCTCTTTTTATATCAATGGGTGTAGAGAACTCTTTGTTATATTTTATTAATGCTGTTTTCGTAGTTTTACCTGTGGTTTCTTCGTGGCTTTACCTGTAGTTTCTTCGTGGCTTTACCTGTGGTTTCTTCGTGGCTTTACCTGTGGTTTCTTCGTGTCTTTACCTGTGGTTTCTTCGTGGCTTTACCTGTGGTTTCTTCGTGGCTTTACCTGTGGTTTCTTCGTGGCTTTACCTGTGGTTTCTTCGTGGCTTTACCTGTGGTTTCTTCGTGGCTTTACCTGTGGTTTCTTCGTGGCTTTACCTGTGGTTTCTTCGTGGCTTTACCTGTGGTTTCTTCGTGGCTTTACCTGTAGTTTCTTCGTGGCTTTACCTGTGGTTTCTTCGTGGCTTTACCTGTGGTTTCTTCGTGGCTTTACCTGTGGTTTCTTCGTGGCTTTACCTGTGGTTTCTTCGTGGCTTTACCTGTGGTTTCTTCGTGGCTTTACTCGTGGTTTCTTCGTGGCTTTACCTGTGGTTTCTTCGTGGTTTTACTCGTAGTTTCTTCGTGGCTTTACCTGTGGTTTCTTCGTGGCTTTACTCGTGGTTTCTTCGTGGCTTTATCAGTGGTTTCTTCGTTCTTTACCTGTGGATTCTTCGTGGTTTTACTCGTCGTTTCTTCGTGGCTTTACCTGTGGTTTCTTCGTGGCTTTACTCGTGGTTTCTTCGTGGCTTTATCAGTGGTTTCTTCGTTCTTTACCTGTGGTTTCTTCGTGGTTTTACTCGTCGTTTCTTCGTGGCTTTACCTGTGGTTTCTTCGTGGCTTTACTCGTGGTTTCTTCGTGGCTTTATCAGTGGTTTCTTCGTTCTTTACCTGTGGTTTCTTCGTGGTTTTACTCGTGGTTTCTTCGTGGCTTTACCTGTGGTTTCTTCGTGGCTTTACCCGTGGTTTCTTCATGGCTTTACCTGTGGTTTCTTCGTGGTTTTACTCGTGGTTTCTTCGTGGCTTTATCAGTGGTTTCTTCGTGACTTTACCTGTGGTTTCTTCGTGGCTTTACCTGTGGTTTCTTCGTGGCTTTATCAGTGGTTTCTTCGTGGCTTTACCTGTGGTTTCTTCGTGGCTTTATCAGTGGTTTCTTCGTGACTTTACCTGTGGTTTCTTCGTTCTTTACCTGTGGTTTCTTCGTGGCTTTACCTGTGGTTTCTTCGTGGCTTTACCTGTGGTTTCTTCGTGGCTTTACCTGTGGTTTCTTCGTGGCTTTATCAGTGGTTTCTTCGTGACTTTACCTGTGGTTTCTTGGTGACTTTACCTGTGGTTTCTTCGTGGCTTTACCTGTAGTTTCTTCGTGGCTTTACCCTCACTAGGTCTCTGGGTAGTGAGACATGATCTTAGGTAACGACGGAACACGATGTCCCGTGTGCAGTCGCGCACGTTAAAGAACACTTATCAATTTAAAGTCAAAAGGAATACGCCATGATGCCGTTGCCGGGGCAACAAATTTTTAAGCTCTCCGCCGAAGCCACATCTGTTGAGCCGAACGGCGCAAATACCGCGGCTTTGTTGTAAAATAGCGACACATCGTTTCAACGCCCACTTAACGGGTGAGCGCTAAGAAGAAGAATATCCTTTAAATTATCAATGTTTCCTTTAGTATTACAACATTGTCTTTACTTGTGGGCCTAAACTAGAATCTTTTGTAAAAGTATTGCTACCAGATCGAAATCAATTGTGACTTTCCAAATTGAAATTAGTAAAAATACAGAAGTAATGGTAGCAACAAAGGAAAAGACATCACCGCAGTGCACAATAAAGACTGGTGCAACAATATTAAAACAGATACATGAATTTAGGTATTGGGAGCAATGTTAGCCTCAGCCGGTAGATGTACAACAAAGGTGAGATGCAGAATGACTCAGACTAAATCAGTTTATCAAAAAATGAGGAAGATACCGTGCAATCCTCTTTGACAATCGAAACAAGAAAAAGAGTTCTCAAATGTTATGTAGAGCCAGTCTTAACATATGGATGTGATTCATGGATAATAGGACAACAGAGACAAGAAAATAACCGGAGGTTGTAGAAATGTGGTAGAATACCATGGACAACTAAGAAAAGTAATGAAAACGTTCTGTAAGAAGCCAAAGCAAAAAGAGAGCTCATTTCCAATATTATGAAGAAACAATCATCAATTTGTGGCCATGTAATGAGAAGAAAACAACTGGAATATATTGTGACAACTGGGAAAACTGAAGGACGAAGTGATAGAGGAAAGCAAAGAGAAAAGATCCCAGACAGCTTATGAGAATGGCTTGGCAGAAGGTCAACAGCAGAAATGATAAATAACTGTCGAGATCGAAAGTTGTTGAGAGACATGATCACCTACGCCAGCAGGCATGGTACTTGATGATGATGATGATGGTGATAAATCAGAAAATGCTACTTGGTTGGTGTTTTCGGCCTCGGTAAGTTACTGTTAACAACATCGACGGTATTTTGAGCGATCTTTGATAACATAAAACAATCATTCCATTGGATCCTTCTTTAATTTAATATTCACAGCATAATAAATAATGCAAAACAATTATCAATTTCTATTTCAAACTTTGAAGACGACTTAGCATAAACAGGTCTCAACATTCAGTAGAGTGCCAAATAATTAGATAAAAAACATGATGCTGGAAAATTATCTTTTAAGATTGGGCCAGGAAAAGTAATCAAACAAAAGTTATCTTTTAAGATTCAACCCAGGACAATTAATCAAACAAAAATTATCTTTTAAGATTCAACCCATGACAATTAATCAAACAAAAATTATCTTTTAAGATTCAACCCATGACAATTAATCAAATAAAAATTATCTTTTAAGATTCAATCCAGGACAATTAATCAAACACAAATTATCTTTTAAGATTCAACCCATGACAATTAATCAAACAAAAATTATCTTTTAAGATTCAACCCATGACAATTAATCAAACAAAAATTATCTTTTAAGATTCACCCCATGACAATTAATCAAATAAAAATTATCTTTTAAGATTCAACCCATGACAATTAATCAAACAAAAATTATCTTTTAAGATTCAACCCATGACAATTAATCAACACAAATTATCTTTTAAGATTCACCCCATGACAATTAATCAAATAAAAATTATCTTTTAAGATTCAACCCATGACAATTAATCAAACAAAAATTATCTTTTAAGATTCAACCCATGACAATTAATCAAACAAAAATTATCTTTTAAGATTCAACCCATGACAATTAATCAAATAAAAATTATCTTTTAAGATTCAATCCAGGACAATTAATCAAACAAAAATTATCTTTTAACATTCGAGCCAAGAAAATAAAATCCACAAAAATTATGTGTTAACATTCGGGCCAGGAAAACTAAATCAAACAAAAATTATCTTTTAACATTCGAGCCAAGAAAATAAAATCCAACAAAAATTATGTGTTAACATTCGGCCAAGAGAACTAAGTACCAGAACATTGTAACAAAATTATACACTCAAAGAGTTAGGAAAGAAGATGATAAAAATCCGGCAAGAAGAGAAAGTAAATAATGGCAAACGAAAATTGAGTGGCAGAGAGAAATATCTCGTACTTTACTACCAGTTGATTTTGTTAACTAACAAGTGAAATAATGCATTTCTCACAAGACAGTTTTGTGTTAAAGATAATAGCAATGAGTTTATTTATTTTATGACGCAGAATGATGATTGATATAATGGAGGATGGACACAGAAACAGGCGAATGGACAAACAGACAGATAGACAGACTAATGGACAAACAGACAGATAGACAAACTAATGGACAGACAGATATATATATATATATATAGTAAAGTACCCCGTCACGCCAAGTGGCGTATAGGGAATATGGTGTTAGTGACCATAAATTTTACAGACCTTCGGCACATTATTTTTGGGGTAATGTGGTCGGTATTACGCCCGTGCCGCTTTACTTTCCCAGAAAAAAATCCGGCACCCATTTAAGGCTGGGTGAACCCGGAAGCCGTCGGTTGGGATCGAACCCTACCTCTTGTCCTTTGTAGTCCAAATATACATATATAATACATATATATATACATATATATATATATATATATATATATTTATATACATACACACATGCAGGCAGTTAAACATTCAGACATAGGGACAATATACACATACAGAGAGACAGATGTTCGGTCGGAGCGATAAATAGATTGATTGGCAAAGAGATAGATAAATAAAGAGACACAGAGAGGCAGAAAGAGACAGACAGGCAGAGAAGTAAAAAGACAGACACTAAGGTAATAGATAGATGGATATATAGATGCAAAGTGACAAACTTTGATGTTCTTACTTGCACAGGCCTCTATCTACACGCTGCTTAAACAACGTAGGTTACACTACCTTTGCCACTTACATCGTATGAAAGATGGCCGTATACCAAAAGATATACTCTATGGACAACTAGCAGATGGCAAAAGAACTGGGAGGGGGGGGGGGCGCCAAAACTTTGATTTGTAGACGTGTGTAAACGCGACATGAAGACTCTGAACATAAACCCTGCAGCCTAGGAAAAAAATAGTAGTAGACTGCATGCAATCTTTGGCAACACACTCTAAAGCTCCAACTCAAACAAGAAGCAGACAGATTAATAGAAAAATAGAATATACGGCGAAATAAAAAGAAAAACATTTATAGGGGCGCTGCAAAATCGGAGGCTACTAAAAAAAATAGATAGACAGACAGACAGACAGGCAGACGGACGGACGCAAGGACCGACAGACGGACAGACAGACAGACAGACAGACAGACAGACAGACAGACAGACAGACAGGCAGACAGACAGACAGACAGACAGACAGACAGACAGATAGATAGATAGATAGATAGATAGATAGATAGATAGATAGATAGATAGATAGATAGATAGATAGATAGATAGATAGATAGATAGATAGATAGATAGATAGATAGATAGATAGGTAGGTAGGTAGGTAGGTAGGTAGGTAGGTAAATAAATAGATAGATAGATATTTAGATAGATAGATAGATAGAGAGATAGATAGATAGATAGATAGATAGATAGATAGATAGATAGATAGATAGATAGATAGATAGATAGATAGATAGATAGATAGATAGATAGATAGATAGATAGATAGATAGATAGATAGATAGATAGATAGATAGATAGATAGATAGATAGATAGATAGATAGATAGATAGATAGATAGATAGATAGATAGATAGATATATAGATAGATAGATAGATGAGCGAGGAAAAGATTAATGCACAGATTAATTAAAATCTAAACTTGTTTCGGTGTCTTGTTTTCTTCCAATATATTGTGCTCTGTTATTCAAAATTCAGAACGTTCATCCGGTCTATTCATTGGTTCACATGAATACCATTAAGCAAAAAAAAAAAAAATGCCTGTGCTTAGAGAAAATATTGAGATAGCCCCGTATTTATGAAGAACGGCTTTTGTTTTCGAAGCCCCGAATTTGGAACTTTTCTGGAAGCCACATAAATTGGTCCGTCTGCCAGTTTTCTACTGGGAGGATTTTAAAATGAGATTTCACTGTTCAAAGTCTGAGAAAATTGCGCCTTGAGCAAAACATCAAAAACTTGGAGCCGCCGTTGAAGCTTCGAATCAATATTATTTGCGATACCAATCGGTTTGAAATAAACGACACGGCTGGTATCTCAAGAGCCTTTTGAATGTTAAACGATTCGACAGGGTATTAAAATGTCAGTGGGGTCCCAATTAAATTACTTTTATTTACGCTCCGTGTAGTAGTGAAATGAAATAGTTACACAACGGCTACCGTTCTCTGATGTTTGAAGTATTGTGGAAATGTGTTATGCAATGTATTACTAGCCGATCAGAAAGAAACAAAACACGTTGGTCAGCTCCTATATGGGGGTCAAGACTTTAACAACACTTGGGTACAGCAGGGGGGTGGAGGGGAGGGGATTGGTACTCTAGAGGTATGGAGACAAATAATAATAAATGAATATTATTATAGAGGGAAACTTCCGAGGCGATAATCAGTGACTCAATTCAGAGGAAGAGGTATGTTTACAGCGCTCGGAAAAAATGACAAATAATCAACAACAGAAAAAAATATGGACCAAGGCAGGATCGAACCCGTACTCAGTGGCACAGTGCCTTGCCATGAAAAGCCAAACGCTAGGGAACACTGCCACTCAGCTAACGAAAAAATTAGCTTCGTAGGCAATGTCCTTTCGCGAAGGTTTTCCCATGACTATAGCATAAGGCTGCGATCACAGCTCGGAAATAGTTTTCCTGTTAAGACAAGTATCTCCCGGATGACGTTGACCTCAGGGCGTGAACGATCCGAGTTCAAAGCCCACACGAAGCGGTGGTGACTTTTCAAATATAGGAAAAGTTAATCTGTGGTTTCTTGATGACGTTACTCTCCTGTATCTCTTGAGTAGTGAGATACGCTGTCTAGCCCTCTCGGATAACGGCATTATATAGGAGGTCCCGTATGCGCTCGCTCACTCACTTTAAATATTCATTGGCAGGTAAAATCGAAAAGAGTAGGCCATAAATATGGCCGCCGTCCGGGCACATTCTTCAGCAGAAACCTAGCCACACCGTGGATGCCTGGCTGTGACACGGAGTTCGTGCACATTGGCCAGGATTGTCCTGGGACTTTCTCGAGAATCTCGAGGAGGGATAATGGAGTAGTACCTATGGCTTCGTCTGGTGTGCAGTGATCCTAACAACAACACAATAACAACCTGGGTTGTGTAAGAGAGAGAGAGAGAGAGAGAGAGAGAGAGAGAGAGAGAGAGAGAGAGAGCTAGGCACTTATAGCTGGCTGCTGTGTCGGGAGTAGAGAAATAGACTTCACGAAAATCCTACTCCACCTCTGGTAGGGCTGGAAATAAACTAAAAATTCTGGCTAAGAGAGCAGAAGTCGAGAAGGGAAAGCAAATTTGTATATTAAAAACACGATAAGATCGGATGCGTTGGGCTGAAAAACAGGGATATCTTTGATTGATGTAAAATAAAATACAGCACAGTTACATGTCTATAACGTAGTTTAAAGGTCGGACGATGACAAGTGCATTCGTCAGAGGAATGTAGAAATGAGCGAAAAGGATAAAGAACGGTGTGGTGAGAACAGAATTGCAATGCCTTATTTCAAAACCAGGTTTCAGATGTGCCACGTACACCGGGATTCGTCTTTGTGAGTCGATGGGACCACTAACGAAAGCTGAAGACAGTACAAGCTTTAGATATGGTTATGGAAGGCCCCGGTATCACAGCATATGAATTAAAATCCATAATTGCTCAACCGCTTGTGCCAGTGGAATCATCCGAATTAATATCTCATCTCCTAAACAAAGAAAGGCAGCTGTAGTCCCCATCATAGCAGTCTCAGCACACGCCAAACGACATAATGCGAAACCGCACAGAAAGTGAACACAGCCGTCTGTTCTTCGTCATACGATATTATCATTCATCGTAAACAATCAGAATATCGAAATACGATCAAAGCGGATGAAACGCTTCAGATATGTCTCCTATAGCAAATTGCATCCTTATTAAATCTTGGAACCATCAACAAAAGGTGAAGACAGTACAAGCTTTATATGTGATAGGTTTAACAATTGACAAAGCTGATAAGCAGACAGATTGCAACTGTGGAATAAGAAACCGTTCAGGAGTACTAGACACTCTCTTATTTGTCTACAAGTACAAGACCTTCTACGGGTTGTCTAAAAGTACCAGCCACTATTTAGTTTATTTAAAGTATCAACCGCTTATTATTTTGTCCAAAAGTACCAAACACTCTTTAGTTTTCTATAAGTATCAGACACTCCTTAGTTTGTCTAGAAAGTACCAGGCACAGTATAGTTTGTTTAGAAGCACCAAGTACCCTTTAGTTTGTCTAGAAAAATCAACCGCTCTTTAGTTTTTCTGAAGGTTACAACCACCTTTCAGTTTTTCCAGAAGTGCCAACCGCTATAAGTTTGTTTAGAAGTACCAGATCATTTTTTCGCTTGCCAAGAAGTAACAGACAGTATTTAGTTTGTCTAAAAGTACCAATCCTTCTTCAATTTGTCCAGAAGTGCAAACCACACTTTATTTAGATGCTTCATCGTCATCATGTGCCATACCGGTTGGCGTAAGCGATCATGTCCCTCCACAATCTTCTATCCACTGTGCATCGTATCAGTTCTGTTGTTGACTGTTTTCCATGCCATGCCACCAAGCTATCCAGTATTTTCTCTCTTTGTCGTCCGCGATCTCTCTTTCCTTTTATTTTGCCAGTTGTAATCAAGTATTCCAACTTTCCTCTTCTCGCGATGTGCCCGAAAAATGTTTAGATGCTTCCCGTACTAGTAAAAACAGAAATCCTGAATATTGCAAAATAGAAACAGAATATACCAATATAACTATAGACGGCAGACAATTAAAAAAAGAAATAAAGTAGATAAATTTAAATACCTACGAAGTCTAGTGCCAAACGACAATTCACACACATCAGAAATAGACTCAAGATGCAACCAAGCTTGTCAAATCATTGGTCAGCTATTACCACTATTGTCCAAAAAAGGACAAAAGTTTAAAGACAAAATGGACACGCTACAATAGAATCTTCATCCCAACGTTGTGCTACCAATGCCAGTCCTGGATGGAAGAACAATAAGAAAAATAAACACTACCGAGATAAAAATGTGTTAGACGAATGACAGGAAACAGCCTGAGCGATAAAATCAGAAATGAAGAACTGAGGAAAAAAGCTAGGAATAGCCCCCACATAGAATATATAAAGAAACAACAGATAAAATGTTTTGGCTACGTGATAAGGCAGAAAGATCAAAATATAACACAACGAGCCATCAATAAACGTTGCGAGAACACCAGAACCAAGGGCCGACCACAAAAAGATGGATTGACGGAATATTAGAAACACTAGGAAACATAACAGCAGCAGATGCAAATATAAGAGCAAAGGACCGCAAGTTATATCTCCCCTCGACGCTGGAAGACAAATGTGGAAAGAAAGAAGAAGACGTACTATTAAGTTTATCTAGCAGTACAGGTGGCGCTTTAGTTTGTGCAGAAATACAACCCATTGTTTAGAATTTCCAAATTATTAAAAAAATTGTCTAAAGTATTAAGCACTGTTTACTAAAGTATCAAGAACTGTTTACTAAAGTATCAAGCACTGTTTACTAAAGTATCAAGCACTGTTTACTAAAGTATCAAGAACTGTTTACTAAAGTATCAAGAACTGTTTACTAAAGTATCAAGCACTGTTTACTAAAGTATCAAGCACTGTTTACTAAAGTATCAAGCACTGTTTACTAAAGTATCAAGAACTGTTTACTAAAGTATCAAGAACTGTTTACTAAAGTATCAAGCACTGTTTACTAAAGTATCAAGCACTGTTTACTAAAGTATCAAGAACTGTTTACTAAAGTATCAAGCACTGTTTACTAAAGTATCAAGCACTGTTTACTAAAGTATCAAGCACTGTTTAGCTGCCCAGAAGTACAAAACACTCTCTAATTTGTTTCAGATTTAGGTGTACCAGACATTTCTATGTTTATCCAGACCACCTTATGCAGCGAGTAAAGTTAAAAGTAATGATCAATCAATTACTGAGAATGTCTGAGTTGAATTATAAGTAAGATATTTTATATTACATTTAACAGTTTTCAAATTCAATAGCAGTTTATTGGGAATAAATAAAAACGGAAAACCATTTTAACAAACTATGCGAAAACTAAACAATTTCCCAGTATTATTGTTTTCTCACCATTTTAATCTTGGCTAAGAGTGGGGGATGGGAAAAACAAGAAGAAAACGTCAAGGAAACTTTACGGTGTTTCATTAGAAGGCGTCACCGAGTTTTGTCAGATGAATATAGCCATGCCTGACTGCTTGCAGCACGTGATTATTGGTCCGGTTATTGCTCTTTAGTGCTCCTGAACGTGTGAGCCGGAATGGGTCGTTGACGGTTTACATAGATCACTTCCGGCCTAGAAATTTACTTCCGGACGTAAAGGTCAAAGTACAAAAGGTAGTACTTAAGTAATAAAAGCAACACATGTTGTGTGTGGTGTTAATTCACCACTTGAAATAGTGGTGTTGGGTGTCGAGTTTGTGCAGAACTAAGAGTACATCATTCAGGTAATTATGATTCATCAAGTAAATAAACTAAAGCTTGTCAAATCATCTGGTAACTATCACCGCTGTTGTCTAAGAAGGAAATAACTTTAGATGCAAAACTAGCGCTCTACAATACAACCTTCATCCCAACGCTGTGCTACTAATGCCAGTCCTGGACCCTAAATGCAATAACAATAAGAAAAAATAACCTTTTCTGAGATGAAATGTGTTAGACGAATGACAGGAAAGAGCATGAGAAATAAGATCAGAAATGAAGAACTGAGAAAAAAAAAGCTAGGAATAACCCTCGCCAAAGAATATATAAAGAAACAACAGATAAAATGGTTTTGTTACGTGACAAGGATAAAAGAATAATCTCAAATAAGAGGAATCGAAGAAGGAATGCAGACTTTATCTCATGATTTTACTGTAATGCAATAACACAGTTTGGCTCGATGCTGCAACAAAGCACAATAAACATGTTTGACAGGCCAAATAAAAACAGAAAACTAAAACAAATAGCTTCTAAAATTTGCAGTGATACAGAATTTGATTTATTTGTCCTTTTTCCTCCAAGTTACTATAATATATATATATATATGACTACCTACGCCTATTCTCTTGCCTTCAAATTCCCTTTCTGAATCGCCATTAGACTAAGGAGAAGAAGATCTATAGAATTTAGCAGAGAAGTTCAACATAGAGGCAATCAATACACATCTCAAAGTGAAATGTTTAGAAACTTAACCTTTAAAATATAAACAAATTAGAATTGGGACTAAACATAAGAGTAAGTGAAGTTTGATGAACCTTTGAAAATGTGGGTCAGAGAGTATCTGGGAAAGAATTGACCTGGTGTAATAGTGACTCAAATGTTAAGTCGGTCCTGTTATATGGCTGTGAAACATGGAGAACAACACAATTGACAATCATGAAGATACAAACTTTTATTAATGGATGCTTATGAAGAATAAAAGGATGGAAATGGCAGGACAAAATCACTAACATAGAATTATGGAAATGTACCAGTCAAATACCAGTGGATAAAGAGATACAGCGAAGACGATGGCGCTGGATAGGACACACACTGCGGAAGCCAACTGCGAGTATTACACAACAGGCCCTCATTTGAAATCCCAGGGGAAAAGACACAGAGGAAGACCAAAGAATTCTTGGAGGAGACAGATCGAAGCAGAGATGAAGATGATGGGGAAGGCATGGAATGATCTTAAAAGAATGTCAAAAAACAGAACGACTTGGAAAGTGTTTGTTGAAGACCTATGCTCCACTGGGAGCTAAAAAGGTAGAGGAAGAATAGTGACCAGACTAAACACACACACACACACACACACACACACACACACACTTACACATACGTAATCACACATACGGTATGAATGGTCCAAGATAATAAAAACACTAACACCACATCTTCCAATCTTCCAATCTTCCAATCTTCTAAACAACGGCGTGACTGATGTTCTTCTGTGCTTGTTGAAGCTTCCTACAGCCAACTTAACGAGACGCAGCAGAATGCAATATTGTTTGGAATTTCTTTTGTTTATTTTTAGAAAAGAACAATGAATCTAAAGTGGACAGTGCGCATTTGCTCATTATCTGGCCAAATTGTCGTTCTCTCCTATCTGTCTGGTTGAGAGTTTGAGCTGATCAATCATGTTGTACATTCTGTATCCAGAGAAGATACGTCATCACAGACTTCACCAGTATGAAATTATTATGGTTGTGGTTAGTCGAAGGCCCCGGTATCACTGCAAACGAATTAAAGTCCATAATTGCTCAACTGCCCGTGCCAGTGGAATCATCCGAATTAAAATTCATTTCATTGAAGGATCCAAACAAAGAAAGGGAATTGCAGTCGCCATCAAAGCAGATGCAGCACACGTTAAAAGACATAAGGCATTGCGACACAGAAAGTGAACGCAGTTAAACTGTCCGTTGTCATACGCTATCATCATTCATCGTAAGTAGCCGCGATAGTTCAGTGGTTAGTGAATTGGACTACAAGGAACAAGAGGTAGGGTTCGATCCCAACCGACGGCTTCCGGGCTCACCCAGCCTTAAATCGGTACCGGATTTTTTTCTGGGAAAGTAAAGCGTCACAAGCGTAATACCAACCATATTACCCTGAAAATCATGTGCTGAAGGTGTGTAAAATTTATGGTCACTAACACCATATTCCCTATACGCCACTTGGCGTGACGGGGCTCTTAATTTTTTTTTTATTCATCGTAAGCAATCGGAAATGCGAAATACGATCCGGATAAAAAACACAGCTCACAGTATGCACAGAGCACTAAACTCCGTTGCTCAAATGTTCTCAGGCACTACAGAAGCTGTAATATTAACTCGAATCTCTCGAATTCCCACTATTCTTTAAAAAAAATTGCGAATATTTTCTCAATGTATTAATCAATATCATAGGTCTTAATATAAATAATCTGAGGTATGCTGATGATACAGTCTTAATCACTAAGAGTGAAAATGAGTTACAAGAAATGTTGGACAATATAGTGAAAGAAAGCAAAAATAAAGGACTCAGCCTTAATAGCAAAAAGACAGAAGTAATGGTAACAACAAAGAAAAAGACATTACCTCATTGCAAAACAAAGACAAGTGGAACAATATTAAAACAGGTAAATGAATTTAAATATTTGGGAACTTTGTTAACCTCAGACGGAAGATGTACAAAAGAGGTGAGATGCAGAATGGCTCAGGCAAACGCAGCTTTCCAAAAAAGAGGAAGATACTATGCAATCCATTTTTAACAATAGAAACAAGAAAAAGAGTTCTTAAATGTTATGTAGAGCCAGTCTTAACAAATGGATGCGAATCATGGACAGTAGGAAAACAGACAAGAAAATCACTGAAGTCTGTAGAAATGTGGTTTTACAGAAGAATGTTGAGAATACCATGGACAGCTAAGAAGAGTAATGAAGAGGTTCTGAGAGAGGTCAAAGCAAAAGAGAGCTAATTTCCAATATTAGGAAGAAACAACCATAATTGTTGGCCATGTAATGAGTAGAGAACAACTGGAATATATTGTAACAACTGCAAAAATTGAGGGACGAAGAGATAGAGGGAAGCAAAGAGAAAAGATACCAGACAGTTCAAGAGAATGGCTTGGCTGAAGGTCAACAACAGAAATGATAAATAACTGTCGAGATCGAAAGTTTTGGAGAGACATGATCACCTGCGCCAGCAGGCCCGGTACTTGGTGATGATGATTAATCAATAAGGGAAGTTGCTCACATACAGTACAATGGTTACAGTACAATGGTTGCGTCACTTCAAAAGTGTCCTGTTTGATTTCAAGAACATTGAGCTCTAACAGCACTGATCGTAGTGACATACTCACTCTTTAATGTCAAGATTTACTTCTGTTAAAAGCTAAAGACACGCACTAAGCACGTGCCCGACTGTGAACATTAACAATTTTGTTTTATTACAGAAACAATTTTCCTGGTTTTTTTCTTTTTAACAAAACAATGTAAACGTGAGGATCAATTTTTTTTTTTTCCGTTCGCCAGCTTTTACTTCTAACGAAGTCCCTAGAGACTAGGAACTGGATTTTGCGTGTTAATCAATTTTTCCCTGGCAGCCGTGCGCACAGGGGTCCCTCGCCGCACAGGCAGATAACTCCGACTTCGGAGGTACTCATATTTTTTTCCGTCAATGTGTAATTGAAGTTTCAAGCCGGGCCTCACTGCTGAGACCAGGGGTGGTTGCTGTAGAGAGAAATCATAAATAAAAATCCCAACCGGAGTAGCCGGGATTTGAACCCACAATCTCTGTCTCGAGGCCGGCGTCTTGCCACGAGACCAACCAGTCCCCGAGGATCAATTGATTTCTTCAGTAACGCCGCCCCCCCCCCCCCCACTAAACAACTGCAACTTTCTGTAGTAAAGAGCTAGTTACTCCTCATTTGTAGAAATATTTTTGAGCATCAGAATGGATTTTGATTGCCACTTGGAATTCTTTCATGTTTTCTTATTTTTTCTTCTTTTTATTTCTTAATTCAATTCTTACTTCAATTCTTACTTCAATTCTTACTTTTTATACTGACATTAGTGTTCACTATAGTAACGACAGCAAGGGGCGACAATGCCAGACTAAAACCATTAAACCGGAAATGACGATTAAAACCAAAAGTGCAAAACTTTGTTTCTGTTTTCAAGATTAACATAATACATCAATAACACGTCGGTGTCAGATTTGTTTCTGTTTTCAAGATTAACACAATACATCAATAAAAAGTCGGTGTCAGATTTGTTTCTGTTTTCAAGATTAACACAATACATCAATAACAAGTCAGTGTCAGATTTGTTTCTGTTTTCAAGATTAGCATAATACATCAATAACAAGTCGGTGTCAGATTTATCCTCAGTTTCTATTTTCTAAATAAATGCTTACCCCAACTCTCTCATCTCAGAGGTCACTGGGAAAAAAAAATCGGTCGCTCTCTATGTAGCTCAATTCTGGGGAACCTTCGGCTTTGTACTCGTAAAACGAACATGTTACCTCGATGGACTTCCGGTCAATATGGTAGATAGGCGAAAGGAACCGTTTAGGCACTGTTTGAAAAGTGTTCCTTGTTGCAGCTTTCCTTTGCTGCCGGAGCTTCCTAGTTTAGTGCTCTGTGCACATCGTGAGCTGTGTTTTTCATCCGGATCGTGTTTCGATATTCCGATTGTTTACGATGAATGATGATATCGTGCGACGAAGGACAGTTTGACTGTGTTCACTTTTGGTGCGGTTACGTCTTATGTCTTCTGGCGTGTGCTGTAGCTGCTATGATGGGGCCTGCAGCTGTCTTTTTTTTTTGTCTGGGTCCATCATTGCGATGAGATGTCAATTTGAATGATTCCACCGGCACGGACAGTTAAGCAATTATGGATTTTAATTCCTTTGCAGTGATACCGGGGCCTTCAAGTAACTGTAACTACACGTCACGTCAACACTACAGCAAACCGACAAGTATTAGCGGCTATATTAGGGTGACCATTTTTTTCCATGGTTTCCGGGGACATTTGTCATATTTTTACATTTCAGAGGATTTTTTGCTTATTTCTGAGACTGTCCACAAAATCGGGGACGAACGATATATATATATATATATATATATATATATATATATATATGTGTGTGTGGTGTGTGTATACATATATATATTTATTTATATATATATTTTATAATATGTGTGGGTGGGTGTGTGACTGTGTGTGCGCAAGAATTTTGTAGATGCAAAAAAAAAAAAGATAACTTTAAATTTCATAATAACTGTTCATTTGCTGTTTGATTTTATTTTTGTTAATATTCACGGTACTTATGCGATACACGCACTTAATGACATTACTATAGCTAGTTGTGTTTCTCAATAAAAAATATTTAAAATAAAAAAAATTAAACAACATATAGATATCAATTGCAGTATTAAAGTATGTTTACAGTACCTTATTTATACTGAAGAGGTTGTTGCCTCGGCGTGGTACTTGTTTTTTGAGTGTATCTTTCTCAAGATCTCATGATTTGAAGCAAGTTTTTCACTGAAGCTTTCACACGATAAATTAATGTTAGTTGTTACTGTTGGCGGGTTTGGCTAGATACTTTGCGGGAGATGTCCGGAAAGGCAGGGGTGGGGGAGAGAGAGTGTCTGCTTTTATTTTAAAATTAAACCCATCCCAATAGAAGTGAGTGGTGGGAATAGAAGTGACGTAGCACCGCGCTTCAAGAGTTCAAAGAGCTATCTCCGACACAACGCGTCCAAGTCTTCTCTTTTATCTTCTTGCTAATGCCGGTCAGTCTGGGATAAAGAAACACAACTCAGTAACGCCTGAGTCCTAGTGATTACTTTAAAAGAGGGCCGATTCCGTGTATGAACATTTATTTATTCACAGAAATCGGGGACAAATTTCTTTCGGGGACAACTTCTACATTCCGGGGACTGTCCCCGGAAATCGGGGACGAATGTCACCCTAGGCTATATGCAAGCAGAAAGTGGGGCAGTCACAAATATATAGTGAACGTCCTCTATAAAGTTGTAGGAAATGTGGAATAGTAAATATACAATTGTAAATAGCAGCTTTGATAATAAGAAGACAGTACACAATGGTATATAGCAGCTTTGTTAATATGAAGACAGTACACAATTGTATATAACAGCTTTGTTAATATGAAGACAGTACACAATTGTATATAACAGCTTTGTTAATATGAAGACAGTACACAATTGTATATAACAGCTTTGTTAACAAGAAGACAGTATACAATTGTATATGACAGCTTTGTTAACAAGAAGACAGTACACAATTGTATATAACAGCTTTGTTAATATGAAGACAGTACACAATTGTATATAACAGCTTTGTTAATATGAAGACAGTACACAATTGTATATAACAGCTTTGTTAACAAGAAGACAGTACACAATTGTATATAACAGCTTTGTTAATATGAAGACAGTACACAATTGTATACAACAGCTTTGTTAATATGAAGACAGTACACAATTGTATATAACAGCTTTGTTAATATGAAGACAGTACACAATTGTATATAACAGCTTTGTTAACAAGAAGACAGTACACAATTGTATATGGCAGCTTTGTTAACAAGAAGACAGTACACAATTGTATATAACAGCTTTGTTAATATGAAGACAGTACACAATTGTATATAACAGCTTTGTTAATATGAAGACAGTACACAATTGTATATAACAGCTTTGTTAACAAGAAGACAGTACACAATTGTATATAACAGCTTTGTTAATATGAAGACAGTACACAATTGTATATAACAGCTTTGTTAATATGAAGACAGTACACAATTGTATATAACAGCTTTGTTAATATGAAGACAGTACACAATTGTATATAACAGCTTTGTTAATATGAAGACAGTACACAATTGTATATAACAGCTTTGTTAACAAGAAGACAGTACACAATTGTATATGGCAGCTTTGTTAACAAGAAGACAGTACACAATTGTATATAACAGCTTTGTTAATATGAAGACAGTACACAATTGTATATAACAGCTTTGTTAATATGAAGACAGTACACAATTGTATATAACAGCTTTGTTAACAAGAAGACAGTACACAATTGTATATAACAGCTTTGTTAATATGAAGACAGTACACAATTGTATATAACAGCTTTGTTAATATGAAGACAGTACACAATTGTATATAACAGCTTTGTTAACATGAAGACAGTACACAATTGTATATAACAGCTTTGTTAACAAGAAGACAGTACACAATTGTATATGGCAGCTTTGTTAACAAGAAGACAGTACACAATTGTATATAACAGCTTTGTTAATATGAAGACAGTACACAATTGTATATAACAGCTTTGTTAATATGAAGACAGTACACAATTGTATATAACAGCTTTGTTAACAAGAAGACAGTACACAATTGTATATAACAGCTTTGTTAATATGAAGACAGTACACAATTGTATATAACAGCTTTGTTAATATGAAGACAGTACACAATTGTATATAACAGCTTTGTTAATATGAAGACAGTACACAATTGTATATAACAGCTTTGTTAACAAGAAGACAGTACACAATTGTAAATGGCAGCTTTGTTAACAAGAAGACAGTACACAATTGTATATAACAGCTTTGTTAATATGAAGACAGTACACAATTGTATATAACAGCTTTGTTAATATGAAGACAGTACACAATTGTATATAACAGCTTTGTTAACAAGAAGACAGTACACAATTGTATATAACAGCTTTGTTAATATGAAGACAGTACACAATTGTATATAACAGCTTTGTTAATATGAAGACAGTACACAATTGTATATAACAGCTTTGTTAATATGAAGACAGTACACAATTGTATATAACAGCTTTGTTAACAAGAAGACAGTACACAATTGTATATGGCAGCTTTGTTAACAAGAAGACAGTACACAATTGTATATAACAGCTTTGTTAATATGAAGACAGTACACAATTGTATATAACAGCTTTGTTAATATGAAGACAGTACACAATTGTATATAACAGCTTTGTTAACAAGAAGACAGTACACAATTGTATATAACAGCTTTGTTAATATGAAGACAGTACACAATTGTATATAACAGCTTTGTTAATATGAAGACAGTACACAATTGTATATAACAGCTTTGTTAACAAGAAGACAGTACACAATTGTTTATGGCAGCTTTGTTAACAAGAAGACAGTACACAATGGTATATAGCAGCTTTGCTAACAAGACAGTACACAATTGTATATAGCAGCTTTGTTAACAAGAAGACAGTACACAATTGTATATAGCAGCTTTGTTAACAAGAAGACAGTACACAATTGTAAATGGCAGCTTTGTTAACAAGAAGACAATACACAATTGTATATAGCAGCTATGTTAACAAGAAGACAGTACACAATTGTATATAGCAGCTTTGTTAACAAGAAGACAATACACAATTGTATATGGCAGCTTTGCTAACAAGACAGTACACAATTGTATATGGCACCTTTGTTAACAAGAACACAGTACACAATTGTATATAACAGCTTTGTTAACAAGAAGACAGTACACAATTGTATATAGCAGCTTTGTTAACAAGAAGGCAATACACAATTGTATATGGCAGCTTTGTTAACATGAAGACAGTACACAATTGTATATGGCAACTTTGCTAACAAGAAGACAGTACACAATTGTATATAGCAGCTTTGTTAACAAGAAGACAATACACAATTGTATATGGCAGCTTTGTTAACATGAAGACAGTACACAATTGTATATGGCAGCTTTGCTAACAAGACAGTACACAATTGTATATGGCACCTTTGTTAACAAGAACACAGTACACAATTGTATATAACAGCTTTGTTAACAAGAAGACAGTACACAATTGTATATGGCAGCTTTGTTAACAAGAAGACAGTACACAATTGTATATAACAGCTTTGTTAACAAGAAGACAGTACACAATTGTATATAGCAGCTTTGTTAACAAGAAGACAGTACACTATTGTATATAACAGCTTTGTTAATATGAAGACAGTACACAATTGTATATAACAGCTTTGTTAACAAGAAGACAGTACACAATTGTATATGGCAGCTTTGTTAACATGAAGACAGTACACAATTGTATATAACAGATTTGTTAACAAGAAGACAGTACACAATTGTATATAACAGCTTTGTTAACAAGAAGACAGTACACAATTGTATATGGCAGCTTTGTTAACATGAATACAGTACACAATTGTATATAACAGCTTTGTTAACAAAAAGACAGTACACAATTGTATATAGCAGCTATTTAATAAGAAGACAGTACACAATTGTATATGGCAGCTTTGTTAACAAGAAGACAGTACACAATTGTATATAACAGCTTTGTTAACAAGAAGACAGTGCACAATTGTACATGGCAGCTTTGTTAACAAGAAGACAGTACACAATTGTATATAACAGCTTTGTTAAAAAGAAAACAGTACACAATTGTAAATAACAGCTTTGTTAACAAGAAGACAGTACACAATTTTATATGGCAGCTATGTTAACAAGAAGGCAGTACACAATTTTATATAACAGCTTTGTTAACAAGAAAACAGTACACAATTGTATATGGCAGCTTTGTTAACATGAAGACAGTACACAATTGTATATAACAGCTTTGTTAACATGAAGACAGTACACAATTGTATATAACAGCTTTGTTAACATGAAGACAGTACACTATTGTATATGGCAGCTTTGTTAACAAGAAGACAGTACATAATTGTATATAACAGCTTTGTTAACAAGAAGACAGTACACAATTGTATATAACAGCTTTGTTAACAAGAAAACAGTACACAATTGTATATAACAGCTTTGTTAACAAGAAGACAGTACACAATTGTATATAACAGCTTTGTTAACAAGAAGACAGTACACAATTGTATATGGCAGCTTTGTTAACAAGAAGACAGTACACAATTGTATATAACAGCTTTGTTAACAAGAAGACAGTACACAATTGTATATGGCAGCTTTGTTAACAAGAAGACGGTACACAATTGTATATAACAGCTTTGTTAACAAGAAGACAGTACACAATTATACAAGTTCCGGTCACAGAACTTCGCTAGTTTGAGAAGACAACGAACACGAGAAAGACAATTACATAATAGATAGATTTGAACTTAGCCTGAGTCAGAGTTGTGTAAAAACAAGGCTACTAATGTTCACTCTCTTTTAACCCTCACAAGGATGTGTTCACAAAGATGTGTTCACAAAGATGTGTTCACAAAGATGTGTTCACAAAGATGTGTTCACAAAGATGTGTTCACAAAGATGTGTTCACAAAGATGTGTTCACAAAGATGTGTTCACAAAGATGTGTTCACAAAGATGTGTTCACAAAGATTTGACTGAAGCTAAGTAAAAATATGTCTTCTTGCACATGTTGTCTTGTCATAAAGACGAAGACCCTTATAATTCTGCACTTCTATTTTTAAATTTGTTTTATTAAACTGTAAAATATCATTTACAATATATTCTATGTATTATATGTATTATATGTATTATATAATTAAATATAATTAAATTATACAGTGTTATATTAATTTTTTCCACAACAAAAGTAGAAAATAAAGACATGACAAAACAAATTGAAACTTCTAAGAAATTAATATACGTAAATCAAACAGTAGAACTTGCTTCTTCATGTTTCCCTTGTATTTCCGGAATAGCGTGTGCCCACATTGTTTTAAAGCAAAGAAAATGACACAGGAACATCACGCATAAGGAAAACGAATAAGAAGAAATGACATTTTTCCCATTATATTTGTTTAAGTGCGTGATTTACATTTATTTGTGCATTTTAACACTAAAAACACAAATATTGACCTCATGAGCAGTGTCAGTCGTTTCTCCACAAGAATTGCTTGACCCTGTTCTACTGTCACTTCTATCTCTTTTTTTAAAGTCAACGTCCCTATACAAAAGAAGAAAAGATTTACTTCTTCAAGCCCAGATGCAAACAACATAATTTCCCATAAAGACGATCCTTTCAGCACTGTTAGACTGCCCTTCAGAGAGGATAATTGGACCGTGTATATTCTCGACAAATTTTCACCAGCCATTATAATGATTACCCGCTCAGCGTTGCGTCGTTACATCGGACGTTCTCGTTGACTGTTTCGATCTCAAATCTCATTTTGCTAAGTTTTATTTCTGTTATCGTGCTGGCAATATTTGATACGGCTGTCTAGCAATGCTTGCCGAATGTCGAAGAAATACGGACAGGTTGTTTCTAAAGTAACTAGTATTCTTTATCTGGAAAGTGGTTGTTTTATTGTAGACACACAGTAAGTGTTTAGATATCCATACAACAATATTAGTTTTCGTAGTATGTTTGTTAAGAAAATCACAGGGGTCTCTAGAAATGTGGTTTTACAGAAGAATGTTGAGAATACCATGGACAGCTAAGAAGAGTAATGAAGAGGTTCTGAAAGAGGTAAAAGCAAAAAGAACGCTAATTTCTAATATTAGAAACAAAACAATCATTTTTTTTGGCGATGTAATGAGAATAGAACAACTGGAATATATGGTAAGAACTGGGAAAATTGAGGGGCGAAGAGATAGAGGAAAGCAAAGAGAAAAAATAACAGATAGCTTATGAGAATCGCTTGGCAGAAGGTCAACAACAGAAATGATAAATAACTGTCGAGATCGAAAATTGTGGAGAGACATGATCACCTACGCCAGCAGGCCCGGTACTTGATAACGAGGTAGGTATGTTGAATTGTACGTCGGTTACAACAAGGGAGCTAATTATCAAAATACTTTAAACACTAACATCTAACACGCCATTTCATATATACCAGAAGTAAAATCAATTATACTGTTTTATAACAAATGTTTTCATTATTTAAGATTTATTTTATTGTAAGTTTATGCTGTTGTAACAAAAGTAAATGCTCGGTAAACAGCGCTAAAGGAGAACACAAAGGGAGAGAAGCTGAACACTTATATTGAATATATTATCAGTATTTCTATTTTAGTCTGTCGTTTTTCATAGAAGGGATCGCATTTTTTTATCAAATGACCCCAGAGCTATGGTCAGATAATAACGGTATTTATATCATTAGGAGAGCCGCGATAGCTCAGTGGTTAGTGAACTGAACTACAAAGGACAAGAGGTAGAGTTCGTTCCCAACCGACGGCTTCCGGGTTCATCCAACCTTAAATGAGTACCGGATTTTTTTCAAGGAAAGTAAAGCGGCACGGGCGTAATACCGACCACATTACCTCAAAAATCATGTGCTGAAGTTCTGTAAAATATTTGTTCACTAACACCATATTCCCTATACGCCACTTGGCGGGACAGGGCTCTTTACATATATCATTAGGAGCTGATCAGATTATATCTTGTGTTCAAGTATTCGCACCAAAGTTCTTTATGCAGTTTAAAAGTACATAAGCCACTGTTTGCTGACAGGCACAATTATAAACTTGCATTGTTATCATCACTGAACTGATATTACTGAACCCACTAAAATACGCGAGGGGACCTCTCGAGTGACTTTGAGACCCTGATGTGTGACCGAGAAAGGAATTGGAAGAGTTACTCTACAGTTATGGTCTTTCACACAAAAAATAAAGAAGTAATTGGGATTGTGTGGGAAGCTAAACTGTTGATCCGGAATAAAGTAAGTTGTAGTTTTATTATATTTGATAACGTGACGTTCAGGCTGGAATGATGCAAGCATGACGAATTAATGGCTACCTAAAAGATTAAAGTCAGTGGCTCTGTATTTGACCGCATATAAAGCGTGCTGGAGATTAGATAGCTAGAAGATTAAAGTGAGTGGCTCTGTATTTGACCGCATATAAAGCGTGCTGGAGATTAGATAGCTAGAAAATTAAAGTGAGTGGCTCTGTATTTGACCGCATATAAAGCGTGCTGGAGATTAGATAGCTAGAAGATTAAAGTGAGTGGCTCTGTATTTGACCGCATATAAAGCGTGCTGGAGATTACATAGCTAGAAGATTAAAGTGAGTGGCTCTGTATTTGACTGCATATAAAGCGTGCTGGAGATTAGATAGCTAGAAGATTAAAGTGAGTGGCGCTGTATTTGACTGCATATAAAGCGTGCTGGAGATTAGATAGCTAGAAGATTAAAATCAGTGGCGCTGTATTTGACTGCATATAAAGCGTGCTGGAGATTAGATAGCTAGAAGATTAAAGTGAGTGGCTCTGTATTTGACTGCATATAAAGCGTGCTGGAGATTAAATAGCTAGAAGATTAAAATCAGTGGCGCTGTATTTGACTGCATATAAAGCGTGCTAGAGAAGAGATAGCTAGAAGATTAAAATCAGTGGCGCTGTATTTGACTGCATATAAAGCGTTCTGGAGATTAGATAGCTAGAAGATTAAAGTGAGTGGCTATGTATTTGACTGCATATAAAGCGTGCTGGAGATTAGATAGCTAGAAGATTAAAGTGAGTGGCGCTGTATTTGACTGCATATAAAACTTGCTAGAGAGGAGATAGTTAGAAGATTATATTTAGTGGCGCTGTATTTGACTGCATATAAAACTTGCTAGAGAGGAGATAGCTAGAAGATTATATTTAGTGGCGCTGTATTTGACTGCAAATAAAACTTGCTAGAGAGGAGAAAGCTAGAAGAACACGCAAAATGCCCTTTACATCATTGCCTTCTGGAGAGTTGTCTGGGCTAAATAGAGAAGCAACGCATTGTAGTAACATTGTAACTTATCACAGCTGTAATAAGAGTTCGACTAAGGAAATTAGGCATCGAATTCACTATCGCATTTTGTCGAGAAGTAGCAGCAAATTAGAAATCGATCAGTAATGTAGTAGGTTTCTGGAAAGCTCAAGTGTTCAATGATCCTGATTTCGTTTTTACATTTAGAACTATTTTCATTTTGCACAGAAATTATTGCGCCATCTTTCGCAACAGAGGCAATGGAAGATTCACGTCTTACAAACGCAATGCAAACTCTGAACACACAAGAGGTCCTACGTCCAAAAACAAAAATAATCATTAGTGATATAAGGTCTTTATTTGCAACATATGTACTGGCAACAAACAGCGGCCGTAAGAACTGAAAATCAAATGGGAATTTTCCAAAAAATAAAACAGGGTGTTATAGGCAAGGTTGTGTGCTATCACCAGATTTTTAAAATATGTATAGTGAGATTATTTTAAGATCCATAATGGGCATACCTGGAATAACAATCGGATGTCATAATATACATAATCTAAGGTATGCTGATGATACAGTCTTAATCGCTAAGAATGAAAATGAGTTACAAGAAATGTTAGACATTATAGTGAAAGAAAGCAAAAATAAAGGAATCAGCCTTAATAGCAAATAGACAGAAGTAATGGTAACAAAAAAAAAGACACCACCTCAGTGCAAAATAAAAACAAGTAGAACAATATTAAAATAGGTTATTGAATTTAAATATTTGGAAAGTTTGTAAACCTCAGACCGAAGATGTTCAAAAGAGGTGAGATGCAGAAAGGCTGAGGCAAAAGCAGCTTTCCAAAAAATGAGGAAGATACTATGCAATCCATTTTTAACAATAGAAACAAGAAAAAGAATTCTCAAATGTTATGTAGAGCCATTCTTAACATTTGAATGTGAATCATGGACAATAGGATAACAAACAAGAAAATTACTGGAGTCTGTAGAAATGCTGTTTTATAGAAGAATTTTGAGAATATCACGGACAGTTAAGAAGAGTAATGAAGACGCTCTGAAAGAGGCCAAAGCAAAAAGAGAGCTAATTTCCAATATTAAGAAGAAACAATCATAATTTTTTGGACACGTAATGAGAAGAGAACTGGAATATATTTATTCAAAACAAAATGCTATAGAAAAATCATTAAAATATATTGGATAAGGAAAAAGAGCAATGGGGATATACTTGCAGATCTAAATATTAAAAAGAACTGGCTTACAAACACCATTCTACAGAGGAAATTAAAATACTATGGCCGCATGAAAAGACATGGTGGGCTGGAAAAAACAATAATGGAAGGCATCGTTCCTGTGTGACGCATCAAAGGTAGACCAAGAAGAAGGTGGTTTCAAGACATCAAAGTGAACATGGCAACAGAAGATGTGGGAGATCTCGTTAGAGACAGATTCTTTCAGACAGGCTGTGATGAATGCAACGTTCTGCAAAGAACATGCGACTTCCGTTGTAAAAATGGTGGATCTAGGTCACGTTCTCTCGTTCGCTGCAGAAAGTGCATTCGGGGTCTAAGTAATTTCGGTTCTCCATTACACTTCTCTGCGTTAAAGTAAAAATGATGATCTATTTATTACATCTGCGCCGCTAAAGCGAAGTCGTACGCCGGCAATAGTCACTTTTTGACAAATCAAGTGTTGTGCATGCGACCTTCCACCGTTTAGACTTGATCTGCGCTTTACGTCACATTGGTGCTGTTCATGACCGTTGTTGGAATTCCTTGACGCAAGCTATTTCCATGTTACCCATTAATGTTAACTACTTAGCCAGCCGCAGTTTTATCTCTTTATGGAATTTGCACCGTGTTTTGTTCGTCGTAGGCTGCTTTCACCAGAGTAATCAGGAATCTAAAGGAAGAAAAATTGTTGTGTGTACGACATTGTTGTGTGCTACGTCATCGTAATGGCTAATCGTACATCCCTAGACCGGCCGTACGCTAATCTTACGGTCTGTTGTTTGATGTGCGACGGGGATAATCTGACGACTAACTGTGTTTCTATATTTTCGAAATTGGAGTCAACAACGATGGCATAACATTATCAAGCGCTATACATTTTTTTTTAAAATACGGCGATCATCATTTTCACGAGGACGTGAACTTCCGGTATATGGTGGATAGGCGACGGGAACAATTGAAGGCGATACATGTGTTTCCAAGTCCGGCTTGTTGCAGGAGCTACTGAGTTAAGTGCTCTGTGCTCACCGTGAGCTGTGTGTCTCATCCGTTTTGATCATGTTTCGATATTCCAATTGTTTACGATGAATGATGATATCTAATGACAGGGAACAGTTGGCTGTGTTCACTTTCTGCGCGGTTTCGCCTTATGTCTTTTGGCGTTTTCTGAGACTGCTACGATGGGGACTACAGTTACCTTTCTTTGTTTGGGAGATGAGATATTAATTCGGATGATTCCGCTGGCACGGGCGGTTGAGCAATTAAGGATTTTAATTCGTTTGCAGTGATACCGGGGCCTTAAATAACCAAATAACATGCGACCTGATGATGGTCTGAGTTAATAACTGCTCCTGGATGAGTTTTGTTTCGCTTCACACTGGTACTGAAACTCTCTTTTATAATTATGGAGTCTTTTTAGTTCCTCTTCCTATTTTCAGGGCTTTTCCACCAGTAGAGTTTCCTTTTCTCTTGTTCAAAGTAGATGTTACATATTTCAGCTTGTTTTCATCAGAAATTGTATTAATCTCTCTCCATTTCATTTCGTATTCCTTAATCATGATTTCCTCTCATTTCCTATACTTATAACTAGGTAACCATAATAAACTAGCTAACCAAGCAACCAAGCAACCAACCAACCAAGCAAGCAAGCAACCAACCAACCATCAACCAAGCAACCAACCAACCAACCAAGCAAGCAACCAACTAAGCAACCAAGCATGCAACCAACCAACCAACCAAATAACTAATTAACTAACTAACTAACTAACTAACTAGCTAACTAACTAAATAAATAATCAACCAACCAACGAACTAGCTAACTTACAAACAAAAAAAATCATTTCGCCTCATCTTATACGTATTTTGCGTTTTATTCTACACATATTATGTTGTTTTGCGATGCACTAAACTTCCATCTCAGAATACAATGTTGCATAATCGAACCGAGATGACTGGTCAATGTTAGGAGGATAGATCATAACTGATCTTTAGCAGTAACTTTACTTCAAGCGATCTACAGGCGGGCCAAAAAGTAGGCATGGCGATGTGTGTAGGGAATCCATGAGGGATTTCTCCATCAGCGAGAGGTATTGTGTTAATCTGTCGACAGATCGTTGTGCTGGGAGAGCACACATAAGGAAAGGGAGTTGATGAAAAGATAGGACATAGTAGCCTCCATTAGTCATCGTTGACTGTAGTAGCCTCAGTTAGTCATAGTTGACTGTAGTAGCCTCAGTTAGTCATAGTTGACTGTAGTAGCGTCCGTTTGTCATAGTTGACTGTAGTAGCCTCCGTTTGTCATAGTTGACTGTAGTAGCGTCCGTTTGTCATAGTTGACTGTAGTAGCCTCCGTTTGTCATAGCTGACTGTAGTAGCCTCCGTTTGTCATAGTTGACTGTAGTATCGTCCGTTTGTCATAGTCAACTGTAGTAACCTCCGTTTGTCATAGTCAACTGTAGTAGCCTCCGTTTGTCATAGTCAACTGTAGTAGTCTCCGTTTGTCATAGTCAACTGTAGTAGCCTCCGTTTGTCATAGTCGACTGTAGCAGCCTCCTTTGGTCATAGTCAACTGTAGTAGCCTCCTTTGGTCATAGTCAACTGTAGTAGCCTCCGTTTGTCATAGTTGACTGTAGTAGCCTCCTTTGGTCATAGTCGACTGTAGTAGTCTCCGTTTGTCATAGTTGACTGTAGTAGCCTCCGTTTGTCATAGTTGACTGTAGTAGCCTCCGTTTGTCATAGGCAACTGTAGTAGCCTCCGTTTGTCATAGTCAACTGTAGTAGCCTCCGTTTGTCATAGTCAACTGTAGGTAAGCCTCCGTTTGTCATAGTTGACTGTAGTAGCCTCCTTTGGTCATAGTCAACTGTAGTAGCCTCCGTTTGTCATAGTTGACTGTAGTAGCCTCCGTTTGTCATAGTTGACTGTAGTAGCCTCCGTTTGTCATAGTCAGCTGTAGTAGCCTCCGTTTGTCATAGTTGACTGTAGTAGCCTCCGTTTGTCATAGTTGACTGTAGTAGCCTCCGTTTGTCATAGTCAACTGTAGTAGCCTCCTTTGGTCATAGTTGACTGTAGTAGCCTCCGTTTGTCATAGTTGACTGTAGTAGCCTCCGTTTGTCATAGTCAACTGTAGTAGATTCCGTTTGTCATAGTTGACTGTAGTAGCCTCCGTTTGTCATAGTCAACTGTAGTGGCCTCCGTTTGTCATAGTTGACTGTAGTAGACTCCGTTTGTCATAGTCAACTGTAGTAGCCTCCGTTTGTCATAGTTGACTGTAGTAGCCTCCTTTGGTCATAGTCAACTGTAGTAGCCTCCGTTTGTCATAGTCAACTGTAGTAGCCTCCGTTTGTCATAGTCAACTGTAGTAGCCTCCGTTTGTCATAGTCAACTGTAGTAACCTCCGTTTGTCATAGTTGACTGTAGTAGCCTCAGTTTCCTACTCACTTTCCAGGCCTTCCTACACCCGTGCAAGACCACAGTCTGCTCTAGCAATTTTAAGTGCTGAAGTCGGAGGCAACCAGCCAAAAGGCGCACTACAAAAATCAGGATGCCACGCACTCACGCCAATGGGAAGCATGCCTATAACTGCAAATCGATATGGCACTCGCCCTGTGATGGACACTCAGGCAGGTGCAGCGCCGGGCCCTCAGCCTCGAAAGGGCCCAACCTATATTACTGGATGTCCTTCTCAATCGCTCTGTGGAGTCAGGGGGCGAGAGAATAGAGTTACTGGCCAACCCAAAATAAGACCACTCAAAATAATGCACTGGAATGCTGAAGGCATCAACAGCAAAAGAGATGGTACAGTAAAAAGATAGAATTAGAAAATATCCTGCATGAAGAACAAGTAAGCATATGCTGTTTGCAGGAAACCCATCTAAACAACGACATAGCCTTGAAGATTAGGGGATACCAGTGCTACCGATCTGACAGGAAAAACAGACAAAGGGCGGAATACTGACTCTTGTAAGGAACAACATTAATGCATGTCAGATTGAAGTGTATATGGATGGGGCGGAATATCAAATACTGCACCTCAGGACAGGAAATACAGACTTCCATCTACTTAACTATTACTGTCCGAGTGACCGCCCACTAGCACTAGACACAATTACATTAAAAGAAAGAATAATTGTATGTGGAGACTTTAACAGCCATTCACAGAGCTGGGGCTATGAAGATATGGACAAGAGAGGTGAAGAACTTGAAAATTGGCAGGATGACAATGGGCTTATACTATTAAACCAGGCAACAGATCCACCAACATTCTATTCCAGATCATGGCATACCACATCTACACCAGACCTTGCTTTCCATTCACCAGACCTGGATTGGAATATCACACGTATTGTTGGGAAACAACTTGGAGGCAGCGACCACCGACCTGTCTTTTTAGTGGTGCAAAATGAGGCCGTCAGGGAGAGCAGCACTCTCTCCAGATGGAATTACAAAAAGGCAGACTGGAAAATGTATCAACATTACACCAGTGTACTGACTAAAGATCTAAATACAGACAGAGACATCAACAAAATAGTTGATGAATTCAGTAGACTAATAATACAAGCTGCCAGTGAAACAATACCAGAGGGGCACGGAAACACTACAAACCATACTGGAATAGTGAACTAGAGCAACTGCACAATGACATGGAAACATCTCGAAAACAAGCAGAAAATAACCCCTGCCAGGAACACCACAATAACTATCAGCATGCTAAAGCCAAATTTCAATGGGCTAAACTACAAGCCAGACGGAGAAGTTGGAAAGAGAAAACAGAGTACATGAATCTAGAACGAGACACAAGAAAAGTGTGGAAGCTTGTAAAACAGCTGAATGATGAGGGTACAGAAGGGAACACAAAAATTACACTGAAGAAGGATGGAAACATTCTAACAGGTAAACATGCAGCAAATCACTTTGCAGACTCCTTTGCAAATGACAACAATATTGAAATTAGCCTAGAGAAACGTCAAGAGACCCGTCTAAAACAACAAAATGCAAGACAAGAAGAGACTGCACATGAAGTCATGGAAATACCCATTACACAAAGAGAGCTAGAGCTGGCAATATCCAAATTAAAAATGAAAAAGTCACCAGGTAGTGATGGAGTGTCTAATGAAATGATTAAGACTTGGGAACTGCAGCTAAAGCAAAACTACTGCAGATCTACAACATTTGCTGGATCACAGGTAAAGTGCCACAGGCATGGAGAGAAGCAATTATGATACCATTACTAAAGCCAGGAAAAGATGGTTCAATGACATCCAGCTATAGACCAATCAGCCTTACAAGCTGTTTGTGTAAAACAATGGAACGTATAATCAATCTCAGACTGCAGTGGTACCTGGAAAGTGAAAATCTCCTTGTCCCACAACAAGCAGGCTTTAGGACAGTGTTACTCTACCGAAGATCAGGCAACCTATCTTTCCCAGGAAATTGAGGATGCGTTTCAAGAAAAGAAACTGGTACTAGCAGCATGGATAGACCTAAAGAAAGCATTTGATAAGGTATGGAAGGAAGGGCTTTTGAAGAAACTGAGAAATTATGGAGTAAATGGCAGGATGTACAAATGGGTCAAAGCATACCTGCATAACAGGAGAGCCAGAGTGCAACTGGATGGTCTTAAGAGTAAGAAGGTCTTACTGCGCCAGGGCGTTCCACAGGGAGGGGTACTATCTCCAACACTTTTTCTGATCTACATCAATGACCTAGTTACTGAACTACCACATGGTATCAAAGTGGCAATGTATGCAGATGACTTGGTAATGTGGTGCACAGAGGAGTATGCAACAGTGGCCTCCAAATTGTTACAAAGAGCTATGAATGCACTGAATTCATGGACAAATAGATGGTGTATCAGCATCAATACAGACAAATGCAGTACTACACTTTTCACTCTTTCCCCAAAACAAAAAGCAGGAGCCATCTATATAAACAATGAGCCTGTGAAAGAAGACATACAGGCTACGTATCTCGGAGTTACATTTGATAACAAACTATCTTGGAAACAGCAGATAAATAAGGCAACCCAAAAAGCAAGGAGAAAATTGGCTATTCTAAGAAAGCTGTGTGGAACTACGTGGGGTGCGAGTGGGAAAATACTCAGTAAAGTTTACCAACAGAGTATACGCCCACATTTAGAATATGGATCATCTGCATGGTGTTCAGCATCAAACACCACACTTCAAGAACTGGATAAAGTACAAACCAGGCACTTAGGGTCATCACAGGAGCAATGAAATCAACACCAATATTAGAGATGGAGAAATTGTGGAGGATACCAGCACTGAGAGAACGGAGGGACACAAAGGTGCTGATACAGGCAGAAAAATTTGCTTGCATGCCGAGACATCCAATGAAGGACCGATTCCAAAATCTTGCATTGGGACGACTTAGAGAAGCAGTTTTATCCACCAAGCCAAGCGTATTAGTAGACAAACACCAGACATGCCAAGAGCTGTTAACCCCCTACTGCCCATACCAGAACAGACTCCCTGGACAGAGGAATCTGGATTATCAGTTCAAATACGGACAGAAGTGAAAGGAATAGTTGATAAAGAGGAACAGAATAGTCTACAGCGAAAAACAATAACTCTCAGTTTCCTGGATGAAGAATACCCACAAGACCTATGGATTCGTGTGTATACAGATGGATCAGCACAGAATGCAGTAAAAAATGGGGGAGCAGGTGCATATATAGAATACCCAAATAACACTAGGGATATGAATAAAATAGCAACAGGGAAATATTGTCACAATTATGATGCAGAAATACAAGCAATAAAGTTAGCAATAGAAAAACTGCTGAACATTAATCTTAGCCCGCAGCCTGTAGTGTTTTTGACAGATGCAAGATCAGTACTCCAGGCACTACAATCCAGAAAATTACCACATCTGCAGACCTTATTGACTGAACTCTGCAAGCACCACAGGGTTGCCCTGCAGTGGATCCCATCTCACTGTGGAATACCAGGAAATGAGAAAGCAGATCAGTTGGCAAAGGAAGGTTCAACAGGCACACACTAGATACACCTGTTACATACCATCATAAGAAACAGATAATCAAATCAATCAGAGGACCACAAGCCCCAATCAGGATGCCTTTTATAATATGAATAGATATGAACAAGTTATCATTATACGTCTCAGAACAGGACACAATCGACTCCATAGTCACATGTATACAAAATTCAAGATCGGCACCTCAACTACTTGTACATGTGGACAGGCGCCCCAGACTGCTGAACACATACTTCAAGACTGCACTGAATATAGTAGACTGAGGAAAATCCATTGGCCCATAGATACAACACTACAGACAAAAACTATATGGGCCACTGCAAGAATTACAAAAGACAGTAACATTTATACAGGAAACGACATTGCAGATATAGACAATGCTTCAGGCGAACGAAAGATAGATAGATAGATAGTCAACTGTAGTAGCCTCCGTTTGTCATAGTCGACTGTAGCAGCCTCCTTTGGTCATAGTCAACTGTAGTAGCCTCCTTTGGTCATAGTCAACTGTAGTAGCCTCCGTTTGTCATAGTTGACTGTAGTAGCCTCCTTTGGTCATAGTCGACTGTAGTAGTCTCCGTTTGTCATAGTTGACTGTAGTAGCCTCCGTTTGTCATAGTTGACTGTAGTAGCTCCGTTTGTCATAGCAACTGTAGTAGCCTCCGTTTGTCATAGTCAACTGTAGTAGCCTCCGTTTGTCATAGTCAACTGTAGGTAAGCCTCCGTTTGTCATAGTTGACTGTAGTAGCCTCCTTTGGTCATAGTCAACTGTAGTAGCCTCCGTTTGTCATAGTTGACTGTAGTAGCCTCCGTTTGTCATAGTTGACTGTAGTAGCCTCCGTTTGTCATAGTCAGCTGTAGTAGCCTCCGTTTGTCATAGTTGACTGTAGTAGCCTCCGTTTGTCATAGTTGACTGTAGTAGCCTCCGTTTGTCATAGTCAACTGTAGTAGCCTCCTTTGGTCATAGTTGACTGTAGTAGCCTCCGTTTGTCATAGTTGACTGTAGTAGCCTCCGTTTGTCATAGTCAACTGTAGTAGATTCCGTTTTGTCATAGTTGACTGTAGTAGCCTCCGTTTGTCATAGTCAACTGTAGTGGCCTCCGTTTGTCATAGTTGACTGTAGTAGACTCCGTTTGTCATAGTCAACTGTAGTAGCCTCCGTTTGTCATAGTTGACTGTAGTAGCCTCCTTTGGTCATAGTCACTGTAGTAGCCTCCGTTTGTCATAGTCAACTGTAGTAGCCTCCGTTTGTCATAGTCAACTGTAGTAGCCTCCGTTTGTCATAGTCAACTGTAGTAACCTCCGTTTGTCATAGTTGACTGTAGTAGCCTCAGTTTGTCATAGTCAACTGTAGTAACCTCCGTTTGTCATAGTTGACTGTAGTAGCCTCAGTTTGTCATAGTCAACTGTAGTAGCCTCCGTTTGTCATAGTCAACTGTAGTAACCTCCGTTTGTCATAGTTGACTGTAGTAGCCTCAGTTTGTCATAGTCAACTGTAGTAACCTCCGTTTGTCATAGTTGACTGTAGTAGCCTCCGTTTGTCATAGTCAACTGTAGTAACCTCCGTTTGTCATAGTCAACTGTAGTACCTCCGTTTGTCATAGTTGACTGTAGTAGCCTCCGTTTGTCATAGTCAACTGTAGTAACCTCCGTTTGTCATAGTTGACAATGAATTTTGCAGCGCCCCTAGGAAATGTTATTTTTTCTTTTCTTTCGCCGTGTTTTCTCTTTTTTTTTTAATGAATCTGCTTCTTGTTTGAGTTGTAGAGTGTGTTTCCAAAGATAGCGATCTGTCACTATCGCTTCCCAGACTGCAGTGTTTATGTTCAGAGTTTTCGTGTCAAATTTACACACGTCTATAATTTAGAGTTTTGAGCGTCCCCTAGTTCTTTTCCCATCTACTAGTTGTCCACAAAGTATATCTTATGGTATGCGGCCATCTTTTATACAGTTTGCTGCCGTCGTAATGCCCTTCAAATCTTCAGAAAATAGTTTAAAGAGGTGATGAAAAGAGCAGAAAATAAGCAATGAAAGAGAATAAAGAAATGGAGTCATTACCAAAAATAGAAATACAGTTATTTGTATTTCTTCTGCTGCCGGATCTAAAATTAACAGATGGAGCCATGATAGAATTTGTTGGTAAACAAATACGTGAGTCAGGATCTGCTGATACTTACTGATTGCTTGTTATAGACCGTCTGCCAAGACAACAAAGGCAATATATTTTAAGGTTACCAATTTCTTCTGCATTATGGGTAGCATGTGAATTTTAACAGAAAATTTGTCTGACTAGTGTTGGCAGAAACAGGATGGAAGGACATTTGGTAACATTAAGACAGTAATCATGGTTAGAGTATTCTAGCAAGCAAGACACGTGAGAGGCAGGATAATAATATTGAGTGGAAACAATAACTCGCCCATAATTGTTATCACGATTCTCGAGATCATCGCCAAAAACTGAGCACAGATTCTCTGTCTTCGTTAACGAACTGCAAAATGAGTCAAATTGTGTTGCTCAGTGCAATCAGTAAAACAGCAACTTGTATTTGAGTGTGACATTTATTTTGTGCGCTATAATGAGTCAAAAAGTTGACAAATTACGCCATATTTGACACACTAACTGAAAGGGCACTACAAAGTGAAAAGAAAGAACAGAAAGCAAGGGACGTAATAATGAATATAAAAGTGGACATTTTCATAAAGAATGCATGGAAGAAAATGATTAAAAATATATCTATTTTTTAAACGTATTATTTCACACGATAGGAAGTGGGCTACTGTTGATCTTTGGTAGCCGTTCCCGTGCGTTGTTTTGTAGCTTCTCTCACGGCAGATTGTGGCAATAATGCACGTTTTAGTGGATCTCTTTCTGTAGATCTTTTTGGCTGCATTTGAAGGTTTATGCATGTTGCGAGATGTTCTTGCAGGTACTAGTGTTTGTCCAAAGCATCTGATGTGCAATACGCCACTGAATGCTACTCCTGCAGTTCTTGTACATGATTAAATATACACAGTCCAACTTAGAGTGGTTCTCACATTGTGTTTCTAGAGAAGACTTCAATCTGTAGAGAACAGATAAGATTGTGCACCTAACATGAGCACCAGGTCTAAACCGGACAGGTCGGTAAGGAGCCCTACGTCGGGAGACACAGAAGAACAACACAACAACACAGAATTGGAGTCGTCTCCACACCCTGAGGGACACACTTGGGAGGAAATATGAGCAATTAAGGACGTGCTCAATGTGTAATAAAGATGATCTGTCAACTAAAGTAAACTAGATTATATTTCCTGCGTGCTCGTTCGTTTCTGTTGTCGTTGTTATTTGTGGAAGGCTGCATGTGTAGTGTTCCCGTATATAAAGCTGTAACCATACAATGGGTTCAACTAGTTACCTGCCCACCAACTTTACTGCAGCACTACAATAATCTGCCTATTTCTTAAACTAAACTAAACTAAATTAGGTAAGAACGGTCAACTGATTTTCGTTGCGTAACAAAAAAGACTATTACAGAGGTTAAAAAAAAAAGTAAAGTACCCCCGTCACGCCAAGTGGCGTATAGGGAAATATGGTGTTAGTGACCCTATATTTTACAGACTTTCAGCACATGATTTTTTGGGGTATTGTAGTCGATATTACGCCGTGCTGCTTTACTTTCCCAGAAAAAAATACGGTACCCATTTAAGGCTGGGTGAACCCGGAAGCCGTCGGTTGGGATCGAACCCTACCCCTTGTCCTTTGTAGTCCAGTTCACTAACCACTGAGTTATCGCGGCTCCCACTATTACAGAGGGGTAGACTAATATTTTCATTATGAAAAAAAAATACAACTTAAACCGAAAACGGAACTGCTGGGTCAAAACATACAGGTGTTACAATCGTGCTACAAACAGGGTGTTATTTTATTAACTATGGAAAAAAAGAAGAATCAACGGAGTTATGATATTTAATTAACATTTCTGTTTTCCATTATATTGTCCTATATATGGTGTTGCTGATGAATGATGCTGTGTGAGTGAGTCGTTCATTCTGCCTAGGGCATGCAAGTTCCACAGTTTAGAGAAGAGAACAGGCTTTTTGAGAAGGGAACAGGCAAATAACTGCAGGGCTGCTGTAAGGCTGGTACCGAGATCTGATGGTGGGGCTAAACGTAGACTCCTGCAAGGTTTAGAGACAGCTTTACAAGAAAGGAACAAAGCAAACTCTTAACGTTAAGGGTTCAATGGAGCCTTCTTCAGAAAACAAGAACAACACAAACGGACAACGGAATGAAGATAAACTCTACTACATGTTCTAGAATTAGCGGAAATAGTAGTTCAAGGAGAAATGAAAATGGGATACAGAGTGAAGTGAAATGAAATGACAAAGGTAAACGTAAAGTAAGGTAAAGTACGAGACTGGAATCGGTGTTTTAACGCGAGCTTTCATCCATATGTGCTCGGCCGCCTATCTAGAAGTGTTCGGAGAGTGTTTGAAATAACAAAAAGAAAGGGAAATGTACTACGTTACAAGAGAATCAAGAAAGTTAATAATCTAAAAAAAAAAAATTAATTTAATTAAATGCAATAGAGAACACTCAACTGAATGTGAGAGCCAGGGTGTGTTGTTCCGTTGGAGTTTATTTAGGAAAACGAGGGTCGACATGATGATCTTTGTCACCTTGGAGGCAAGTTTTGAACGTCATTTCGTTTGTTGTGACATCTGTATATGTCGCTCTTCTCTCTCTATCTCTATTTCTCCTTATATCTTGTCTCCACTTTACTCACACGTTTGTTAGTTGATCATGACAAGAGATCATTTCTCCTTCAATTCAAGCTTCTTCTTCTCCAGCTTCAGCCGTGCAATCCTCTGAGCCATTGTCTCACAAACTGGTCCTCAAATTGTCCTTCTACTTTGTCTTCTTGGTCAATTGTATTCGTAAATATTTCCCTTTAGCTGAGCCACTGTTATAAATTATTTATGTATCGGTTGTTTTGTTTGTTTGCTGTTATGATCATCATCACTGCCCACTGAAAGAATCAATAGATGCTCCGATATGTTTCTTCTTCTTTCCTTCCTCATCCGCCTTTCTGAGTCGAGGATAGATATAATTTAGGGTCTTTTTACTCTTTTATTCGCCTCTGCTGCTGTTGCATTTCCTAGTGTTTCTAATATTCCGTCAATTTATCTTTTTCGTGGTCAGTCCTTGGATCTAGTGTTCTCGCAACGTTAATGAAAGGCTCGTTGTGTTGATCTTTTTCTGCTTTCTCACGTTGAGATATTTTTTATTCTATTTCGAACCGACTCTGCAACTGTTTCCTTGTCTTAACTGAAATAAGTAAGTAAAAAAAAAAAGTAAAGAGCCACGTCACGCCAAGTGGCGTATAGGGAATATGGTGTTAGTGACCATACATGTTACAGACCTTCGGTACATAATTTTTATGGTAATATGGTCGGTATTACGCCTGTGCCGCTTTGCTGTCCCCGAAAAATCAAGTACCCATTTAGGCTGGATGAACCCGGAAACCGTCGGCTGGGATTGAACCCGACCTTTTGTCCTTTGTAGTCCAGTTCACTAACAACAGAGCTATCGCGGCTCCCCAGTCTTAAATGAAATAAAATAAATTTCTCTTGCAATTCCGTGGAATGCTCTTGATTTGTATTTATTTATTGTTTTAAACATCTTTCTTTATCCTTATGTTATAGTTGTTCATTTTAATTTGTTTGCGCGACCTAAAAGAATCATTAACCTCTGTGACCTTTCTCAACGAATGAATAATTTCTTGATCAACTCCTACCCCAAATACGCGAACAATCCCTCCAATCTGTTAAGTCTTGCTAAAGTTTATTCTGCCAGAGATAATTCCCCTTGACCTCGCACGTCACGATCACTTTTATTAAGAAACTGCGGTTAAAGACCTTTTTGATCACAAGCACCACGGACTCTCAAACCGATGGTCGACAAGAGTTAGAATCTGTGGTGTGGGTTCTGCCCGTGTCATCTAGGTAATGAGATTATCTAACGTCTCAGCTCCTAAATCTTCTCCACAGCGCCCACAATTGTTCTTCTAAAGATCAGTCTATGGTACTTTATTCGTTTCTCTACAGTGAGATCATTTACATTTGTCAGACTCAATATCATCTTCATCAAATGTATGATAGACACACATACGTCTCTCTCTTTCTCTCTCTCTCTTTCTCTCTCTCGCTTTCTCTCTCTCTCTCTCTCTCTCTCTCTCTATATATATATATATATATATATATAATATTCTAGTTCGCAGATAATTACTATTATCACGTGCTTCCATCTCTAAAAGTGGTGCTGACTTCAAGACAAATACAAAAAAAACTTCAGACAAAAATCAATCCTTCGTCTCAAATATTTCCAATTCTGACTTTAGTTTTCAGGCCACACTTTCACCCCTTGTTTCATTCTTGAGCAGTTTTTAAAGTCTGTTACAATAAAAGAAGTATGACATTTACTGAGGCTGTTCAAACGTTACAAAATCCTACAGAACCGGGAGAAAGATTTCTCTGCGTGTACTCTGTCAGTGCCGGGGTCAACAAACAGTCGCCTGTTTTATTCTGGCAACATCGAAAGTCAGTTAATGAATAACGTCTTGAAGTTGCATGTCTGGAAAGGAACTGTGTTTCCTATTGGGACAGTCCACAAGAGGTTGCTCTACAGGTCTGTTTAACAGGGGCGGAGTGTTTGCTGACAAGGAGAGCTCGTGTCGCAATGGGTGACTCAACAACCAGAATGTTTCTCATCATTTCTATGGCTGTTCTACTATAAATATCTTCTAAGTTTATATATTCTCTAACTGCATATTTGGATTTAGAACTGAAAAAATCAATAATAAAATAAAATACGACGTGGCACAAACTTTAATAATTTAGGGGACTGGTGAGATGCAATGTGTACTTGCTTTCATGAATATTTATAGCGATCAAGTTTTGTTTGCCATTGATCCTTGACCTCAAAGGAGGTGCGATCGATGTATCCTCCAACATTAACGATGGTGACTATAATAATAAATAAAGGAATGGAAACTTGGGTGGTTAGAGACAAAGAAAATACACCAAGGGAGGTTATTTGTGCAGAATTCTAAAACAAACCCACAAACAAGAAAAGAAAAAACAGGCAACAATAAGTATCCCGAACCAGACTTACGAAGTAGATATACAAAAGAGCCCACCAAGTTCAAGTTGAGCACCCTGGCAATTTAAAATCGAAAATTGTTAACTGTATACCCATCACGGGTCATGTAAAGCCAGTCTTAACATATGGATACGAATCATGGACAATAGGACAATAGACAAAAAAATAATTGAAGTCTGTAGAAATGTAGTTTTACAGAAGAATGTTGAGATAACCATGGACAGGTAAGAAGAGTAATGAAGATGTTATGAGAGAGGTCAAAGCAAAAAGAGAGCTAATTTCCAATATTAGGAAGAAACAATCATCATTTATTAGGTCATGTAATGAGAAAAGAACAACTGGAATATATTGTAACAACTGGGAAAATTGAGGGACGAAGAGATAGAGGGAAACAAAGAAAAAAAAATAACAGACAGCTTAAGAGAATGGATTGGCAGAAGGTCAACAACAGAAATGATAAATAGCTGCCGAGATCGAAAATTGTGGAGAGACATGATCACCTACGCCAGTAGGCCCGGTATTTGATGATGATGATCACGGGCCAGGTTTCATGAAATAGAAAATTAAAAATTCTCGTAATCTTTCATGAATAGTTATCTGTGTTTATGAAAAAAAGGGGTGGGGGGCGGTGGCGGTTACCTTTGTTATGAATTGTGTTCTCTGTGCTGAGATGATTTATGCTCTGTGTTTTACATCTTTTATGCTCTGTGCTGAGATCTTTAATGCTCAGTGCTGAGATCTTGTATGCTCTGTTCTGAGATCTTGTATGCTCTGTGTTGAGATCTTTTATGCTCTGTGCTGAGATCTTTTAAGCTCTGTGCTGAGATCTTTTATGCTCTGTGCTGAGATCTTTTATGCTCCTCACTATCTCTCTTCTCAAGCCATATAGACTACCACTCCCTCCCTCACTGTCTCTCTTCTCAAGCCATATAGACTGCCCCTCCCCCCACTATCTCTCTTCTCAAGCCATATAGACTGCTCCTCACCCCCACTATCTCTCTTCTCAAGCCATATAGACTGCCCCTCCTCCCCCCACTATCTCTCTTCTCAAGCCATATAGACTGCCCCTCCTCCCCCCACTATTTCTCTTCTCAAGCCATATAGACTGCCCCTCCCCCCACTATCTCTCTTCTCAAGCCATATAGACTGCCCCTCCTCCCCCCACTATCTCTCTTCTCAAGCCATATAGACTGCCCCTCCTCCCCCCACTATTTCTCTTCTCAAGCCATATAGACTGCCCCTCCTCCCCCCACTATTTCTCTTCTCAAGCCATATAGACTGCCCCTCCTCCCCCCACTATTTCTCTTCTCAAGCCATATAGACTGCCCCTCCCCCCACTATCTCTCTTCTCAAGCCATATAGACTGCCCCTCCTCCCCCCACTATCTCTCTTCTCAAGCCATATAGACTGCCCCTCCTCCCCCCACTATCTCTCTTCTCAAGCCATATAGACTGCCCCTCCTCCCCCCACTATTTCTCTTCTCAAGCCATATAGACTGCCCCTCCTCCCCCCACTATCTCTCTTCTCAAGCCATATAGACTGCCCCTCCTCCCCCCACTATCTCTCTTCTCAAGCCATATAGACTGCCCCTCCTCCCCCCACTATTTCTCTTCTCAAGCCATATAGACTGCCCCTCCTCCCCCACTATTTCTCTTCTCAAGCCATATAGACTGCCCCTCCTCCCCCCACTATCTCTCTTCTCAAGCCATATAGACTGCCCCTCCTCCCCCCACTATCTCTCTTCTCAAGCCATATAGACTGCCCCTCCTCCCCCCACTATCTCTCTTCTCAAGCAATATAGACTGCCCCTCCTCCCCCCACTATTTCTCTTCTCAAGCCATATAGACTGCTATCCTCCCCCCACTATCTCTCTTCTCAAGCCATATAGACTGCCCCTCCTCCCCCCACTATCTCTCTTCTCAAGCCATATAGACTGCCCCTCCTCCCCCCACTATTTCTCTTCTCAAGCCATATAGACTGCCCTCCTCCCCCCACTATTTCTCTTCTCAAGCCATATAGACTGCCCCTCCTCCCCCCACTATTTCTCTTCTCAAGCCATATAGACTGCCCCTCCTCCCCCCACTATTTCTCTTCTCAAGCCATATAGACTGCCTCTCCCTTCCCACTATCTCTCTTCTCAAGCCATATAGACTGCCCCTCCTCCCCCAACTATCTCTCTTCTCAAGCCATATAGACTGCCCCTCCCTTCCCCACTATCTCTCTTCTCAAGCCATATAGACTGCCCCTCCTCCCCCCACTATTTCTCTTCTCAAGCCATATAGACTGCCCCTCCCTTACCCACTATCTCTCTTCTCAAGCCATATAGACTGCCCCTCCTCCCCCCACTATTTCTCTTCTCAAGCCATATAGACTGCCCCTCCTCCCCCCACTATTTCTCTTCTCAAGCCATATAGACTGCCCCTCCCTTCCCCACTATCTCTCTTCTCAAGCCATATAGACTGCCCCTCCTCCCCCACTATTTCTCTTCTCAAGCCATATAGACTGCCCCTCCCCCCCACTATTTCTCTTCTCAAGCCATATAGACTGCCCCTCCTCCCCCCACTATTTCTCTTCTCAAGCCATATAGACTGCCCCTCCTCCCCCCACTATTTCTCTTCTCAAGCCATATAGACTGCCCCTCCCTTACCCACTATCTCTCTTCTCAAGCCATATAGACTGCCCCTCCTCCCCCCACTATTTCTCTTCTCAAGCCATATAGACTGCCCCTCCTCCCCCCACTATTTCTCTTCTCAAGCCATATAGACTGCCCCTCCCTTCCCCACTATCTCTCTTCTCAAGCCATATAGACTGCCCCTCCCTTACCCACTATCTCTCTTCTCGCTCCCAGAAATTGAATAAATGTAATTATAAATTTATAGTCGTGAACCATCGCAAAACGTAACTTAACGTCCATTTAGCGCATTGTAAATGCGGATAACGAAGATCAATTGTTGGACTAATGTAGAAAACAGTATTAAACATGTTCCACGTTGTCACGGTGTGTTTCCTTCATCTTGGTTTATTGTTTTTCACCCAATGTTACTATGTTCTTCCTCCACCTCGTTACTATATTATTCCTCCACCTTGATACTATGTTCTTCCTCCACCTCTTTACTATGTTCTTCCTCTACCTTGTTACTATGATCTTCCTCCACCTTGTTACTATGTTCTTCCTCCACCTCGTTACTATGTTCTTCCTCCACCTTGTTACTATGATCTTCCTCCACATTGTTACTATGTTCTTCCTCCACCTTGTTACTATGTTCTTCCTCCACCTCGTTACTATGTTCTTCCTCCACCTTGTTACTGTGTTCTTCCTCAACCTCGTTACTATGTTCTTCCTCCACCTTGTTACTATGTTCTTCCTCCACCTTGTTACTGTGTTCTTCCTCCACCTCGTTACTGTGTTCTTCCTCCACCTCGCTACTATGTTCTTACTCCACTTCGTTACTATGTTCTTCCTCCACCTCGCTACTATGTTCTTCCTCCACCTTGTTACTATGATCTTCCTCCACCTGGTTACTGTGTTCTTCCTCCACCTCGTTACTATGTTCTTTCTCCACCTCGTTACTATGTTCTTCCTCCACCTCGTTACTGTGTTCTTCCTCCACCTCGTTACTATGATCTTCCTCCACCTTGTTACTGTGTTCTTCCTCCACCTTGTTACTATGTTCTTCCTACACCTTGTTACTGTGTTCTTCCTCCACCTTGTTACTATGTTCTTCCTCCACCTCGTTAATATGTTCTTCCTCCACCTCGTTACGGTGTTCTTCCTCCACCTTGTTACTATGATCTTCCTCCACCTTGTTACTATGTTCTTCCTCCACCTTGTTACTGTGTTCTTCCTCCACCTCGGTACTATGTTCTTCTTCCACCTCGTTACTATGTTCTTCCTCCACCTCGTTACTATGATCTTCCTCCACCTCGTTACTATGATCTTCCTCCACCTCGTTACTATGATCTTCCTCCACCTCGTTACTATGTTCTTCCTCCACATTGTTACTATGTTCTTCCTCCAACTTTGTTACTATGTTCTTCCTCCACCTTGTTACTATGTTCTTCCTCCACCTTGTTACTATGTTCTTCCTCCACCTCGTTACTATAATCTTCCTCCACCTTACTACTATCATCTTTCTCCACCTCGTTACTATGTTCTTCCTCCACCTCGTTACTATGTTCTTCCTCCACCTTGTTACTATGATCTTCCTCCACCTCGTTACTATGTTCTTCCTCCACCTTGTTACTATGATCTTCCTCCACCTCGTTACTATGATCTTCCTCCACTTTGTTACTATGATCTTCCTCCACCTTGTTACTATTTTCTTCCTCCACCTTGTTACTATGATCTTCATCCACCTTGTTACTATGTTCTTCCTCCACCTCGTTACTATGATCTTCCTCCACCTCGTTACTATGATCTTCCTCCACCTCGTTACTATGTTCTTCCTCCACCTCGTTACTATGTTCTTCATCCACCTTGTTACTATGATCTTCCTCCACCTTGTTACTATGTTCTTCCTCCACCTCGTTACTATGTTCTTCCTCACCTTGTTACTATGACCTTCCTCCACACTGTTACAATGTTCTTCCTCCACCTCGTTACTATGTTCTTCCTCCACCTTGTTACTATGATCTTCCTCCACCTTGTTACTATGATCTTTCTCCACCTTGTTACTATGTTCTTCCTCCACCTCGTTACTATGTTCTTCCTCCACCTTGTTACTATGATCTTCCTCCACCTCGTTACTATGTTCTTTCTCCACCTTGTTACTATGGTCTTCCTTCACCTCGTTACTATGTTCTTCCTCCACCTCGTTACTATGATCTTCCTCCACCTCGTTACATAATCTTCCTCCACCTCGTTACTATGATCTTCCTCCACCTCGTTACTATGTTCTTCCTCCACCTTGTTACTATGTCTTCCTCCACCTTGTTACTATGTTCTTCCTCCACCTCGTTACTATGTTCTTCATCCACCTTGTTACTATGTTCTTCCTCCACATCGTTACTATGTTCTTCCTCCACCATGTTACTATCATCTTCCTCCACCTCGTTACTATGTTCTTCCTCCACCTCGTTACTATGTCCTTCTCCACCTTGTTTCTATGATCTTCCTCCACCTCGTTACTATGTTCTTCCTCCACCTTGTTACTATGATCTTCCTCCACCTCGTTACTATGATCTTCCTCCACCTCGTTACTATGATCTTCCTCCTCCTTGTTACTGTGTTCTTCCTCCACCTTTTTACTATGATTTTCCTCCACCTTGTTACTATGTTCTTCCTCCACCTCATTACTATGATCTTCCTCCACCTCGTTACTATGATCTTCCTCCACCTCGTTACTATGTACTTCCTCCACCTCGTTACTATGATCTTCCTCCACCTTGTTACTATGTTCTTCCTCCACCTCGTTACTATGTTCTTCCTCCACCTTGTTACTATGATCTTCCTCCACCTTGTTACTATGTTCTTCCTCCACCTTGTTACTATGTTCTTCCTCCACGTTGTTACTGTGTTCTTCCTCCACCTTGTTAATATGTTCTTCCTGCAACTCGTTACTGTGTTCTTCCTCCACCTCGTTACTGTGATCTTCCTCCACCTCGTTACTATGTTCTTCCTCCACCTCGTTACTGTGTTCTTCCTCCACCTCGTTACTGTGTTCTTCCTCCACCTCGTTACTGTTTCTTCCTCCACCTCGTTACTGTGTTCTTCCTCCACCTCGTTACTATGTTCTTCCTCCACCTCGTTACTGTTTTCTTCCTCCACCTCGTTACTGTGATCTTCCTCCATCTCGTTACTATGTTCTTCCTCCACTTTGTTACTGTGTTCTTCCTCCACCTTGTTACTATGTTCTTCTCCACCTTGTTACTATGATCTTCCTCCATTTTGTTACTATGTTCTTCCTCCACTTTGTTACTATGATCTTCCTCCACTTTGTTACTATGTTCTTCCTCCACCTCGTTACTATGTTCTTCCTCCACCTCGTTACTATGTTCTTCCTCCAACTTGTTACTGTGTTCTTCCTCCACCTTGTTACTATGTTCTTCCTCCACCTTGTTACTGTGTTCTTCCTCCACCTCGTTACTATGTTCTTCCTCCACCTTGTTACTGTGTTCTTCCTCCACCTTGTTACTGTGTTCTTCCTCCACCTCGTTACTATGTTCTTCCTCCACTTTGTTACTATGATCTTCCTCCACCTTGTTACTATCATCTTCCTCCACTTTGTTACTATGATCTTCCTCCACCTTGTTACTATGTTCTTCCTCCACCTCGTTACTGTGTTCTTCCTCCACCTCGTTACTATGTTCTTCCTCCACCTTGTTACTATGATCTTCCTCCACCTGGTTACTGTGTTCTTCCTCCACCTCGTTACTATGTTCTTCCTCCACCTCGTTACTATGTTCTTCCTCCACCTCGTTACTGTGTTATTCCTCCACCTCGTTACTATGATCTTCCTCCACCTTGTTACTATGTTCTTCCTACACCTTGTTACTGTGTTCTTCCTCCACCTTGTTACTATGTTCTTCCTCCACCTCGTTACTATGTTCTTCCTCCACCTCGTTACTATGTTCTTCCTCCACCTTGTTACTGTGTTCTTCCTCCACCTTGTTACTATGTTCTTCCTCCACCTTGTTACTATGTTCTTCCTCCACCTAGTTACTATGTTCTTCCTCCACCTTGTTACTATGTTCTTCCTCCACCTCGTTACTATAATCTTCCTCCACCTTTCTACTATCATCTTCCTCCACCTCGTTACTATGTTCTTCCTCCACCTCGTTACTATGTTCTTCCTCCACCTTGTTACTATGATCTTCCTCCACCTCGTTACTATGTTCTTCCTCCACCTTGTTACTATGATCTTCCTCCACCTCGTTACTATGATCTTCCTCCACTTCGTTACTATGATCTTCCTCCACCTTGTTACTATTTTCTTCCTCCACCTTGTTACTATGATCTTCCTCCACCTTGTTACTATGTTCTTCCTCCACCTCGTTACTATGATCTTCCTCCACCTCGTTACTATGATCTTCCTCCACCTCGTTACTATGTTCTTCCTCCACCTCGTTACTATGTTCTTCATCCACCTTGTTACTATGATCTTCATCCACCTTGTTACTATGTTCTTCCTCCACCTCGTTACTATGTTCTTCCTCCACCTTGTTACTATGATCTTCCTCCACACTGTTACAATGTTCTTCCTCCACCTCGTTACTATGTTCTTCCTCCACCTTGTTACTATGATCTTCCTCCACCTTGTTACTATGATCTTTCTCCACCTTGTTACTATGTTCTTCCTCCACCTCGTTACTATGTTCTTCCTCCACCTTGTTACTATGATATTCCTCCACCTCGTTACTATGTTCTTCCTCCACCTTGTTACTATGGTCTTCTTTCACCTCGTTACTATGTTCTTCCTCCACCTCGTTACTATGATCTTCCTCCACCTCGTTACATAATCTTCCTCCACCTCGTTACTATGATCTTCCTCCACCTCGTTACTATGTTCTTCCTCCACCTTGTTACTATGTCTTCCTCCACCTTGTTACTATGTTCTTCCTCCACCTCGTTACTATGTTCTTCATCCACCTTGTTACTATGTTCTTCCTCCACCTCGTTACTATGTTCTTCCTCCACCTTGTTACTATCATCTTCCTCCACCTCGTTACTATGTTTTTCCTCCACCTCGTTACTATGTTCTTCCTCCACCTCGTTACTGTGATCTTCCTCCACCTCGTTACTATGTTCTTCCTCCACCTCGTTACTGTGTTCTTCCTCCACCTCGTTACTGTGATCTTCCTCCACCTCGTTAGTGTGTTCTTCCTCCACCTCGTTACTGTGATCTTCCTTAACCTCGTTACTGTGTTCTTCCTCCACCTCGTTACTGTGTTCTTCCTCCACCTCGTTACTATGTTCTTCCTCCACCTCGTCACTGTATTCTTCCTCCACCTCGTTACTATGTTCTTCCTCCACCTCGTTACTATGTTCTTCCTCCACCTCGTTACTGTGTTCTTCCTCCACCTCGTTACTGTGATCTTCCTCCACCTCGTTACTATGTTCTTCCTCCACCTCGTTACTGTGTTCTTCCTCCACCTCATTACTGTGTTCTTCCTCCACCTCGTTACTGTGTTCTTCCTCCACCTCGTTACTGTGTTCTTCCTCCATCTCGTTACTAAGTTCTTCCTCCATCTCGTTACTGTGTTCTTCCTCCACCTCGTTACTGTGATCTTCCTCCATCTCGTTACTATGTTCTTCCTCCACCTCGTTACTGTGTTCTTCCTCCACCTCGTTACTATGTTCTTCCTCCACCTCGTTAGTGTGTTCTTCCTCCACCTCGTTACTGTGATCTTCCTTAACCTCGTTACTGTGTTCTTCCTCCACCTCGTTACTGTGTTCTTCCTCCACCTCGTTACTATGTTCTTCCTCCACCTCGTTACTGTATTCTTCCTCCACCTCGTTACTATGTTCTTCCTCCACCTCGTTACTATGTTCTTCCTCCACCTCGTTACTGTGTTCTTCCTCCACCTCGTTACTGTGATCTTCCTCCACCTCGTTACTATGTTCTTCCTCCACCTCGTTACTGTGTTCTTCCTCCACCTCGTTACTGTGTTCTTCCTCCACCTCGTTACTGTTTTCTTCCCCACCTCGTTACTGTGTTCTTCCTCCATCTCGTTACTATGTTCTTCCTCCACCTCGTTACTGTTTTCTTCCTCCACCTCGTTACTGTGATCTTCCTCCATCTCGTTACTATGTTCTTCCTCCACCTCGTTACTATTTCTTCCTCCAACTTGTTACTGTGTTCTTCCTCCACCTTGTTACTATGTTCTTCCTCCACCTTGTTACTATGTTCTTCCTCCACTTTGTTACTGTGTTCTTCCTCCACCTTGTTACTATGTTCTTTCTCCACCTTGTTACTATGATCTTCCTCCATTTCGTTACTATGTTCTTCCTCCAACTTGTTACTGTGTTCTTCCTCCACCTTGTTACTATGTTCTTCTTCCACCTCGTTACTATGTTCTTCCTCCACCTCGTTACTATGTTCTTCCTCCAACTTGTTACTATGTTCTTCCTCCACCTTGTTACTGTGTTCTTCCTCCACCTCGTTACTATGTTCTTCCTCCACCTTGTTACTGTGTTCTTCCTCCACCTTGTTACTGTGTTCTTCCTCCACCTCGTTACTATGTTCTTCCTCCACTTTGTTACTGTGATCTTCCTCCACCTTGTTACTATCATCTTCCTCCACTTTGTTACTATGATCTTCCTCCACTTGTTACTATGTTCTTCCTCCACCTCGTTACTGTGTTCTTCCTCCACCTCGTTACTATGTTCTTCCTCCACCTTGTTACTATGATCTTCCTCCACCTGTTACTGTGTTCTTCCTCCACCTCGTTACTATGTTCTTCCTCCACCTCGTTACTATGTTCTTCCTCCACCTCGTTACTGTGTTCTTCCTCCACCTCGTTACTATGATCTTCCTCCACCTTGTTACTATGTTCTTCCTCCACCTTGTTACTGTGTTCTTCCTCCACCTTGTTACTATGTTCTTCCTCCACCTCGTTACTATGTTCTTCCTCCACCTCGTTACTATGTTCTTCCTCCACCTCGTTACTATGTTCTTCCTCCACCTCGTTACTATATTCTTCCTCCACCTTGTTACTGTGTTCTTCCTCCACCTCGTTACTATGTTCTTCCTCCACCTTGTTACTATGTTCTTCCTCCACCTCGTTACTGTATTCTTCCTCCACCTCGTTACTATGTTCTTCCTCCACCTCGTTACTGTGTTCTTCCTCCACCTCGTTACTATGATCTTCCTCCACTTCGTTACTATGTTCTTCCTCCACCTTGTTACTATTTTCTTCCTCCACCTTGTTACTATGATCTTCCTCCACCTTGTTACTATGTTCTTCCTCCACCTCGTTACTATGATCTTCCTCCACCTCGTTACTATGATCTTCCTCCACCTCGTTACTATGATCTTCCTCCACCTCGTTACTATGTTCTTCCTCCACCTCGTTACTATGTTCTTCCTCCACCTTGTTACTATGATCTTCCTCCACACTGTTACTATGTTCTTCCTCCACCTCGTTACTATGTTCTTCCTCCACCTTGTTACTATGATCTTCCTCCACCTTGTTACTATGATCTTTCTCCACCTTGTTACTATGTTCTTCCTCCACCTCGTTACTATGTTCTTCCTCCACCTTGTTACTATGATCTTCCTCCACCTCGTTACTATGTTCTTCCTCCACCTTGTTACTATGTTCTTCCTCCACCCGTTACTATGTTCTTCCTCCACCTCGTTACTATGATCTTCCTCCACCTCGTTACTATAATCTTCCTCCACCTCGTTACTATGATCTTCCTCCACCTCGTTACTATGTTCTTCCTCCACCTTGTTACTATGTTCTTCCTCCACCTTGTTACTATGTTCTTCCTCCACCTCGTTACTATGTTCTTCCTCCACCTTGTTACTATGTTCTTCCTCCACCTCGTTACTATGTTCTTCCTCCACCTTGTTACTATCATCTTCCTCCACCTCGTTACTATGTTCTTCCTCCACCTCGTTACTATGTCTTCTCCACCTTGTTACTATGATCTTCCTCCACCTCGTTACTATGTTCTTCCTCCACCTCGTTACTGTGTTCTTCCTCCACCTCGTTACTATGTTCTTCCTCCACCTTGTTACTGTGTTCTTCCTCCACCTCGTTACTATGTTCTTCCTCCACCTTGTTACTGTGTTCTTCCTCCACCTTGTTACTATGTTCTTCCTCCACCTCGTTACTATGATCTTCCTCCACCTTGTTACTATGTTCTTCCTCCACCTTGTTACTATGATCTTCCTCCACCTTGTTACTATGTTCTTCCTCCACCTCGTTACTATGTTCTTCCTCCACCTCGTTACTATGTTCTTCCTCCACCTCGTTACTGTGTTCTTCCTCCACCTTGTTACTGTGTTCTTCCTCCACCTTGTTACTATGTTCTTCCTCCACCTTGTTACTATGATCTTCCTCCACCTAGTTACTATGTTCTTCCTCCACCTCGTTACTATGTTCTTCCTCCACCTTGTTACTGTGTTCTTCCTCCACCTTGTTACTATGTTCTTCCTCCACCTTGTTACTATGATCTTCCTCCACCTTGTTACTGTGTTCTTCCTCCACCTTGTTACTGTGTTCTTCCTCCACTGTGTTACTATGTTCTTCCTCCACCTCGTTACTATGTTCTTCCTCCACCTCGTTACTATGTTCTTCCTCCACCTCGTTACTGTGTTCTTCCTCCACCTCGTTACTGTGTTCTTCCTCCACCTCGTTACTGTTTTCTTCCTCCACCTCGTTACTATGTTCTTCCTCCACCTTGTTACTGTGTTCTTCCTCCACCTCGTTACTGTGTTCTTCCTCCACATCGTTACTGTGTTCTTCCTCCACCTCGTTACTGTGTTCTTCCTCCACCTCGTTACTATGTTCTTCCTCCACTTCGTTACTATGTTCTTCCTCCACCTCGTTACTATGTTCTTCCTCCACCTTGTACTATGATCTTCCTCCACCTGGTTACTGTGTTCTTCCTCCACCTCGTTACTATGTTCTTCCTCCACCTCGTTACTATGTTCTTCCTCCACCTCGTTACTGTGTTCTTCCTCCACCTCGTTACTATGATCTTCCTCCACCTTGTTACTGTGTTCTTCCTCCACATCGTTACTATGTTCTTCCTCCACCTTGTTACTATGTTCTTCCTACACCTTGTTACTGTGTTCTTCCTCCACCTTGTTACTATGTTCTTCCTCCACCTCGTTAATATGTTCTTCCTCCACCTCGTTAATATGATCTTCCTCCACCTTGTTACTATGTTCTTCCTCCACCTTGTTACTGTGTTCTTCCTCCACCTCGTTACTATGTTCTTCTTCCACCTCGTTACTATGTTCTTCCTCCACCTCGTTACTATGATCTTCCTCCACCTCGTTACTATGATCTTCCTCCACCTCGTTACTATGATCTTCCTCCACCTCGTTACTATGTTCTTCCTCCACCTTGTTACTATGTTCTTCCTCCACCTTGTTACTATGTTCTTCCTCCACCTTGTTACTATGTTCTTCCTCCACCTTGTTACTATGTTCTTCCTCCACCTCGTTACTATAATCTTCCTCCACCTTGTTACTATCATCTTCCTCCACCTCGTTACTATGTTCTTCCTCCACCTCGTTACTATGTTCTTCCTCCACCTTGTTACTATGATCTTCCTCCACCTCGTTACTATGTTCTTCCTCCAACTTGTTACTATGATCTTCCTCCACCTCGTTACTATGATCTTCCTCCACTTTGTTACTATGATCTTCCTCCACCTCGTTACTATTTTCTTCCTCCACCTTGTTACTATGATCTTCCTCCACCTTGTTACTATGTTCTTCCTCCACCTCGTTACTATGATCTTCCTCCACCTCGTTACTATGATCTTCCTCCACCTCGTTACTATGTTCTTCCTCCACCTCGTTACTATGTTCTTCATCCACCTTGTTACTATGATCTTCCTCCACCTTGTTACTATGTTCTTCCTCCACCTCGTTACTATGTTCTTCCTCCACCTTGTTACTATGATCTTCCTCCACACTGTTACAATGTTCTTCCTCCACCTCGTTACTATGTTCTTCCTCCACCTTGTTACTGTGTTCTTCCTCCACCTTGTTACTATGATCTTCCTCCACCTTGTTACTATGATCTTCCTCCACCTTGTTACTATGTTCTTCCTCCACCTCGTTACTATGTTCTTCCTCCACCTCGTTACTATGTTCTTCCTCCACCTCGTTACTTGTTCTTCCTCCACCTTGTTACTGTGTTCTTCCTCCACCTTGTTACTATGTTCTTCCTCCACCTTGTTACTATGATCTTCCTCCACCTCGTTACTATGTTCTTCCTCCACCTCGTTACTATGTTCTTCCTCCACCTTGTTACTGTGTTCTTCCTCCACCTTGTTACTATGTTCTTCCTCCACCTTGTTACTATGTTCTTCCTCCACCTTGTTACTGTGTTCTTCCTCCACCTTGTTACTGTGTTCTTCCTCCACTGTGTTACTATGTTCTTCCTCCACCTCGTTACTATGTTCTTCCTCCACCTCGTTACTATGTTCTTCCTCCACCTCGTTACTGTGTTCTTCCTCCACCTCGTTACTGTGTTCTTCCTCCACCTCGTTACTGTTTTCTTCCTCCACCTCGTTACTATGTTCTTCCTCCACCTTGTTACTGTGTTCTTCCTCAACCTCGTTACTGTGTTCTTCCTCCACATCGTTACTGTGTTCTTCCTCCACCTCGTTACTGTGTTCTTCCTCCACCTCGTTACTATGTTCTTCGTCCACTTCGTTACTATGTTCTTCCTCCACCTCGTTACTATGTTCTTCCTCCACCTTGTACTATGATCTTCCTCCACCTGGTTACTGTGTTCTTCCTCCACCTCGTTACTATGTTCTTCCTCCACCTCGTTACTATGTTCTTCCTCCACCTCGTTACTGTGTTCTTCCTCCACCTCGTTACTATGATCTTCCTCCACCTTGTTACTGTGTTCTTCCTCCACATCGTTACTATGTTCTTCCTCCACCTTGTTACTATGTTCTTCCTACACCTTGTTACTGTGTTCTTCCTCCACCTTGTTACTATGTTCTTCCTCCACCTCGTTAATATGTTCTTCCTCCACCTCGTTAATATGATCATCCTCCACCTTGTTACTATGTTCTTCCTCCACCTTGTTACTGTGTTCTTCCTCCACCTCGTTACTATGTTCTTCTTCCACCTCGTTACTATGTTCTTCCTCCACCTCGTTACTATGATCTTCCTCCACCTCGTTACTATGATCTTCCTCCACCTCGTTACTATGATCTTCCTCCACCTCGTTACTATGTTCTTCCTCCACCTTGTTACTATGTTCTTCCTCCACCTTGTTACTATGTTCTTCCTCCACCTTGTTACTATGTTCTTCCTCCACCTTGTTACTATGTTCTTCCTCCACCTCGTTACTATAATCTTCCTCCACCTTGCTACTATCATCTTCCTCCACCTCGTTACTATGTTCTTCCTCCACCTCGTTACTATGTTCTTCCTCCACCTTGTTACTATGATCTTCCTCCACCTCGTTACTATGTTCTTCCTCCAACTTGTTACTATGATCTTCCTCCACCTCGTTACTATGATCTTCCTCCACTTTGTTACTATGATCTTCCTCCACCTCGTTACTATTTTCTTCCTCCACCTTGTTACTATGATCTTCCTCCACCTTGTTACTATGTTCTTCCTCCACCTCGTTACTATGATCTTCCTCCACCTCGTTACTATGATCTTCCTCCACCTCGTTACTATGTTCTTCCTCCACCTCGTTACTATGTTCTTCATCCACCTTGTTACTATGATCTTCCTCCACCTTGTTACTATGTTCTACCTCCACCTCGTTACTATGTTCTTCCTCCACCTTGTTACTATGATCTTCCTCCACACTGTTACAATGTTCTTCCTCCACCTCGTTACTGTGTTCTTCCTCCACCTTGTTACTATGATCTTCCTCCACCTTGTTACTATGATCTTCCTCCACCTTGTTACTATGTTCTTCCTCCACCTCGTTACTATGTTCTTCCTCCACCTTGTTACTATGATCTTCCTCCACCTCGTTACTATGTTCTTCCTCCACCTTGTTACTATGGTCTTCTTCCACCTCGTTACTATGTTCTTCCTCCACCTCGTTACTATGATCTTCCTCCACCTCGTTACATAATCTTCCTCCACCTCGTTACTATGATCTTCCTCCACCTCGTTACTATGTTCTTCCTCCACCTTGTTACTATGTTCTTCCTCCACCTTGTTACTATGTTCTTCCTCCACCTCGTTACTATGTTCTTCCTCCACCTTGTTACTATGTTCTTCCTCCACATCGTTACTATGTTCTTCCTCCACCTTGTTACTATCATCTTCCTCCACTTCGTTACTATGTTCTTCCTCCACCTCGTTACTATGTCCTTCTCCACCTTGTTACTATGATCTTCCTCCACCTCGTTACTATGTTCTTCCTCCACCTTGTTACTATGATCTTCCTCCACCTCGTTACTATGATCTTCCTCCACCTTGTTACTGTGTTCTTCCTCCACCTTTTTACTATGATTTTCCTCCACCTTGTTACTATGTTCTTCCTCCACCTCGTTACTATGATCTTCCTCCACCTCGTTACTATGATCTTCCTCCACCTCGTTACTATGTTCTTCCTCCACCTCGTTACTATGATCTTCCTCCACCTTGTTACTATGTTCTTCCTCCACCTCGTTACTATGTTCTTCCTCCACCTTGTTACTATGATCTTCCTCCACCTTGTTACTATGTTCTTCCTCCACCTTGTTACTATGTTCTTCCTCCACCTTGTTACTGTGTTCTTCCTCCACCTTGTTACTATGTTCTTCCTCCACCTCGTTACTATTTCTTCCTCCACCTCGTTACTATGTTCTTCCTCCACCTCGTTACTATGTTCTTCCTCCATCTTGTTACTATGTTCTTCCTCCACCTCGTTACTGTGTTCTTCCTCCACCTTGTTACTGTGTTCTTCCTCAACCTTGTTACTATCATCTTCCTCCAACTCGTTACTATGTTCTTCCTCCACCTCGTTACTATGTTCTTCCTCCACCTTGTTACTATGATCTTCCTCCACCTCGTTACTATGTTCTTCCTCCACCTCGTTACTATGTTCTTCCTCCACCTCGTTACTGTGTTCTTCCTCCACCTCGTTACTATGTTCTTCCTCCACCTCGTTACTATGTTCTTTCTCCACCTCGTTACTATGTTCTTCCTCCACCTCGTTACTATGTTCTTCCTCCACCTCGTTACTATGTTCTTCCTCCACCTCGTTACTATGTTCTTCCTCCACCTTGTTACTATGATCTTCCTCCACCTCGTTACTATGTTTTTCCTCCACCTCGTTACTATGTTCTTCCTCCACCTCGTTACTGTGATCTTCCTCCACCTCGTTACTATGTTCTTCCTCCACCTCGTTACTGTGTTCTTCCTCCACCTCGTTACTGTGTTCTTCCTCCACCTCGTTACTGTGTTCTTCCTCCACCTCGTTACTGTGATCTTCCTCCACCTCGTTACTGTGTTCTTCCTCCACCTCGTTACTGTGTTCTTCCTCCACCTCGTTACTATGTTCTTCCTCCACCTCGTTACTGTATTCTTCCTCCACCTCGTTACTATGATCTTCCTCCACCTCGTTACTGTGTTCTTCCTCCACCTCGTTACTATGTTCTTCCTCCACCTCGTTACTATGTTCTTCCTCCACCTCGTTACTGTGTTCTTCCTCCACCTCGTTACTATGTTCTTCCTCCACCTTGTTACTGTGTTCTTCCTCCACATCGTTACTATGTTCTTCCTCCACCTTGTTACTATGTTCTTCCTCCACCTTGTTACTGTGTTCTTCCTCCACCTTGTTACTATGTTCTTCCTCCACCTCGTTACTATGTTCTTCCTCCACCTCGTTACTATGTTCTTCCTCCACCTCGTTACTATGTTCTTCCTCCACCTTGTTACTGTGTTCTTCCTCCACCTCGTTACTATGTTCTTCCTCCACCTCGTTACTATGTTCTTCCTCCACCTTGTTACTATGATCTTCCTCCACCTCGTTACTATGATCTTCCTCCACCTCGTTACTATGATCTTCCTCCACCTCGTTACTATGTTCTTCCTCCACCTTGTTACTATGTTCTTCCTCCACCTTGTTACTATGTTCTTCCTCCACCTTGTTACTATGTTCTTCCTCCACCTTGTTACTATGTTCTTCCTCCACCTCGTTACTATGTTCTTCCTCCACCTTGTTACTATGTTCTTCCTCCACCTCGTTACTATGTTCTTCCTCCACCTCGTTACTATGTTCTTCCTCCACCTTGTACTATGATCTTCCTCCACCTCGTTACTATGTTCTTCCTCCAACTCGTTACTATGTTCTTCCTCCACCTCGTTACTATGATCTTCCTCCACTTGTTACTATGTTCTTCCTCCACCTCGTTACTATGTTCTTCCTCCACCTCGTTACTATGTTCTTCCTCCACCTCGTTACTGTGTTCTTCCTCCACCTCGTTACTATGATCTTCCTCCACCTTGTTACTGTGTTCTTCCTCCACCTCGTTACTATGTCTTCCTCCACCTTGTTACTATGTTCTTCCTCCACCTTGTTACTGTGTTCTTCCTCCACCTTGTTACTATGTTCTTCCTCCACTATGTTCTTCCTCCACCTCGTTACTATGTTCTTCCTCCACCTCGTTACTATGATCTTCCTCCACCTTGTTACTATGTTCTTCCTCCACCTTGTTACTGTGTTCTTCCTCCACCTCGTTACTATGTTCTTCCTCCACCTCGTTACTATGTTCTTCCTCCACCTCGTTACTATGATCTTCCTCCACCTCGTTACTATGATCTTCCTCCACCTCGTTACTATGTTCTTCCTCCACCTCGTTACTATGTTCTTCCTCCACCTTGTTACTATGTTCTTCCTCCACCTTGTTACTATGTTCTTCCTCCACCTTGTTACTATGTTCTTCCTCCACCTTGTTACTATGTTCTTCCTCCACCTCGTTACTATGTTCTTCCTCCACCTTGTTACTATGTTCTTCCTCCACCTCGTTACTATGTTCTTCCTCCACCTCGTTACTATGTTCTTCCTCCACCTTGTTACTATGTTCTTCCTCCACCTCGTTACTATGTTCTTCCTCCACCTTGTTACTATGATCTTCCTCCACCTCGTTACTATGTTCTTCCTCCACCTTGTTACTATGATCTTCCTCCACCTCGTTACTATTTCTTCCTCCACCTTGTTACTATGATCTTCCTCCACCTTGTTACTATGTTCTTCCTCCACCTCGTTACTATGATCTTCCTCCACCTCGTTACTATGATCTTCCTCCACCTCGTTACTATGTTCTTCCTCCACCTCGTTACTATGTTCTTCCTCCACCTTGTTACTATGATCTTCCTCCACCTTGTTACTATGTTCTTCCTCCACCTCGTTACTATGTTCTTCCTCCACCTTGTTACTATGATCTTCCTCCACCTGTTACTATGTTCTTCCTCCACCTCGTTACTATGTTCTTCCTCCACCTTGTTACTATGATCTTCCTCCACCTTGTTACTATGATCTTCCTCCACCTTGTTACTATGTTCTTCCTCCACCTCGTTACTATGTTCTTCCTCCACCTTGTTACTATGATCTTCCTCCACCTCGTTACTATGTTCTTCCTCCACCTTGTTACTATGGTCTTCTTTCACCTCGTTACTATGTTCTTCCTCCACCTCGTTACTATGATCTTCCTCCACCTCGTTACATAATCTTCCTCCACCTCGTTACTATGATCTTCCTCCACCTCGTTACTATGTTCTTCCTCCACCTTGTTACTATGTTCTTCCTCCACCTTGTTACTATGTTCTTCCTCCACCTCGTTACTATGTTCTTCCTCCACCTTGTTACTATGTTCTTCCTCCACCTCGTTACTATGTTCTTCCTCCACCTTGTTACTATGTTCTTCCTCCACCTCGTTACTATGTTCTTCCTCCACCTCGTTACTATGTCCTTCTCCACCTTGTTACTATGATCTTCCTCCACCTCGTTACTATGTTCTTCCTCCACCTTGTTACTATGATCTTCCTCCACCTCGTTACTATGATCTTCCTCCACCTTGTTACTGTGTTCTTCCTCCACCTTTTTACTATGATTTTCCTCCACCTTGTTACTATGTTCTTCCTCCACCTCGTTACTATGTTCTTCCTCCACCTCGTTACTATGATCTTCCTCCACCTCGTTACTATGTTCTTCCTCCACCTCGTTACTATGATCTTCCTCCACCTGTTACTATGTTCTTCCTCCACCTCGTTACTATGTTCTTCCTCCACCTTGTTACTATGATCTTCCTCCACCTTGTTACTATGTTCTTCCTCCACCTTGTTACTATGTTCTTCCTCCACCTTGTTACTGTGTTCTTCCTCCACCTTGTTACTATGTTCTTCCTCCACCTCGTTACTATTTCTTCCTCCACCTCGTTACTATGTTCTTCCTCCACCTCGTTACTATGTTCTTCCTCCACCTTGTTACTATGTTCTTCCTCCACCTCGTTACTGTGTTCTTCCTCCACCTTGTTACTGTGTTCTTCCTCCACCTTGTTACTATGTTCTTCCTCCACCTCGTTACTATGTTCTTCCTCCACCTCGTTACTATGTTCTTCCTCCACCTTGTTACTATGTTCTTCCTCCACCTCGTTACTATGTTCTTCCTCCACCTCGTTACTATGTTCTTCCTCCACCTCGTTACTGTGTTCTTCCTCCACCTCGTTACTATGTTCTTCCTCCACCTCGTTACTATGTTCTTTCTCCACCTCGTTACTATGTTCTTCCTCCACCTCGTTACTATGTTCTTCCTCCACCTCGTTACTATGTTCTTCCTCCACCTCGTTACTATGTTCTTCCTCCACCTTGTTACTATGTTCTTCCTCCACCTCGTTACTATGTTCTTCCTCCACCTCGTTACTATGTTCTTCCTCCACCTCGTTACTGTGATCTTCCTCCACCTCGTTACTATGTTCTTCCTCCACCTCGTTACTGTGTTCTTCCTCCACCTCGTTACTGTGATCTTCCTCCACCTCGTTACTGTGTTCTTCCTCCACCTCGTTACTGTGATCTTCCTCCACCTCGTTACTGTGTTCTTCCTCCACCTCGTTACTGTGTTCTTCCTCCACCTCGTTACTATGTTCTTCCTCCACCTCGTTACTGTATTCTTCCTCCACCTCGTTACTATGATCTTCCTCCACCTGGTTACTGTGTTCTTCCTCCACCTCGTTACTATGTTCTTCCTCCACCTCGTTACTATGTTCTTCCTCCACCTCGTTACTGTGTTCTTCCTCCACCTCGTTACTATGATCTTCCTCCACCTGTTACTGTGTTCTTCCTCCACCTCGTTACTATGTTCTTCCTCCACCTTGTTACTATGTTCTTCCTCCACCTTGTTACTGTGTTCTTCCTCCACCTTGTTACTATGTTCTTCCTCCACCTCGTTACTATGTTCTTCCTCCACCTCGTTACTATGATCTTCCTCCACCTTGTTACTATGTTCTTCCTCCACCTTGTTACTGTGTTCTTCCTCCACCTCGTTACTATGTTCTTCCTCCACCTCGTTACTATGTTCTTCCTCCACCTTGTTACTATGATCTTCCTCCACCTCGTTACTATGATCTTCCTCCACCTCGTTACTATGATCTTCCTCCACCTCGTTACTATGTTCTTCCTCCACCTTGTTACTATGTTCTTCCTCCACCTTGTTACTATGTTCTTCCTCCACCTTGTTACTATGTTCTTCCTCCACCTTGTTACTATGTTCTTCCTCCACCTCGTTACTATGTTCTTCCTCCACCTTGTTACTATCATCTTCCTCCACCTCGTTACTATGTTCTTCCTCCACCTCGTTACTATGTTCTTCCTCCACCTTGTTACTATGATCTTCCTCCACCTCGTTACTATGTTCTTCCTCCACCTTGTTACTATGATCTTCCTCCACCTCGTTACTATGATCTTCCTCCACTTGTTACTATGTTCTTCCTCCACCTCGTTACTATGTTCTTCCTCCACCTCGTTACTATGTTCTTCCTCCACCTCGTTACTATGTTCTTCCTCCACCTCGTTACTATGATCTTCCTCCACCTCGTTACTATGATCTTCCTCCACCTCGTTACTATGTTCTTCCTCCACCTCGTTACTATGTTCTTCCTCCACCTTGTTACTATGATCTTCCTCCACCTTGTTACTATGTTCTTCCTCCACCTCGTTACTATGTTCTTCCTCCACCTTGTTACTATGATCTTCCTCCACCTGTTACTATGTTCTTCCTCCACCTCGTTACTATGTTCTTCCTCCACCTTGTTACTGTGTTCTTCCTCCACCTTGTTACTATGATCTTCCTCCACCTTGTTACTATGATCTTCCTCCACCTTGTTACTATGTTCTTCCTCCACCTCGTTACTATGTTCTTCCTCCACCTCGTTACTATGTTCTTCCTCCACCTCGTTACTGTGTTCTTCCTCCACCTTGTTACTGTGTTCTTCCTCCACTTGTTACTATGTTCTTCCTCCACCTTGTTACTATGATCTTCCTCCACCTCGTTACTATGTTCTTCCTCCACCTCGTTACTATGTTCTTCCTCCACCTTGTTACTGTGTTCTTCCTCCACCTTGTTACTATGTTCTTCCTCCACCTTGTTACTATGATCTTCCTCCACCTTGTTACTGTGTTCTTCCTCCACCTTGTTACTGTGTTCTTCCTCCACTGTGTTACTATGTTCTTCCTCCACCTCGTTACTATGTTCTTCCTCCACCTCGTTACTATGTTCTTCCTCCACCTCGTTACTGTGTTCTTCCTCCACCTCGTTACTGTGTTCTTCCTCCACCTCGTTACTGTTTCTTCCTCCACCTCGTTACTATGTTCTTCCTCCACCTTGTTACTGTGTTCTTCCTCCACCTCGTTACTGTGTTCTTCCTCCACCTCGTTACTGTGTTCTTCCTCCACCTCGTTACTGTGTTCTTCCTCCACCTCGTTACTATGTTCTTCCTCCACTTCGTTACTATGTTCTTCCTCCACCTCGTTACTATGTTCTTCCTCCACCTTGTACTATGATCTTCCTCCACCTGTTACTGTGTTCTTCCTCCACCTCGTTACTATGTTCTTCCTCCACCTCGTTACTATGTTCTTCCTCCACCTCGTTACTGTGTTCTTCCTCCACCTCGTTACTATGATCTTCCTCCACCTTGTTACTGTGTTCTTCCTCCACCTCGTTACTATGTTCTTCCTCCACCTTGTTACTATGTTCTTCCTCCACCTTGTTACTGTGTTCTTCCTCCACCTTGTTACTATGTTCTTCCTCCACCTCGTTACTATGTTCTTCCTCCACCTCGTTACTATGATCTTCCTCCACCTTGTTACTATGTTCTTCCTCCACCTTGTTACTGTGTTCTTCCTCCACCTCGTTACTATGTTCTTCCTCCACCTCGTTACTATGTTCTTCCTCCACCTCGTTACTATGATCTTCCTCCACCTCGTTACTATGATCTTCCTCCACCTCGTTACTATGTTCTTCCTCCACCTCGTTACTATGTTCTTCCTCCACCTTGTTACTATGTTCTTCCTCCACCTTGTTACTATGTTCTTCCTCCACCTCGTTACTATGTTCTTCCTCCACCTTGTTACTATGTTCTTCCTCCACCTCGTTACTATGTTCTTCCTCCACCTTGTTACTATCATCTTCCTCCACCTCGTTACTATGTTCTTCCTCCACCTCGTTACTATGTTCTTCCTCCACCTTGTTACTATGATCTTCCTCCACCTCGTTACTATGTTCTTCCTCCACCTGTTACTATGATCTTCCTCCACCTCGTTACTATGATCTTCCTCCACCTTGTTACTATGATCTTCCTCCACCTCGTTACTATTTTCTTCCTCCACCTTGTTACTATGATCTTCCTCCACCTTGTTACTATGTTCTTCCTCCACCTCGTTACTATGATCTTCCTCCACCTCGTTACTATGATCTTCCTCCACCTCGTTACTATGTTCTTCCTCCACCTCGTTACTATGTTCTTCCTCCACCTTGTTACTATGATCTTCCTCCACCTTGTTACTATGTTCTTCCTCCACCTCGTTACTATGTTCTTCCTCCACCTTGTTACTATGATCTTCCTCCACACTGTTACTATGTTCTTCCTCCACCTCGTTACTATGTTCTTCCTCCACCTTGTTACTATGATCTTCCTCCACCTTGTTACTATGATCTTCCTCCACCTTGTTACTATGTTCTTCCTCCACCTCGTTACTATGTTCTTCCTCCACCTTGTTACTATGATCTTCCTCCACCTCGTTACTATGTTCTTCCTCCACCTTGTTACTATGTTCTTCCTCCACCTCGTTACTATGTTCTTCCTCCACCTCGTTACTATGATCTTCCTCCACCTCGTTACTATAATCTTCCTCCACCTCGTTACTATGATCTTCCTCCACCTCGTTACTATGTTCTTCCTCCACCTTGTTACTATGTTCTTCCTCCACCTTGTTACTATGTTCTTCCTCCACCTCGTTACTATGTTCTTCCTCCACCTTGTTACTATGTTCTTCCTCCACCTCGTTACTATGTTCTTCCTCCACCTTGTTACTATGTTCTTCCTCCACTTCGTTACTATGTTCTTCCTCCACCTCGTTACTATGTCTTCCTCCACCTTGTTACTATGTTCTTCCTCCACCTCGTTACTATGTTCTTCCTCCACCTTGTTACTATGATCTTCCTCCACCTCGTTACTATGTTCTTCCTCCACCTTGTTACTGTGTTCTTCCTCCACCTTGTTACTATGTTCTTCCTCCACCTTGTTACTATGTTCTTCCTCCACCTCGTTACTATGATCTTCCTCCACCTCGTTACTATGATCTTCCTCCACCTCGTTACTATGTTCTTCCTCCACCTCGTTACTATGATCTTCCTCCACCTTGTTACTATGTTCTTCCTCCACCTCGTTACTATGTTCTTCCTCCACCTTGTTACTATGATCTTCCTCCACCTTGTTACTATGTTCTTCCTCCACCTTGTTACTATGTTCTTCCTCCACCTTGTTACTGTGTTCTTCCTCCACCTTGTTAATATGTTCTTCCTCCACCTCGTTACTATTTTCTTCCTCCACCTCGTTACTATGTTCTTCCTCCACCTCGTTACTATGTTCTTCCTCCATCTTGTTACTATGTTCTTCCTCCACCTCGTTACTGTGTTCTTCCTCCACCTTGTTACTGTGTTCTTCCTCACCTTGTTACTATCATCTTCCTCCAACTCGTTACTATGTTCTTCCTCCACCTCGTTACTATGTTCTTCCTCCACCTTGTTACTATGATCTTCCTCCACCTCGTTACTATGTTCTTCCTCCACCTCGTTACTATGTTCTTCCTCCACCTCGTTACTGTGTTCTTCCTCCACCTCGTTACTATGTTCTTCCTCCACCTCGTTACTATGTTCTTTCTCCACCTCGTTACTATGTTCTTCCTCCACCTCGTTACTATGTTCTTCCTCCACCTCGTTACTATGTTCTTCCTCCACCTCGTTACTATGTTCTTCCTCCACCTTGTTACTATGATCTTCCTCCACCTCGTTACTATGTTTTTCCTCCACCTCGTTACAATGTTCTTCCTCCACCTCGTTACTGTGATCTTCCTCCACCTCGTTACTATGTTCTTCCTCCACCTCGTTACTGTGTTCTTCCTCCACCTCGTTACTGTGATCTTCCTCCACCTCGTTACTGTGTTCTTCCTCCACCTCGTTACTGTGATCTTCCTTAACCTCGTTACTGTGTTCTTCCTCCACCTCGTTACTGTGTTCTTCCTCCACCTCGTTACTATGTTCTTCCTCCACCTCGTTACTGTGTTCTTCCTCCACCTCGTTACTGTGTTCTTCCTCCACCTCGTTACTGTGATCTTCCTCCACCTCGTTACTATGTTCTTCCTCCACCTCGTTACTGTGTTCTTCCTCCACCTCGTTACTGTGTTCTTCCTCCACCTCTTTACTGTGTTCTTCCTCCACCTCGTTACTGTGTTCTTCCTCCACCTCGTTACTAAGTTCTTCCTCCACCTCGTTACTGTGTTCTTCCTCCACCTCGTTACTGTGATCTTCCTCCATCTCGTTACTATGTTCTTCCTCCACCTCGTTACTGTGTTCTTCCTCCACCTCGTTACTATGTTCTTCCTCCACCTCGTTACTGTGTTCCTCCTCCACCTCGTTACTGTGATCTTCCTTAACCTCGTTACTGTGTTCTTCCTCCACCTCGTTACTGTGTTCTTCCTCCACCTCGTTACTATGTTCTTCCTCCACCTCGTTACTGTATTCTTCCTCCACCTCGTTACTATGTTCTTCCTCCACCTCGTTACTATGTTCTTCCTCCACCTCGTTACTGTGTTCTTCCTCCACCTCGTTACTGTGATCTTCCTCCACCTCGTTACTATGTTCTTCCTCCACCTCGTTACTGTGTTCTTCCTCCACCTCGTTACTGTGTTCTTCCTCCACCTCGTTACTGTTTTCTTCCTCCACCTCGTTACTGTGTTCTTCCTCCATCTCGTTACTAAGTTCTTCCTCCACCTCGTTACTGTTTTCTTCCTCCACCTCGTTACTGTGATCTTCCTCCATCTCGTTACTATGTTCTTCCTCCACCTCGTTACTGTGTTCTTCCTCCACCTCGTTACTATGTTCTTCCTCCACCTCGTTACTGTGTTCTTCCTCCACCTCGTTACTATGTTCTTCCTCCACCTTGTTACTGTGTTCTTCCTCCACCTTGTTACTGTGTTCTTCCTCCACCTCGTTACTATGTTCTTCCTCCACCTTGTTACTATGATCTTCCTCCGCCTTGTTACTATCATCTTCCTCCACCTTGTTACTATGATCTTCCTCCACTTTGTTACTATGTTCTTCCTCCACCTCGTTACTATGTTCTTCCTCCACCTCGTTACTATGATCTTCCTCCACTTCGTTACTATGATCTTCCTCCACCTCGTTACTATGTTCTTCCTCCACCTTGTTACTATGTTCTTCCTCCACCTTGTTACTATGTTCTTCCTCCACCTCGTTACTATGATCTTCCTCCACCTCGTTACTATGATCTTCCTCCACCTCGTTACTATGTTCTTCCTCCACCTCGTTACTATGTTCTTCCTCCACCTCGTTACTATGTTCTTCCTCCACCTTGTTACTATGTTCTTCCTCCACCTCGTTACTATGTTCTTCCTCCACCTTGTTACTATGTTCTTCCTCCACCTCGTTACTATGTTCTTCCTCCACCTCGTTACTATGTTCTTCCTCCACCTTGTTACTATGTTCTTCCTCCACCTTGTTACTATGTTCTTCCTCCACCTTGTTACTATGTTCTTCCTCCACCTCGTTACTATGTTCTTCCTCCACCTTGTTACTATGATCTTCCTCCACCTCGTTACTATGTTCTTCCTCCACCTCGTTACTATGTTCTTCCTCCACCTCGTTACTATGTTCTTCCTCCACCTCGTTACTATGTTCTTCCTCCACCTCGTTACTATGTTCTTCCTCCACCTCGTTACTATGTTCTTCCTCCACCTCGTTACTATGTTCTTCCTCCACCTTGTTACTATGTTCTTCCTCCACCTTGTTACTATGTTCTTCCTCCACCTCGTTACTATGTTCTTCCTCCACCTGTTACTATGTTCTTCCTCCACCTCGTTACTATGTTCTTCCTCCACCTTGTTACTATGTTCTTCCTCCACCTCGTTACTATGTTCTTCCTCCACCTCGTTACTATGTTCTTCTCCACCTTGTTACTATGATCTTCCTCCACCTCGTTACTATGTTCTTCCTCCACCTGTTACTATGATCTTCCTCCACCTCGTTACTATGTTCTTCCTCCACCTCGTTACTATGATCTTCCTCCACCTTGTTACTATGTTCTTCCTCCACCTTGTTACTATGTTTTCCTCCACCTTGTTACTATGTTCTTCCTCCACCTCGTTACTATGTTCTTCCTCCACCTCGTTACTATGATCTTCCTCCACCTCGTTACTATGTTCTTCCTCCACCTCGTTACTATGTTCTTCCTCCACCTCGTTACTATGTTCTTCCTCCACCTCGTTACTATGTTCTTCCTCCACCTTGTTACTATGTTCTTCCTCCACCTTGTTACTATGTTCTTCCTCCACCTTGTTACTGTGTTCTTCCTCCACCTTGTTACTATGTTCTTCCTCCACCTCGTTACTATGTTCTTCCTCCACCTCGTTACTATGTTCTTCCTCCACCTCGTTACTATGTTCTTCCTCCACCTCGTTACTATGTTCTTCCTCCACCTCGTTACTATGTTCTTCCTCCACCTCGTTACTATGTTCTTCCTCCACCTTGTTACTATGTTCTTCCTCCACCTCGTTACTATGATCTTCCTCCACCTCGTTACTATGTTCTTCCTCCACCTCGTTACTATGTTCTTCCTCCACCTCGTTACTATGTTCTTCCTCCACCTCGTTACTATGTTCTTCCTCCACCTCGTTACTATGTTCTTCCTCCACCTCGTTACTATGTTCTTCCTCCACCTCGTTACTATGTTCTTCCTCCACCTCGTTACTGTGTTCTTCCTCCACCTCGTTACTGTGATCTTCCTCCACCTCGTTACTATGTTCTTCCTCCACCTCGTTACTGTGTTCTTCCTCCACCTCGTTACTATGTTCTTCCTCCACCTCGTTACTGTGTTCTTCCTCCACCTCGTTACTGTGTTCTTCCTCCACCTCGTTACTATGTTCTTCCTCCACCTCGTTACTGTGTTCTTCCTCCACCTCGTTACTGTGATCTTCCTCCACCTCGTTACTATGTTCTTCCTCCACCTCGTTACTGTGTTCTTCCTCCACCTCGTTACTATGTTCTTCCTCCACCTCGTTACTGTGTTCTTCCTCCACCTCGTTACTGTGTCTTCCTCCACCTCGTTACTGTGTTCTTCCTCCACCTCGTTACTGTGTTCTTCCTCCACCTCGTTACTATGTTCTTCCTCCACCTCGTTACTGTGTTCTTCCTCCACCTCGTTACTATGTTCTTCCTCCACCTCGTTACTATGTTCTTCCTCCACCTCGTTACTGTGTTCTTCCTCCACCTCGTTACTGTGATCTTCCTCCACCTCGTTACTATGTTCTTCCTCCACCTCGTTACTGTGTTCTTCCTCCACCTCGTTACTGTGTTCTTCCTCCACCTCGTTACTGTTTTCTTCCTCCACCTCGTTACTGTGTTCTTCCTCCACCTCGTTACTATGTTCTTCCTCCACCTCGTTACTGTGTTCTTCCTCCACCTCGTTACTGTGTTCTTCCTCCACCTCGTTACTATGTTCTTCCTCCACCTCGTTACTGTGTTCTTCCTCCACCTCGTTACTATGTTCTTCCTCCACCTTGTTACTGTGTTCTTCCTCCACCTTGTTACTGTGTTCTTCCTCCACCTCGTTACTATGTTCTTCCTCCACTTTGTTACTATGATTCTTCCTCCACCTTGTTACTATGTTCTTCCTCCACCTTGTTACTATGATCTTCCTCCACCTTGTTACTGTGTTCTTCCTCCACCTCGTTACTATGTTCTTCCTCCACCTCGTTACTATGTTCTTCCTCCACTTGTTACTGTGTTCTTCCTCCACCTTGTTACTATGTTCTTCCTCCACCTTGTTACTATGTTCTTCCTCCACCTTGTTACTGTGTTCTTCCTCCACCTTGTTACTATGTTCTTCCTCCACCTTGTTACTATGATCTTCCTCCACCTTGTTACTATGTTCTTCCTCCACCTTGTTACTATGTTCTTCCTCCACCTCGTTACTATGATCTTCCTCCACCTTGTTACTATGTTCTTCCTCCACCTTGTTACTATGATCTTCCTCCACCTTGTTACTATGTTCTTCCTCCACCTTGTTACTATGTTCTTCCTCCACCTCGTTACTATGTTCTTCCTCCACCTTGTTACTATGTTCTTCCTCCACCTTGTTACTATGTTCTTCCTCCACCTTGTTACTATGTTCTTCCTCCACCTTGTTACTGTGTTCTTCCTCCACCTTGTTACTATGTTCTTCCTCCACCTCGTTACTATTTTCTTCCTCCACCTCGTTACTATGTTCTTCCTCCACCTCGTTACTATGTTCTTCCTCCACCTTGTTACTATGTTCTTCCTCCACCTCGTTACTATGTTCTTCCTCCACCTTGTTACTGTGTTCTTCCTCCACCTTGTTACTATGTTCTTCCTCCACCTTGTTACTATGATCTTCCTCCACCTTGTTACTATGTTCTTCCTCCACCTCGTTACTATGTTCTTCCTCCACCTCGTTACTATGTTCTTCCTCCACCTTGTTACTATGTTCTTCCTCCACCTCGTTACTATGTTCTTCCTCCACCTCGTTACTATGTTCTTCCTCCACCTTGTTACTATGTTCTTCCTCCACCTCGTTACTATGTTCTTCCTCCACCTTGTTACTATGTTCTTCCTCCACCTTGTTACTATGTTCTTCCTCCACCTTGTTACTATGTTCTTCCTCCACCTTGTTACTATGTTCTTCCTCCACCTCGTTACTATGTTCTTCCTCCACCTCGTTACTATGTTCTTCCTCCACCTCGTTACTATGTTCTTCCTCCACCTTGTTACTATGTTCTTCCTCCACCTTGTTACTATGTTCTTCCTCCACCTCGTTACTATGTTCTTCCTCCACCTTGTTACTATGTTCTTCCTCCACCTTGTTACTATGTTCTTCCTCCACCTCGTTACTATGTTCTTCCTCCACCTTGTTACTATGTTCTTCCTCCACCTCGTTACTATGTTCTTCCTCCACCTCGTTACTATGTTCTTCCTCCACCTTGTTACTATGTTCTTCCTCCACCTCGTTACTATGTTCTTCCTCCACCTTGTTACTATGTTCTTCCTCCACCTTGTTACTATGTTCTTCCTCCACCTTGTTACTATGTTCTTCCTCCACCTTGTTACTATGTTCTTCCTCCACCTTGTTACTATGTTCTTCCTCCACCTCGTTACTATGTTCTTCCTCCACCTCGTTACTATGTTCTTCCTCCACCTCGTTACTATGTTCTTCCTCCACCTTGTTACTATGTTCTTCCTCCACCTTGTTACTATGTTCTTCCTCCACCTTGTTACTATGTTCTTCCTCCACCTCGTTACTATGTTCTTCCTCCACCTCGTTACTATGTTCTTCCTCCACCTCGTTACTATGTTCTTCCTCCACCTTGTTACTATGTTCTTCCTCCACCTGTTACTATGTTCTTCCTCCACCTCGTTACTATGTTCTTCCTCCACCTCGTTACTATGTTCTTCCTCCACCTCGTTACTATGTTCTTCCTCCACCTCGTTACTATGTTCTTCCTCCACCTCGTTACTATGTTCTTCCTCCACCTCGTTACTATGTTCTTCCTCCACCTCGTTACTGTGTTCTTCCTCCACCTCGTTACTATGTTCTTCCTCCACCTCGTTACTATGTTCTTCCTCCACCTCGTTACTATGTTCTTCCTCCACCTCGTTACTATGTTCTTCCTCCACCTTGTTACTGTGTTCTTCCTCCACCTTGTTACTATGTTCTTCCTCCACCTTGTTACTATGATCTTCCTCCACCTTGTTACTATGTTCTTCCTCCACCTCGTTACTATGTTCTTCCTCCACCTGTTACTGTGTTCTTCCTCCACCTCGTTACTATGTTCTTCCTCCACCTTGTTACTGTGTTCTTCCTCCACCTCGTTACTATGTTCTTCCTCCACCTCGTTACTATGTTCTTCCTCCACCTCGTTACTATGTTCTTCCTCCACCTCGTTACTATGTTCTTCCTCCACCTTGTTACTATGTTCTTCCTCCACCTCGTTACTGTGTTCTTCCTCCACCTCGTTACTGTGTTCTTCCTCCACCTCGTTACTATGTTCTTCCTCCACCTCGTTACTATGTTCTTCCTCCACCTCGTTACTATGTTCTTCCTCCACCTCGTTACTATGTTCTTCCTCCACCTCGTTACTATGTTCTTCCTCCACCTCGTTACTATGTTCTTCCTCCACCTTGTTACTGTGTTCTTCCTCCACCTCGTTACTATGTTCTTCCTCCACCTCGTTACTATGTTCTTCCTCCACCTTGTTACTATGATCTTCCTCCACCTCGTTACTATGTTCTTCCTCCACCTCGTTACTATGTTCTTCCTCCACCTCGTTACTATGTTCTTCCTCCACCTCGTTACTATGTTCTTCCTCCACCTCGTTACTATGTTCTTCCTCCACCTCGTTACTATGTTCTTCCTCCACCTCGTTACTATGTTCTTCCTCCACCTCGTTACTATGTTCTTCCTCCACCTTGTTACTATGTTCTTCCTCCACCTCGTTACTATGTTTTTCCTCCACCTCGTTACTATGTTCTTCCTCCACCTCGTTACTGTGTTCTTCCTCCACCTCGTTACTATGTTCTTCCTCCACCTCGTTACTATGTTCTTCCTCCACCTGTTACTATGTTCTTCCTCCACCTCGTTACTATGTTCTTCCTCCACCTCGTTACTATGTTCTTCCTCCACCTCGTTACTGTGTTCTTCCTCCACCTCGTTACTATGTTCTTCCTCCACCTTGTTACTGTGTTCTTCCTCCACCTCGTTACTATGTTCTTCCTCCACCTTGTTACTGTGTTCTTCCTCCACCTTGTTACTGTGTTCTTCCTCCACCTCGTTACTATGTTCTTCCTCCACCTTGTTACTATGATCTTCCTCCACCTCGTTACTATGTTCTTCCTCCACCTTGTTACTATGATCTTCCTCCACTTGTTACTATGTTCTTCCTCCACCTCGTTACTATGTTCTTCCTCCACCTCGTTACTATGTTCTTCCTCCACCTTGTTACTATGTTCTTCCTCCACCTCGTTACTATGTTCTTCCTCCACCTCGTTACTATGTTCTTCCTCCACCTTGTTACTATGTTCTTCCTCCACCTCGTTACTATGTTCTTCCTCCACCTCGTTACTATGTTCTTCCTCCACCTTGTTACTATGATCTTCCTCCACCTTGTTACTATGTTCTTCCTCCACCTTGTTACTATGTTCTTCCTCCACCTCGTTACTATGTTCTTCCTCCACCTTGTTACTATGTTCTTCCTCCACTTCGTTACTATGTTCTTCCTCCACCTCGTTACTATGTTCTTCCTCCACCTTGTTACTATGTTCTTCCTCCACCTCGTTACTATGTTCTTCCTCCACCTCGTTACTATGTTCTTCCTCCACCTCGTTACTATGTTCTTCCTCCACCTCGTTACTATGTTCTTCCTCCACCTCGTTACTATGTTCTTCCTCCACCTCGTTACTATGTTCTTCCTCCACCTTGTTACTATGTTCTTCCTCCACCTTGTTACTATGATCTTCCTCCACCTCGTTACTATGTTCTTCCTCCACCTCGTTACTATGTTCTTCCTCCACCTTGTTACTATGTTCTTCCTCCACCTCGTTACTATGTTCTTCCTCCACCTTGTTACTATGATCTTCCTCCACCTTGTTACTATGTTCTTCCTCCACCTCGTTACTATGTTCTTCCTCCACTTGTTACTATGTTCTTCCTCCACCTCGTTACTATGTTCTTCCTCCACCTCGTTACTATGTTCTTCCTCCACCTCGTTACTATGTTCTTCCTCCACCTCGTTACTATGTTCTTCCTCCACCTCGTTACTATGTTCTTCCTCCACCTCGTTACTATGTTCTTCCTCCACCTGTTACTATGTTCTTCCTCCACCTCGTTACTATGTTCTTCCTCCACCTCGTTACTATGTTCTTCCTCCACCTCGTTACTATGTCTTCCTCCACCTCGTTACTATGTTCTTCCTCCACTTCGTTACTATGTTCTTCCTCCACCTCGTTACTATGTTCTTCCTCCACCTTGTACTATGATCTTCCTCCACCTCGTTACTGTGTTCTTCCTCCACCTCGTTACTATGTTCTTCCTCCACCTCGTTACTATGTTCTTCCTCCACCTCGTTACTATGTTCTTCCTCCACCTCGTTACTATGATCTTCCTCCACCTTGTTACTATGTTCTTCCTCCACCTCGTTACTATGTTCTTCCTCCACCTTGTTACTATGTTCTTCCTCCACCTGTTACTATGTTCTTCCTCCACCTTGTTACTATGTTCTTCCTCCACCTCGTTACTATGTTCTTCCTCCACCTCGTTACTATGTTCTTCCTCCACCTGTTACTATGTTCTTCCTCCACCTCGTTACTATGTTCTTCCTCCACCTCGTTACTATGTTCTTCCTCCACCTCGTTACTATGTTCTTCCTCCACCTTGTTACTATGTTCTTCCTCCACCTTGTTACTATGTTCTTCCTCCACCTTGTTACTGTGTTCTTCCTCCACCTCGTTACTGTGTTCTTCCTCCACCTTGTTACTATGTTCTTCCTCCACCTCGTTACTATGTTCTTCCTCCACCTCGTTACTATGTTCTTCCTCCACCTCGTTACTGTGTTCTTCCTCCACCTCGTTACTATGTTCTTCCTCCACCTCGTTACTATGTTCTTCCTCCACCTCGTTACTATGTTCTTCCTCCACCTTGTTACTATGTTCTTCCTCCACCTCGTTACTATGTTCTTCCTCCACCTCGTTACTATGTTCTTCCTCCACCTCGTTACTGTGTTCTTCCTCCACCTCGTTACTATGTTCTTCCTCCACCTCGTTACTATGTTCTTCCTCCACCTTGTTACTATGATCTTCCTCCACCTCGTTACTATGTTCTTCCTCCACCTCGTTACTATGTTCTTCCTCCACCTCGTTACTATGTTCTTCCTCCACCTCGTTACTGTGTTCTTCCTCCACCTCGTTACTATGTTCTTCCTCCACCTTGTTACTGTGTTCTTCCTCCACCTCGTTACTATGTTCTTCCTCCACCTCGTTACTATGTTCTTCCTCCACCTGTTACTATGTTCTTCCTCCACCTCGTTACTATGTTCTTCCTCCACCTTGTTACTATGTTCTTCCTCCACCTCGTTACTATGTTCTTCCTCCACCTTGTTACTATGATCTTCCTCCACCTTGTTACTATGTTCTTCCTCCACCTCGTTACTATGTTCTTCCTCCACCTCGTTACTATGTTCTTCCTCCACCTCGTTACTATGTTCTTCCTCCACCTCGTTACTATGTTCTTCCTCCACCTTGTTACTATGTTCTTCCTCCACCTTGTTACTATGTTCTTCCTCCACCTCGTTACTATGTTCTTCCTCCACCTCGTTACTATGATCTTCCTCCACCTGTTACTATGTTCTTCCTCCACCTCGTTACTATGTTCTTCCTCCACCTCGTTACTGTGTTCTTCCTCCACCTCGTTACTGTGTTCTTCCTCCACCTTGTTACTATGATCTTCCTCCACCTCGTTACTATGTTCTTCCTCCACCTCGTTACTATGTTCTTCCTCCACCTCGTTACTATGTTCTTCCTCCACCTCGTTACTGTGTTCTTCCTCCACCTCGTTACTATGTTCTTCCTCCACCTCGTTACTGTGTTCTTCCTCCACCTCGTTACTATGTTCTTCCTCCACCTTGTTACTATGTTCTTCCTCCACCTCGTTACTATGTTCTTCCTCCACCTTGTTACTATGTTCTTCCTCCACCTCGTTACTATGTTCTTCCTCCACCTCGTTACTATGTTCTTCCTCCACCTCGTTACTGTGTTCTTCCTCCACCTTGTTACTGTGTTCTTCCTCCACCTCGTTACTATGTTCTTCCTCCACCTCGTTACTATGTTCTTCCTCCACCTCGTTACTATGTTCTTCCTCCACCTCGTTACTATGTTCTTCCTCCACCTTGTTACTATGATCTTCCTCCACCTTGTTACTGTGTTCTTCCTCCACCTTGTTACTGTGTTCTTCCTCCACCTTGTTACTATGTTCTTCCTCCACCTCGTTACTATGTTCTTCCTCCACCTCGTTACTATGTTCTTCCTCCACCTCGTTACTGTGTTCTTCCTCCACCTCGTTACTGTGTTCTTCCTCCACCTCGTTACTGTTTTCTTCCTCCACCTCGTTACTATGTTCTTCCTCCACCTTGTTACTGTGTTCTTCCTCCACCTCGTTACTATGTTCTTCCTCCACCTCGTTACTGTGTTCTTCCTCCACCTCGTTACTGTGTTCTTCCTCCACCTCGTTACTATGTTCTTCCTCCACTTCGTTACTATGTTCTTCCTCCACCTCGTTACTATGTTCTTCCTCCACCTTGTACTATGATCTTCCTCCACCTGGTTACTGTGTTCTTCCTCCACCTCGTTACTATGTTCTTCCTCCACCTCGTTACTATGTTCTTCCTCCACCTCGTTACTATGTTCTTCCTCCACCTCGTTACTATGTTCTTCCTCCACCTTGTTACTGTGTTCTTCCTCCACCTCGTTACTATGTTCTTCCTCCACCTTGTTACTATGTTCTTCCTCCACCTTGTTACTGTGTTCTTCCTCCACCTTGTTACTATGTTCTTCCTCCACCTCGTTACTATGTTCTTCCTCCACCTCGTTACTATGATCTTCCTCCACCTTGTTACTATGTTCTTCCTCCACCTTGTTACTGTGTTCTTCCTCCACCTCGTTACTATGTTCTTCTTCCACCTCGTTACTATGTTCTTCCTCCACCTCGTTACTATGATCTTCCTCCACCTCGTTACTATGATCTTCCTCCACCTCGTTACTATGATCTTCCTCCACCTCGTTACTATGTTCTTCCTCCACCTTGTTACTATGTTCTTCCTCCACCTTGTTACTATGTTCTTCCTCCACCTTGTTACTATGTTCTTCCTCCACCTTGTTACTATGTTCTTCCTCCACCTCGTTACTATGTTCTTCCTCCACCTTGTTACTATGTTCTTCCTCCACCTCGTTACTATGTTCTTCCTCCACCTCGTTACTATGTTCTTCCTCCACCTTGTTACTATGATCTTCCTCCACCTCGTTACTATGTTCTTCCTCCACCTTGTTACTATGATCTTCCTCCACCTCGTTACTATGATCTTCCTCCACCTTGTTACTATGATCTTCCTCCACCTCGTTACTATTTTCTTCCTCCACCTTGTTACTATGATCTTCCTCCACCTTGTTACTATGTTCTTCCTCCACCTCGTTACTATGATCTTCCTCCACCTCGTTACTATGATCTTCCTCCACCTCGTTACTATGTTCTTCCTCCACCTCGTTACTATGTTCTTCCTCCACCTTGTTACTATGATCTTCCTCCACCTTGTTACTATGTTTTCCTCCACCTCGTTACTATGTTCTTCCTCCACCTTGTTACTATGATCTTCCTCCACCTGTTACAATGTTCTTCCTCCACCTCGTTACTATGTTCTTCCTCCACCTTGTTACTATGATCTTCCTCCACCTTGTTACTATGATCTTCCTCCACCTTGTTACTATGTTCTTCCTCCACCTCGTTACTATGTTCTTCCTCCACCTTGTTACTATGATCTTCCTCCACCTCGTTACTATGTTCTTCCTCCACCTCGTTACTATGATCTTCCTCCACCTCGTTACTATGTTCTTCCTCCACCTCGTTACTATGATCTTCCTCCACCTTGTTACTATGTTCTTCCTCCACCTCGTTACTATGTTCTTCCTCCACCTTGTTACTATGTTCTTCCTCCACCTTGTTACTATGTTCTTCCTCCACCTTGTTACTATGTTCTTCCTCCACCTTGTTACTATGTTCTTCCTCCACCTTGTTACTATGTTCTTCCTCCACCTCGTTACTATGTTCTTCCTCCACCTCGTTACTATGTTCTTCCTCCACCTCGTTACTATGTTCTTCCTCCACCTTGTTACTATGTTCTTCCTCCACCTCGTTACTATGTTCTTCCTCCACCTTGTTACTATGTTCTTCCTCCACCTTGTTACTATGATCTTCCTCCACCTCGTTACTATGTTCTTCCTCCACCTCGTTACTATGTTCTTCCTCCACCTTGTTACTATGTTCTTCCTCCACCTTGTTACTATGTTCTTCCTCCACCTCGTTACTATGTTCTTCCTCCACCTTGTTACTGTGTTCTTCCTCCACCTCGTTACTGTGTTCTTCCTCCACCTGTTACTATGTTCTTCCTCCACCTCGTTACTATGTTCTTCCTCCACCTCGTTACTATGTTCTTCCTCCACCTCGTTACTGTGTTCTTCCTCCACCTCGTTACTGTGTTCTTCCTCCACCTCGTTACTGTGTTCTTCCTCCACCTCGTTACTATGTTCTTCCTCCACCTTGTTACTGTGTTCTTCCTCCACCTCGTTACTATGTTCTTCCTCCACCTCGTTACTGTGTTCTTCCTCCACCTCGTTACTATGTTCTTCCTCCACCTCGTTACTATGTTCTTCCTCCACCTTGTTACTGTGTTCTTCCTCCACCTTGTTACTATGTTCTTCCTCCACCTTGTTACTATGTTCTTCCTCCACCTCGTTACTGTGTTCTTCCTCCACCTCGTTACTGTGTTCTTCCTCCACTCGTTACTATGTTCTTCCTCCACCTCGTTACTGTGTTCTTCCTCCACCTCGTTACTGTGTTCTTCCTCCACCTCGTTACTGTTTTCTTCCTCCACCTCGTTACTATGTTCTTCCTCCACCTTGTTACTGTGTTCTTCCTCCACCTCGTTACTGTGTTCTTCCTCCACCTCGTTACTGTGTTCTTCCTCCACCTCGTTACTGTGTTCTTCCTCCACCTCGTTACTATGTTCTTCCTCCACTTCGTTACTATGTTCTTCCTCCACCTCGTTACTATGTTCTTCCTCCACCTTGTTACTATGATCTTCCTCCACCTCGTTACTATGTTCTTCCTCCACCTCGTTACTATGTTCTTCCTCCACCTCGTTACTATGTTCTTCCTCCACCTCGTTACTGTGTTCTTCCTCCACCTCGTTACTATGATCTTCCTCCACCTTGTTACTGTGTTCTTCCTCCACCTCGTTACTATGTTCTTCCTCCACCTTGTTACTATGTTCTTCCTCCACCTTGTTACTGTGTTCTTCCTCCACCTTGTTACTATGTTCTTCCTCCACCTCGTTACTATGTTCTTCCTCCACCTCGTTACTATGATCTTCCTCCACCTTGTTACTATGTTCTTCCTCCACCTTGTTACTGTGTTCTTCCTCCACCTCGTTACTATGTTCTTCCTCCACCTCGTTACTATGTTCTTCCTCCACCTCGTTACTATGATCTTCCTCCACCTCGTTACTATGATCTTCCTCCACCTCGTTACTATGATCTTCCTCCACCTCGTTACTATGTTCTTCCTCCACCTTGTTACTATGTTCTTCCTCCACCTTGTTACTATGTTCTTCCTCCACCTTGTTACTATGTTCTTCCTCCACCTTGTTACTATGTTCTTCCTCCACCTCGTTACTATGATCTTCCTCCACCTTGTTACTATGATCTTCCTCCACCTCGTTACTATGTTCTTCCTCCACCTCGTTACTATGTTCTTCCTCCACCTTGTTACTATGATCTTCCTCCACCTCGTTACTATGTTCTTCCTCCAACTTGTTACTATGATCTTCCTCCACCTCGTTACTATGATCTTCCTCCACTTGTTACTATGTTCTTCCTCCACCTCGTTACTATTTCTTCCTCCACCTTGTTACTATGATCTTCCTCCACCTTGTTACTATGTTCTTCCTCCACCTCGTTACTATGATCTTCCTCCACCTCGTTACTATGATCTTCCTCCACCTCGTTACTATGTTCTTCCTCCACCTCGTTACTATGTTCTTCCTCCACCTTGTTACTATGATCTTCCTCCACCTTGTTACTATGTTTTCCTCCACCTCGTTACTATGTTCTTCCTCCACCTTGTTACTATGATCTTCCTCCACACTGTTACTATGTTCTTCCTCCACCTCGTTACTATGTTCTTCCTCCACCTTGTTACTATGATCTTCCTCCACCTTGTTACTATGATCTTCCTCCACCTTGTTACTATGTTCTTCCTCCACCTCGTTACTATGTTCTTCCTCCACCTTGTTACTATGATCTTCCTCCACCTCGTTACTATGTTCTTCCTCCACCTCGTTACTATGTTCTTCCTCCACCTCGTTACTATGTTCTTCCTCCACCTCGTTACTATGATCTTCCTCCACCTTGTTACTATGTTCTTCCTCCACCTCGTTACTATGTTCTTCCTCCACCTTGTTACTATGTTCTTCCTCCACCTTGTTACTATGTTCTTCCTCCACCTTGTTACTATGTTCTTCCTCCACCTTGTTACTATGTTCTTCCTCCACCTTGTTACTATGTTCTTCCTCCACCTCGTTACTATGTTCTTCCTCCACCTCGTTACTATGTTCTTCCTCCACCTCGTTACTATGTTCTTCCTCCACCTTGTTACTATGTTCTTCCTCCACCTCGTTACTGTGTTCTTCCTCCACCTTGTTACTATGTTCTTCCTCCACCTTGTTACTATGATCTTCCTCCACCTCGTTACTATGTTCTTCCTCCACCTCGTTACTATGTTCTTCCTCCACCTTGTTACTGTGTTCTTCCTCCACCTTGTTACTATGTTCTTCCTCCACCTTGTTACTATGATCTTCCTCCACCTTGTTACTGTGTTCTTCCTCCACCTTGTTACTATGTTCTTCCTCCACTTGTTACTATGTTCTTCCTCCACCTCGTTACTATGTTCTTCCTCCACCTCGTTACTATGTTCTTCCTCCACCTCGTTACTGTGTTCTTCCTCCACCTCGTTACTATGTTCTTCCTCCACCTCGTTACTGTGTTCTTCCTCCACCTCGTTACTATGTTCTTCCTCCACCTTGTTACTGTGTTCTTCCTCCACCTCGTTACTGTGTTCTTCCTCCACCTCGTTACTGTGTTCTTCCTCCACCTCGTTACTGTGTTCTTCCTCCACCTCGTTACTATGTTCTTCCTCCACTTCGTTACTATGTTCTTCCTCCACCTCGTTACTATGTTCTTCCTCCACCTTGTTACTATGATCTTCCTCCACCTCGTTACTGTGTTCTTCCTCCACCTCGTTACTATGTTCTTCCTCCACCTCGTTACTATGTTCTTCCTCCACCTCGTTACTGTGTTCTTCCTCCACCTCGTTACTATGATCTTCCTCCACCTTGTTACTGTGTTCTTCCTCCACCTCGTTACTATGTTCTTCCTCCACCTTGTTACTATGTTCTTCCTCCACCTTGTTACTGTGTTCTTCCTCCACCTTGTTACTATGTTCTTCCTCCACCTCGTTACTATGTTCTTCCTCCACCTCGTTACTATGATCTTCCTCCACCTTGTTACTATGTTCTTCCTCCACCTTGTTACTGTGTTCTTCCTCCACCTCGTTACTATGTTCTTCCTCCACCTCGTTACTATGTTCTTCCTCCACCTCGTTACTATGATCTTCCTCCACCTCGTTACTATGATCTTCCTCCACCTCGTTACTATGATCTTCCTCCACCTCGTTACTATGTTCTTCCTCCACCTTGTTACTATGTTCTTCCTCCACCTTGTTACTATGTTCTTCCTCCACCTTGTTACTATGTTCTTCCTCCACCTTGTTACTATGTTCTTCCTCCACCTCGTTACTATGATCTTCCTCCACCTTGTTACTATGATCTTCCTCCACCTCGTTACTATGTTCTTCCTCCACCTCGTTACTATGTTCTTCCTCCACCTTGTTACTATGATCTTCCTCCACCTCGTTACTATGTTCTTCCTCCACCTTGTTACTATGATCTTCCTCCACCTCGTTACTATGTTCTTCCTCCACTTTGTTACTATGATCTTCCTCCACCTCGTTACTATTTTCTTCCTCCACCTTGTTACTATGATCTTCCTCCACCTTGTTACTATGTTCTTCCTCCACCTCGTTACTATGATCTTCCTCCACCTCGTTACTATGATCTTCCTCCACCTCGTTACTATGTTCTTCCTCCACCTCGTTACTATGTTCTTCCTCCACCTTGTTACTATGTTCTTCCTCCACCTTGTTACTATGTTTTCCTCCACCTCGTTACTATGTTCTTCCTCCACCTTGTTACTATGATCTTCCTCCACACTGTTACTATGTTCTTCCTCCACCTCGTTACTATGTTCTTCCTCCACCTTGTTACTATGATCTTCCTCCACCTTGTTACTATGATCTTCCTCCACCTTGTTACTATGTTCTTCCTCCACCTCGTTACTATGTTCTTCCTCCACCTTGTTACTATGATCTTCCTCCACCTCGTTACTATGTTCTTCCTCCACCTCGTTACTATGATCTTCCTCCACCTCGTTACTATGTTCTTCCTCCACCTCGTTACTATGATCTTCCTCCACCTTGTTACTATGTTCTTCCTCCACCTCGTTACTATGTTCTTCCTCCACCTTGTTACTATGTTCTTCCTCCACCTTGTTACTATGTTCTTCCTCCACCTTGTTACTATGTTCTTCCTCCACCTTGTTACTGTGTTCTTCCTCCACCTTGTTACTATGTTCTTCCTCCACCTCGTTACTATGTTCTTCCTCCACCTCGTTACTATGTTCTTCCTCCACCTCGTTACTATGTTCTTCCTCCACCTTGTTACTATGTTCTTCCTCCACCTCGTTACTGTGTTCTTCCTCCACCTTGTTACTGTGTTCTTCCTCCACCTTGTTACTATGATCTTCCTCCACCTCGTTACTATGTTCTTCCTCCACCTCGTTACTATGTTCTTCCTCCACCTGTTACTATGATCTTCCTCCACCTCGTTACTATGTTCTTCCTCCACCTCGTTACTATGTTCTTCCTCCACCTCGTTACTATGTTCTTCCTCCACCTCGTTACTATGTTCTTCCTCCACCTCGTTACTATGTTCTTCCTCCACCTCGTTACTATGTTCTTCCTCCACCTCGTTACTATGTTCTTCCTCCACCTCGTTACTATGTTCTTCCTCCACCTCGTTACTATGTTCTTCCTCCACCTTGTTACTATGTTCTTCCTCCACCTCGTTACTATGTTCTTCCTCCACCTCGTTACTATGTTCTTCCTCCACCTCGTTACTATGTTCTTCCTCCACCTCGTTACTATGTTCTTCCTCCACCTCGTTACTATGTTCTTCCTCCACCTCGTTACTATGTTCTTCCTCCACCTCGTTACTGTGTTCTTCCTCCACCTCGTTACTATGTTCTTCCTCCACCTCGTTACTATGTTCTTCCTCCACCTCGTTACTATGTTCTTCCTCCACCTCGTTACTATGTTCTTCCTCCACCTCGTTACTGTTTCTTCCTCCACCTCGTTACTATGTTCTTCCTCCACCTCGTTACTATGTTCTTCCTCCACCTCGTTACTGTGTTCTTCCTCCACCTCGTTACTATGTTCTTCCTCCACCTCGTTACTATGTTCTTCCTCCACCTCGTTACTATGTTCTTCCTCCACCTCGTTACTATGTTCTTCCTCCACCTCGTTACTATGTTCTTCCTCCACCTCGTTACTGTGTTCTTCCTCCACCTCGTTACTATGATCTTCCTCCACCTCGTTACTATGTTCTTCCTCCACCTCGTTACTATGTTCTTCCTCCACCTCGTTACTATGTTCTTCCTCCACCTCGTTACTATGTTCTTCCTCCACCTCGTTACTGTGTTCTTCCTCCACCTCGTTACTGTGTTCTTCCTCCACTCGTTACTATGTTCTTCCTCCACCTCGTTACTATGTTCTTCCTCCACCTCGTTACTATGTTCTTCCTCCACCTCGTTACTATGTTCTTCCTCCACCTCGTTACTGTGTTCTTCCTCCACCTCGTTACTGTTTCTTCCTCCACCTCGTTACTATGTTCTTCCTCCACCTTGTTACTATGTTCTTCCTCCACCTCGTTACTGTGTTCTTCCTCCACCTCGTTACTATGTTCTTCCTCCACCTCGTTACTGTGTTCTTCCTCCACCTCGTTACTATGTTCTTCCTCCACCTCGTTACTATGTTCTTCCTCCACCTTTACTATGATCTTCCTCCACCTCGTTACTGTGTTCTTCCTCCACCTCGTTACTATGTTCTTCCTCCACCTCGTTACTATGTTCTTCCTCCACCTCGTTACTGTGTTCTTCCTCCACCTCGTTACTATGATCTTCCTCCACCTTGTTACTGTGTTCTTCCTCCACCTCGTTACTATGTTCTTCCTCCACCTCGTTACTATGTTCTTCCTCCACCTTGTTACTATGTTCTTCCTCCACCTCGTTACTATGTTCTTCCTCCACCTTGTTACTATGTTCTTCCTCCACCTCGTTACTATGTTCTTCCTCCACCTTGTTACTATGATCTTCCTCCACCTTGTTACTATGTTCTTCCTCCACCTCGTTACTATGTTCTTCCTCCACCTCGTTACTATGTTCTTCCTCCACCTCGTTACTATGTTCTTCCTCCACCTCGTTACTATGTTCTTCCTCCACCTTGTTACTATGATCTTCCTCCACCTTGTTACTATGTTCTTCCTCCACCTCGTTACTATGTTCTTCCTCCACCTTGTTACTATGATCTTCCTCCACCTGTTACTATGTTCTTCCTCCACCTCGTTACTATGTTCTTCCTCCACCTTGTTACTGTGTTCTTCCTCCACCTTGTTACTATGTTCTTCCTCCACCTTGTTACTATGATCTTCCTCCACCTCGTTACTATGTTCTTCCTCCACCTCGTTACTATGTTCTTCCTCCACCTCGTTACTATGTTCTTCCTCCACCTCGTTACTGTGTTCTTCCTCCACCTCGTTACTGTGTTCTTCCTCCACCTCGTTACTGTGTTCTTCCTCCACCTCGTTACTATGTTCTTCCTCCACCTTGTTACTATGTTCTTCCTCCACCTTGTTACTATGTTCTTCCTCCACCTTGTTACTATGTTCTTCCTCCACCTCGTTACTATGTTCTTCCTCCACCTCGTTACTATGTTCTTCCTCCACCTCGTTACTATGTTCTTCCTCCACCTTGTTACTATGTTCTTCCTCCACCTCGTTACTATGTTCTTCCTCCACCTCGTTACTATGTTCTTCCTCCACCTTGTTACTATGTTCTTCCTCCACCTTGTTACTATGTTCTTCCTCCACCTTGTTACTATGATCTTCCTCCACCTTGTTACTATGTTCTTCCTCCACCTTGTTACTATGTTCTTCCTCCACTTGTTACTATGTTCTTCCTCCACCTCGTTACTATGTTCTTCCTCCACCTCGTTACTATGTTCTTCCTCCACCTCGTTACTATGTTCTTCCTCCACCTCGTTACTATGTTCTTCCTCCACCTCGTTACTGTGTTCTTCCTCCACCTCGTTACTATGTTCTTCCTCCACCTTGTTACTATGTTCTTCCTCCACCTCGTTACTATGTTCTTCCTCCACCTCGTTACTATGTTCTTCCTCCACCTCGTTACTATGTTCTTCCTCCACCTCGTTACTATGTTCTTCCTCCACCTTGTTACTATGTTCTTCCTCCACCTCGTTACTGTGTTCTTCCTCCACCTCGTTACTATGATCTTCCTCCACCTTGTTACTATGTTCTTCCTCCACCTCGTTACTATGTTCTTCCTCCACCTTGTTACTATGTTCTTCCTCCACCTTGTTACTGTGTTCTTCCTCCACCTTGTTACTATGTTCTTCCTCCACCTCGTTACTATGTTCTTCCTCCACCTCGTTACTATGATCTTCCTCCACCTTGTTACTATGTTCTTCCTCCACCTTGTTACTGTGTTCTTCCTCCACCTCGTTACTATGTTCTTCCTCCACCTCGTTACTATGTTCTTCCTCCACCTCGTTACTATGATCTTCCTCCACCTCGTTACTATGATCTTCCTCCACCTCGTTACTATGATCTTCCTCCACCTCGTTACTATGTTCTTCCTCCACCTTGTTACTATGTTCTTCCTCCACCTTGTTACTATGTTCTTCCTCCACCTTGTTACTATGTTCTTCCTCCACCTTGTTACTATGTTCTTCCTCCACCTCGTTACTATGATCTTCCTCCACCTTGTTACTATGTTCTTCCTCCACCTCGTTACTATGTTCTTCCTCCACCTCGTTACTATGTTCTTCCTCCACCTTGTTACTATGATCTTCCTCCACCTCGTTACTATGTTCTTCCTCCACCTTGTTACTATGATCTTCCTCCACCTCGTTACTATGATCTTCCTCCACCTTGTTACTATGATCTTCCTCCACCTCGTTACTATTTTCTTCCTCCACCTTGTTACTATGTTCTTCCTCCACCTTGTTACTATGTTCTTCCTCCACCTCGTTACTATGTTCTTCCTCCACCTCGTTACTATGATCTTCCTCCACCTCGTTACTATGTTCTTCCTCCACCTCGTTACTATGTTCTTCCTCCACCTTGTTACTATGATCTTCCTCCACCTTGTTACTATGTTCTTCCTCCACCTCGTTACTATGTTCTTCCTCCACCTTGTTACTATGATCTTCCTCCACCTGTTACTATGTTCTTCCTCCACCTCGTTACTATGTTCTTCCTCCACCTTGTTACTATGTTCTTCCTCCACCTTGTTACTATGATCTTCCTCCACCTTGTTACTATGTTCTTCCTCCACCTCGTTACTATGTTCTTCCTCCACCTTGTTACTATGATCTTCCTCCACCTCGTTACTATGTTCTTCCTCCACCTCGTTACTATGTTCTTCCTCCACCTCGTTACTATGTTCTTCCTCCACCTCGTTACTATGTTCTTCCTCCACCTTGTTACTATGTTCTTCCTCCACCTCGTTACTATGTTCTTCCTCCACCTTGTTACTATGTTCTTCCTCCACCTTGTTACTATGTTCTTCCTCCACCTTGTTACTATGTTCTTCCTCCACCTTGTTACTGTGTTCTTCCTCCACCTTGTTACTATGTTCTTCCTCCACCTCGTTACTATGTTCTTCCTCCACCTCGTTACTATGTTCTTCCTCCACCTCGTTACTATGTTCTTCCTCCACCTTGTTACTATGTTCTTCCTCCACCTCGTTACTGTGTTCTTCCTCCACCTTGTTACTGTGTTCTTCCTCCACCTTGTTACTATGATCTTCCTCCACCTCGTTACTATGTTCTTCCTCCACCTCGTTACTATGTTCTTCCTCCACCTTGTTACTGTGTTCTTCCTCCACCTCGTTACTATGTTCTTCCTCCACCTTGTTACTATGATCTTCCTCCACCTTGTTACTGTGTTCTTCCTCCACCTTGTTACTGTGTTCTTCCTCCACTGTGTTACTATGTTCTTCCTCCACCTCGTTACTATGTTCTTCCTCCACCTCGTTACTATGTTCTTCCTCCACCTCGTTACTGTGTTCTTCCTCCACCTCGTTACTGTGTTCTTCCTCCACCTCGTTACTGTTTTCTTCCTCCACCTCGTTACTATGTTCTTCCTCCACCTTGTTACTGTGTTCTTCCTCAACCTCGTTACTGTGTTCTTCCTCCACCTCGTTACTGTGTTCTTCCTCCACCTCGTTACTGTGTTCTTCCTCCACCTCGTTACTATGTTCTTCCTCCACTTCGTTACTATGTTCTTCCTCCACCTCGTTACTATGTTCTTCCTCCACCTTGTTACTATGATCTTCCTCCACCTGGTTACTGTGTTCTTCCTCCACCTCGTTACTATGTTCTTCCTCCACCTCGTTACTATGTTCTTCCTCCACCTCGTTACTGTGTTCTTCCTCCACCTCGTTACTATGATCTTCCTCCACCTTGTTACTGTGTTCTTCCTCCACCTCGTTACTATGTTCTTCCTCCACCTTGTTACTATGTTCTTCCTACACCTTGTTACTGTGTTCTTCCTCCACCTTGTTACTATGTTCTTCCTCCACCTCGTTACTATGTTCTTCCTCCACCTCGTTACTATGATCTTCCTCCACCTTGTTACTATGTTCTTCCTCCACCTTGTTACTGTGTTCTTCCTCCACCTCGTTACTATGTTCTTCCTCCACCTCGTTACTATGTTCTTCCTCCACCTCGTTACTATGATCTTCCTCCACCTCGTTACTATGATCTTCCTCCACCTCGTTACTATGATCTTCCTCCACCTCGTTACTATGTTCTTCCTCCACCTTGTTACTATGTTCTTCCTCCACCTTGTTACTATGTTCTTCCTCCACCTTGTTACTATGTTCTTCCTCCACCTTGTTACTATGTTCTTCCTCCACCTCGTTACTATGATCTTCCTCCACCTTGTTACTATGATCTTCCTCCACCTCGTTACTATGTTCTTCCTCCACCTCGTTACTATGTTCTTCCTCCACCTTGTTACTATGATCTTCCTCCACCTCGTTACTATGTTCTTCCTCCACCTTGTTACTATGATCTTCCTCCACCTCGTTACTATGATCTTCCTCCACTTTGTTACTATGATCTTCCTCCACCTCGTTACTATTTTCTTCCTCCACCTTGTTACTATGATCTTCCTCCACCTTGTTACTATGTTCTTCCTCCACCTCGTTACTATGATCTTCCTCCACCTCGTTACTATGATCTTCCTCCACCTCGTTACTATGTTCTTCCTCCACCTCGTTACTATGTTCTTCCTCCACCTTGTTACTATGATCTTCCTCCACCTTGTTACTATGTTTTCCTCCACCTCGTTACTATGTTCTTCCTCCACCTTGTTACTATGATCTTCCTCCACACTGTTACTATGTTCTTCCTCCACCTCGTTACTATGTTCTTCCTCCACCTTGTTACTATGATCTTCCTCCACCTTGTTACTATGATCTTCCTCCACCTTGTTACTATGTTCTTCCTCCACCTCGTTACTATGTTCTTCCTCCACCTTGTTACTATGATCTTCCTCCACCTCGTTACTATGATCTTCCTCCACCTCGTTACTATGATCTTCCTCCACCTCGTTACTATGTTCTTCCTCCACCTCGTTACTATGATCTTCCTCCACCTTGTTACTATGTTCTTCCTCCACCTCGTTACTATGTTCTTCCTCCACCTTGTTACTATGATCTTCCTCCACCTTGTTACTATGTTCTTCCTCCACCTTGTTACTATGTTCTTCCTCCACCTTGTTACTGTGTTCTTCCTCCACCTTGTTACTATGTTCTTCCTCCACCTCGTTACTATTTTCTTCCTCCACCTCGTTACTATGTTCTTCCTCCACCTCGTTACTATGTTCTTCCTCCACCTTGTTACTATGTTCTTCCTCCACCTCGTTACTGTGTTCTTCCTCCACCTTGTTACTGTGTTCTTCCTCCACCTTGTTACTATCATCTTCCTCCACCTCGTTACTATGTTCTTCCTCCACCTCGTTACTATGTTCTTCCTCCACCTTGTTACTATGATCTTCCTCCACCTCGTTACTATGTTCTTCCTCCACCTCGTTACTATGTTCTTCCTCCACCTCGTTACTGTGTTCTTCCTCCACCTCGTTACTATGTTCTTCCTCCACCTCGTTACTATGTTCTTCTCCACCTCGTTACTATGTTCTTCCTCCACCTCGTTACTATGTTCTTCCTCCACCTCGTTACTATGTTCTTCCTCCACCTCGTTACTATGTTCTTCCTCCACCTTGTTACTATGATCTTCCTCCACCTCGTTACTATGTTTTTCCTCCACCTCGTTACTATGTTCTTCCTCCACCTCGTTACTGTGATCTTCCTCCACCTCGTTACTATGTTCTTCCTCCACCTCGTTACTGTGTTCTTCCTCCACCTCGTTACTGTGATCTTCCTCCACCTCGTTACTGTGTTCTTCCTCCACCTCGTTACTGTGATCTTCCTTAACCTCGTTACTGTGTTCTTCCTCCACCTCGTTACTGTGTTCTTCCTCCACCTCGTTACTATGTTCTTCCTCCACCTCGTTACTGTGTTCTTCCTCCACCTCGTTACTATGTTCTTCCTCCACCTCGTTACTGTGTTCTTCCTCCACCTCGTTACTGTGTTCTTCCTCCACCTCGTTACTGTGTTCTTCCTCCACCTCGTTACTGTGTTCTTCCTCCACCTCTTACTGTGTTCTTCCTCCACCTCGTTACTGTGTTCTTCCTCCATCTCGTTACTAAGTTCTTCCTCCACCTCGTTACTGTGTTCTTCCTCCACCTCGTTACTGTGATCTTCCTCCATCTCGTTACTATGTTCTTCCTCCACCTCGTTACTGTGTTCTTCCTCCACCTCGTTACTATGTTCTTCCTCCACCTCGTTACTGTGTTCTTCCTCCACCTCGTTACTGTGATCTTCCTCCACCTCGTTACTGTGTTCTTCCTCCACCTCGTTACTGTGTTCTTCCTCCACCTCGTTACTATGTTCTTCCTCCACCTCGTTACTGTATTCTTCCTCCACCTCGTTACTATGTTCTTCCTCCACCTCGTTACTATGTTCTTCCTCCACCTCGTTACTGTGTTCTTCCTCCACCTCGTTACTGTGATCTTCCTCCACCTCGTTACTATGTTCTTCCTCCACCTCGTTACTGTGTTCTTCCTCCACCTCGTTACTGTGTTCTTCCTCCACCTCGTTACTGTTTTCTTCCTCCACCTCGTTACTGTGTTCTTCCTCCACCTCGTTACTATGTTCTTCCTCCACCTCGTTACTGTTTTCTTCCTCCACCTCGTTACTGTGATCTTCCTCCACCTCGTTACTATGTTCTTCCTCCACCTCGTTACTGTGTTCTTCCTCCACCTCGTTACTATGTTCTTCCTCCACCTTGTTACTGTGTTCTTCCTCCACCTCGTTACTATGTTCTTCCTCCACCTTGTTACTGTGTTCTTCCTCCACCTTGTTACTGTGTTCTTCCTCCACCTCGTTACTATGTTCTTCCTCCACTTGTTACTATGATCTTCCTCCACCTTGTTACTATCATCTTCCTCCACTTTGTTACTATGATCTTCCTCCACTTTGTTACTATGTTCTTCCTCCACCTCGTTACTATGTTCTTCCTCCACCTCGTTACTATGTTCTTCCTCCACTTCGTTACTATGTTCTTCCTCCACCTCGTTACTATGTTCTTCCTCCACCTCGTTACTATGTTCTTCCTCCACCTTGTTACTATGATCTTCCTCCACCTCGTTACTATGTTCTTCCTCCACCTCGTTACTATGTTCTTCCTCCACCTTGTTACTATGATCTTCCTCCACCTGTTACTATGTTCTTCCTCCACCTCGTTACTATGTTCTTCCTCCACCTTGTTACTATGATCTTCCTCCACCTTGTTACTATGATCTTCCTCCACCTTGTTACTATGTTCTTCCTCCACCTCGTTACTATGTTCTTCCTCCACCTTGTTACTATGATCTTCCTCCACCTCGTTACTATGTTCTTCCTCCACCTTGTTACTATGATCTTCCTCCACCTCGTTACTATGTTCTTCCTCCACCTTGTTACTATGATCTTCCTCCACCTCGTTACTATGTTCTTCCTCCACCTTGTTACTATGATCTTCCTCCACCTTGTTACTATGTTCTTCCTCCACCTCGTTACTATGTTCTTCCTCCACCTCGTTACTATGTTCTTCCTCCACCTCGTTACTATGTTCTTCCTCCACCTCGTTACTATGTTCTTCCTCCACCTTGTTACTATGTTCTTCCTCCACCTTGTTACTATGTTTTCCTCCACCTCGTTACTATGTTCTTCCTCCACCTTGTTACTATGTTCTTCCTCCACCTGTTACTATGTTCTTCCTCCACCTCGTTACTATGTTCTTCCTCCACCTTGTTACTATGTTCTTCCTCCACCTTGTTACTATGATCTTCCTCCACCTTGTTACTATGTTCTTCCTCCACCTCGTTACTATGTTCTTCCTCCACCTTGTTACTATGATCTTCCTCCACCTCGTTACTATGATCTTCCTCCACCTCGTTACTATGATCTTCCTCCACCTCGTTACTATGTTCTTCCTCCACCTCGTTACTATGTTCTTCCTCCACCTTGTTACTATGTTCTTCCTCCACCTCGTTACTATGTTCTTCCTCCACCTTGTTACTATGATCTTCCTCCACCTTGTTACTATGTTCTTCCTCCACCTTGTTACTATGTTCTTCCTCCACCTTGTTACTGTGTTCTTCCTCCACCTTGTTACTATGTTCTTCCTCCACCTCGTTACTATGTTCTTCCTCCACCTCGTTACTATGTTCTTCCTCCACCTCGTTACTATGTTCTTCCTCCACCTTGTTACTATGTTCTTCCTCCACCTCGTTACTGTGTTCTTCCTCCACCTTGTTACTGTGTTCTTCCTCCACCTTGTTACTATGATCTTCCTCCACCTCGTTACTATGTTCTTCCTCCACCTCGTTACTATGTTCTTCCTCCACCTTGTTACTATGTTCTTCCTCCACCTCGTTACTATGTTCTTCCTCCACCTCGTTACTATGTTCTTCCTCCACCTCGTTACTGTTCTTCCTCCACCTCGTTACTATGTTCTTCCTCCACCTCGTTACTATGTTCTTCCTCCACCTCGTTACTATGTTCTTCCTCCACCTCGTTACTATGTTCTTCCTCCACCTCGTTACTATGTTCTTCCTCCACCTCGTTACTATGTTCTTCCTCCACCTTGTTACTATGATCTTCCTCCACCTCGTTACTATGTTTTCCTCCACCTCGTTACTATGTTCTTCCTCCACCTCGTTACTGTGATCTTCCTCCACCTCGTTACTATGTTCTTCCTCCACCTCGTTACTGTGTTCTTCCTCCACCTCGTTACTGTGATCTTCCTCCACCTCGTTACTATGTTCTTCCTCCACCTCGTTACTGTGATCTTCCTCCACCTCGTTACTGTGTTCTTCCTCCACCTCGTTACTGTGTTCTTCCTCCACCTCGTTACTATGTTCTTCCTCCACCTCGTTACTGTGTTCTTCCTCCACCTCGTTACTATGTTCTTCCTCCACCTCGTTACTGTGTTCTTCCTCCACCTCGTTACTGTGTTCTTCCTCCACCTCGTTACTGTGTTCTTCCTCCACCTCGTTACTGTGTTCTTCCTCCACCTCTTTACTGTGTTCTTCCTCCACCTCGTTACTGTGTTCTTCCTCCACCTCGTTACTATGTTCTTCCTCCACCTCGTTACTGTGTTCTTCCTCCACCTCGTTACTGTGTTCTTCCTCCACCTCGTTACTATGTTCTTCCTCCACCTCGTTACTGTGTTCTTCCTCCACCTTGTTACTGTGTTCTTCCTCCACTGTGTTACTATGTTCTTCCTCCACCTCGTTACTATGTTCTTCCTCCACCTCGTTACTATGTTCTTCCTCCACCTCGTTACTGTGTTCTTCCTCCACCTCGTTACTGTGTTCTTCCTCCACCTCGTTACTGTTTCTTCCTCCACCTCGTTACTATGTTCTTCCTCCACCTTGTTACTGTGTTCTTCCTCCACCTCGTTACTGTGTTCTTCCTCCACCTCGTTACTGTGTTCTTCCTCCACCTCGTTACTGTGTTCTTCCTCCACCTCGTTACTATGTTCTTCCTCCACTTCGTTACTATGTTCTTCCTCCACCTCGTTACTATGTTCTTCCTCCACCTTGTTACTATGATCTTCCTCCACCTCGTTACTGTGTTCTTCCTCCACCTCGTTACTATGTTCTTCCTCCACCTCGTTACTATGTTCTTCCTCCACCTCGTTACTGTGTTCTTCCTCCACCTCGTTACTATGATCTTCCTCCACCTTGTTACTGTGTTCTTCCTCCACCTCGTTACTATGTTCTTCCTCCACCTTGTTACTATGTTCTTCCTCCACCTTGTTACTGTGTTCTTCCTCCACCTTGTTACTATGTTCTTCCTCCACCTCGTTACTATGTTCTTCCTCCACCTCGTTACTATGATCTTCCTCCACCTTGTTACTATGTTCTTCCTCCACCTTGTTACTGTGTTCTTCCTCCACCTCGTTACTATGTTCTTCCTCCACCTCGTTACTATGTTCTTCCTCCACCTCGTTACTATGATCTTCCTCCACCTCGTTACTATGATCTTCCTCCACCTCGTTACTATGATCTTCCTCCACCTCGTTACTATGTTCTTCCTCCACCTTGTTACTATGTTCTTCCTCCACCTTGTTACTATGTTCTTCCTCCACCTTGTTACTATGTTCTTCCTCCACCTTGTTACTATGTTCTTCCTCCACCTCGTTACTATGATCTTCCTCCACCTTGTTACTATCATCTTCCTCCACCTCGTTACTATGTTCTTCCTCCACCTCGTTACTATGTTCTTCCTCCACCTTGTTACTATGATCTTCCTCCACCTCGTTACTATGTTCTTCCTCCAACTTGTTACTATGATCTTCCTCCACCTCGTTACTATGATCTTCCTCCACTTTGTTACTATGATCTTCCTCCACCTCGTTACTATTTTCTTCCTCCACCTTGTTACTATGATCTTCCTCCACCTTGTTACTATGTTCTTCCTCCACCTCGTTACTATGATCTTCCTCCACCTCGTTACTATGATCTTCCTCCACCTCGTTACTATGTTCTTCCTCCACCTCGTTACTATGTTCTTCCTCCACCTTGTTACTATGATCTTCCTCCACCTTGTTACTATGTTTTCCTCCACCTCGTTACTATGTTCTTCCTCCACCTTGTTACTATGATCTTCCTCCACACTGTTACAATGTTCTTCCTCCACCTCGTTACTATGTTCTTCCTCCACCTTGTTACTATGATCTTCCTCCACCTTGTTACTATGATCTTCCTCCACCTTGTTACTATGTTCTTCCTCCACCTCGTTACTATGTTCTTCCTCCACCTTGTTACTATGATCTTCCTCCACCTCGTTACTATGATCTTCCTCCACCTCGTTACTATGATCTTCCTCCACCTCGTTACTATGTTCTTCCTCCACCTCGTTACTATGATCTTCCTCCACCTTGTTACTATGTTCTTCCTCCACCTCGTTACTATGTTCTTCCTCCACCTTGTTACTATGATCTTCCTCCACCTTGTTACTATGTTCTTCCTCCACCTTGTTACTATGTTCTTCCTCCACCTTGTTACTGTGTTCTTCCTCCACCTTGTTACTATGTTCTTCCTCCACCTCGTTACTATGTTCTTCCTCCACCTCGTTACTATGTTCTTCCTCCACCTCGTTACTATGTTCTTCCTCCACTTGTTACTATGTTCTTCCTCCACCTCGTTACTGTGTTCTTCCTCCACCTTGTTACTGTGTTCTTCCTCCACCTTGTTACTATCATCTTCCTCCAACTCGTTACTATGTTCTTCCTCCACCTCGTTACTATGTTCTTCCTCCACCTTGTTACTATGATCTTCCTCCACCTCGTTACTATGTTCTTCCTCCACCTCGTTACTATGTTCTTCCTCCACCTCGTTACTGTGTTCTTCCTCCACCTCGTTACTATGTTCTTCCTCCACCTCGTTACTATGTTCTTCCTCCACCTCGTTACTATGTTCTTCCTCCACCTCGTTACTATGTTCTTCCTCCACCTCGTTACTATGTTCTTCCTCCACCTCGTTACTATGTTCTTCCTCCACCTTGTTACTATGATCTTCCTCCACCTCGTTACTATGTTTTCCTCCACCTCGTTACTATGTTCTTCCTCCACCTCGTTACTGTGATCTTCCTCCACCTCGTTACTATGTTCTTCCTCCACCTCGTTACTGTGTTCTTCCTCCACCTCGTTACTGTGATCTTCCTCCACCTCGTTACTGTGTTCTTCCTCCACCTCGTTACTGTGATCTTCCTCCACCTCGTTACTGTGTTCTTCCTCCACCTCGTTACTGTGTTCTTCCTCCACCTCGTTACTATGTTCTTCCTCCACCTCGTTACTGTATTCTTCCTCCACCTCGTTACTATGTTCTTCCTCCACCTCGTTACTGTGTTCTTCCTCCACCTCGTTACTGTGTTCTTCCTCCACCTCGTTACTGTGTTCTTCCTCCACCTCGTTACTGTGTTCTTCCTCCACCTCTTTACTGTGTTCTTCCTCCACCTCGTTACTGTGTTCTTCCTCCACCTCGTTACTAAGTTCTTCCTCCACCTCGTTACTGTGTTCTTCCTCCACCTCGTTACTGTGATCTTCCTCCATCTCGTTACTATGTTCTTCCTCCACCTCGTTACTGTGTTCTTCCTCCACCTCGTTACTATGTTCTTCCTCCACCTCGTTACTGTGTTCTTCCTCCACCTCGTTACTGTGATCTTCCTCCACCTCGTTACTGTGTTCTTCCTCCACCTCGTTACTGTGTTCTTCCTCCACCTCGTTACTATGTTCTTCCTCCACCTCGTTACTGTATTCTTCCTCCACCTCGTTACTATGTTCTTCCTCCACCTCGTTACTATGTTCTTCCTCCACCTCGTTACTGTGTTCTTCCTCCACCTCGTTACTGTGATCTTCCTCCACCTCGTTACTATGTTCTTCCTCCACCTCGTTACTGTGTTCTTCCTCCACCTCGTTACTGTGTTCTTCCTCCACCTCGTTACTGTTTCTTCCTCCACCTCGTTACTGTGTTCTTCCTCCACCTCGTTACTATGTTCTTCCTCCACCTCGTTACTGTTTTCTTCCTCCACCTCGTTACTGTGATCTTCCTCCACCTCGTTACTATGTTCTTCCTCCACCTCGTTACTGTGTTCTTCCTCCACCTCGTTACTATGTTCTTCCTCCACCTTGTTACTGTGTTCTTCCTCCACCTCGTTACTATGTTCTTCCTCCACCTTGTTACTGTGTTCTTCCTCCACCTTGTTACTGTGTTCTTCCTCCACCTCGTTACTATGTTCTTCCTCCACTTTGTTACTATGATCTTCCTCCACCTTGTTACTATCATCTTCCTCCACTTTGTTACTATGATCTTCCTCCACTTTGTTACTATGTTCTTCCTCCACCTCGTTACTATGTTCTTCCTCCACCTCGTTACTATGTTCTTCCTCCACTTCGTTACTATGATCTTCCTCCACCTCGTTACTATGTTCTTCCTCCACCTCGTTACTATGTTCTTCCTCCACCTTGTTACTATGATCTTCCTCCACCTCGTTACTATGTTCTTCCTCCACCTCGTTACTATGTTCTTCCTCCACCTTGTTACTATGATCTTCCTCCACCTGTTACTATGTTCTTCCTCCACCTCGTTACTATGTTCTTCCTCCACCTTGTTACTATGATCTTCCTCCACCTTGTTACTATGATCTTCCTCCACCTTGTTACTATGTTCTTCCTCCACCTCGTTACTATGTTCTTCCTCCACCTTGTTACTATGATCTTCCTCCACCTCGTTACTATGTTCTTCCTCCACCTTGTTACTATGATCTTCCTCCACCTCGTTACTATGATCTTCCTCCACTTGTTACTATGATCTTCCTCCACCTCGTTACTATTTTCTTCCTCCACCTTGTTACTATGATCTTCCTCCACCTTGTTACTATGTTCTTCCTCCACCTCGTTACTATGATCTTCCTCCACCTCGTTACTATGATCTTCCTCCACCTCGTTACTATGTTCTTCCTCCACCTCGTTACTATGTTCTTCCTCCACCTTGTTACTATGATCTTCCTCCACCTTGTTACTATGTTTTCCTCCACCTCGTTACTATGTTCTTCCTCCACCTTGTTACTATGATCTTCCTCCACCTGTTACTATGTTCTTCCTCCACCTCGTTACTATGTTCTTCCTCCACCTTGTTACTATGATCTTCCTCCACCTTGTTACTATGATCTTCCTCCACCTTGTTACTATGTTCTTCCTCCACCTCGTTACTATGTTCTTCCTCCACCTTGTTACTATGATCTTCCTCCACCTCGTTACTATGATCTTCCTCCACCTCGTTACTATGATCTTCCTCCACCTCGTTACTATGTTCTTCCTCCACCTCGTTACTATGATCTTCCTCCACCTTGTTACTATGTTCTTCCTCCACCTCGTTACTATGTTCTTCCTCCACCTTGTTACTATGATCTTCCTCCACCTTGTTACTATGTTCTTCCTCCACCTTGTTACTATGTTCTTCCTCCACCTTGTTACTGTGTTCTTCCTCCACCTTGTTACTATGTTCTTCCTCCACCTCGTTACTATGTTCTTCCTCCACCTCGTTACTATGTTCTTCCTCCACCTCGTTACTATGTTCTTCCTCCATCTTGTTACTATGTTCTTCCTCCACCTCGTTACTGTGTTCTTCCTCCACCTTGTTACTGTGTTCTTCCTCCACCTTGTTACTATCATCTTCCTCCACCTCGTTACTATGTTCTTCCTCCACCTCGTTACTATGTTCTTCCTCCACCTTGTTACTATGATCTTCCTCCACCTCGTTACTATGTTCTTCCTCCACCTCGTTACTATGTTCTTCCTCCACCTCGTTACTGTGTTCTTCCTCCACCTCGTTACTATGTTCTTCCTCCACCTCGTTACTATGTTCTTCCTCCACCTCGTTACTATGTTCTTCCTCCACCTCGTTACTATGTTCTTCCTCCACCTCGTTACTATGTTCTTCCTCCACCTCGTTACAATGTTCTTCCTCCACCTTGTTACTATGATCTTCCTCCACCTCGTTACTATGTTTTTCCTCCACCTCGTTACTATGTTCTTCCTCCACCTCGTTACTGTGATCTTCCTCCACCTCGTTACTATGTTCTTCCTCCACCTCGTTACTGTGTTCTTCCTCCACCTCGTTACTGTGATCTTCCTCCACCTCGTTACTGTGTTCTTCCTCCACCTCGTTACTGTGATCTTCCTTAACCTCGTTACTGTGTTCTTCCTCCACCTCGTTACTGTGTTCTTCCTCCACCTCGTTACTATGTTCTTCCTCCACCTCGTTACTGTGTTCTTCCTCCACCTCGTTACTATGTTCTTCCTCCACCTCGTTACTGTGTTCTTCCTCCACCTCGTTACTGTGTTCTTCCTCCACCTCGTTACTGTGTTCTTCCTCCACCTCGTTACTGTGTTCTTCCTCCACCTCTTTACTGTGTTCTTCCTCCACCTCGTTACTGTGTTCTTCCTCCATCTCGTTACTAAGTTCTTCCTCCACCTCGTTACTGTGTTCTTCCTCCACCTCGTTACTGTGATCTTCCTCCACCTCGTTACTATGTTCTTCCTCCACCTCGTTACTGTGTTCTTCCTCCACCTCGTTACTATGTTCTTCCTCCACCTCGTTACTGTGTTCTTCCTCCACCTCGTTACTGTGATCTTCCTCCACCTCGTTACTGTGTTCTTCCTCCACCTCGTTACTGTGTTCTTCCTCCACCTCGTTACTATGTTCTTCCTCCACCTCGTTACTGTATTCTTCCTCCACCTCGTTACTATGTTCTTCCTCCACCTCGTTACTATGTTCTTCCTCCACCTCGTTACTGTGTTCTTCCTCCACCTCGTTACTGTGATCTTCCTCCACCTCGTTACTATGTTCTTCCTCCACCTCGTTACTGTGTTCTTCCTCCACCTCGTTACTATGTTCTTCCTCCACCTCGTTACTGTTTTCTTCCTCCACCTCGTTACTGTGTTCTTCCTCCACCTCGTTACTATGTTCTTCCTCCACCTCGTTACTGTTTTCTTCCTCCACCTCGTTACTGTGATCTTCCTCCACCTCGTTACTATGTTCTTCCTCCACCTCGTTACTATGTTCTTCCTCCACCTCGTTACTATGTTCTTCCTCCACCTTGTTACTGTGTTCTTCCTCCACCTCGTTACTATGTTCTTCCTCCACCTTGTTACTGTGTTCTTCCTCCACCTTGTTACTATGTTCTTCCTCCACCTCGTTACTATGTTCTTCCTCCACCTTGTTACTATGATCTTCCTCCACCTTGTTACTATCATCTTCCTCCACTTTGTTACTATGATCTTCCTCCACTTTGTTACTATGTTCTTCCTCCACCTCGTTACTATGTTCTTCCTCCACCTCGTTACTATGATCTTCCTCCACTTCGTTACTATGATCTTCCTCCACCTCGTTACTATGTTCTTCCTCCACCTCGTTACTATGTTCTTCCTCCACCTTGTTACTATGATCTTCCTCCACCTCGTTACTATGTTCTTCCTCCACCTCGTTACTATGTTCTTCCTCCACCTTGTTACTATGATCTTCCTCCACACTGTTACTATGTTCTTCCTCCACCTCGTTACTATGTTCTTCCTCCACCTTGTTACTATGTTCTTCCTCCACCTTGTTACTATGATCTTCCTCCACCTTGTTACTATGTTCTTCCTCCACCTCGTTACTATGTTCTTCCTCCACCTTGTTACTATGATCTTCCTCCACCTCGTTACTATGTTCTTCCTCCACCTTGTTACTATGGTCTTCCTCCACCTCGTTACTATGTTCTTCCTCCACCTCGTTACTATGATCTTCCTCCACCTCGTTACTATAATCTTCCTCCACCTCGTTACTATGATCTTCCTCCACCTCGTTACTATGTTCTTCCTCCACCTTGTTACTATGTTCTTCCTCCACCTTGTTACTATGTTCTTCCTCCACCTCGTTACTATGTTCTTCATCCACCTTGTTACTATGTTCTTCCTCCACATCGTTACTATGTTCTTCCTCCACCTTGTTACTATCATCTTCCTCCACCTCGTTACTATGTTCTTCCTCCACCTCGTTACTATGTCCTTCTCCACCTTGTTACTATGATCTTCCTCCACCTCGTTACTATGTTCTTCCTCCACCTTGTTACTATGATCTTCCTCCACCTCGTTACTATGATCTTCCTCCACCTCGTTACTATGATCTTCCTCCACCTTGTTACTGTGTTCTTCCTCCACCTTTTACTATGATTTTCCTCCACCTTGTTACTATGTTCTTCCTCCACCTCGTTACTATGATCTTCCTCCACCTCGTTACTATGATCTTCCTCCACCTCGTTACTATGTTCTTCCTCCACCTCGTTACTATGTTCTTCCTCCACCTTGTTACTATGTTCTTCCTCCACCTCGTTACTATGTTCTTCCTCCACCTTGTTACTATGTTCTTCCTCCACCTTGTTACTATGTTCTTCCTCCACCTTGTTACTATGTTCTTCCTCCACCTTGTTACTATGTTCTTCCTCCACCTCGTTACTATGTTCTTCCTCCACCTCGTTACTATGTTCTTCCTCCACCTTGTTACTGTGTTCTTCCTCCACCTCGTTACTGTGTTCTTCCTCCACCTCGTTACTATGTTCTTCCTCCACCTCGTTACTATGTTCTTCCTCCACCTCGTTACTGTGTTCTTCCTCCACCTCGTTACTGTGATCTTCCTCCACCTCGTTACTATGTTCTTCCTCCACCTCGTTACTATGTTCTTCCTCCACCTCGTTACTGTGTTCTTCCTCCACCTCGTTACTGTGTTCTTCCTCCACCTCGTTACTGTGTTCTTCCTCCACCTCGTTACTATGTTCTTCCTCCACCTCGTTACTGTGTTCTTCCTCCACCTCGTTACTGTGTTCTTCCTCCACCTCGTTACTATGTTCTTCCTCCACCTCGTTACTGTGTTCTTCCTCCACCTCGTTACTATGTTCTTCCTCCACCTCGTTACTGTGTTCTTCCTCCACCTCGTTACTGTGATCTTCCTCCACCTCGTTACTGTGTTCTTCCTCCACCTCGTTACTGTGTTCTTCCTCCACCTCGTTACTATGTTCTTCCTCCACCTCGTTACTGTGTTCTTCCTCCACCTCGTTACTATGTTCTTCCTCCACCTCGTTACTATGTTCTTCCTCCACCTCGTTACTGTGTTCTTCCTCCACCTCGTTACTGTGATCTTCCTCCACCTCGTTACTATGTTCTTCCTCCACCTCGTTACTGTGTTCTTCCTCCACCTCGTTACTGTGTTCTTCCTCCACCTCGTTACTGTTTTCTTCCTCCACCTCGTTACTGTGTTCTTCCTCCACCTCGTTACTATGTTCTTCCTCCACCTCGTTACTGTTTTCTTCCTCCACCTCGTTACTGTGATCTTCCTCCATCTCGTTACTATGTTCTTCCTCCACCTCGTTACTGTGTTCTTCCTCCACCTCGTTACTATGTTCTTCCTCCACCTTGTTACTGTGTTCTTCCTCCACCTCGTTACTATGTTCTTCCTCCACCTTGTTACTGTGTTCTTCCTCCACCTTGTTACTGTGTTCTTCCTCCACCTCGTTACTATGTTCTTCCTCCACTTGTTACTATGATCTTCCTCCACCTTGTTACTATGTTCTTCCTCCACTTTGTTACTATGATCTTCCTCCACTTGTTACTGTGTTCTTCCTCCACCTCGTTACTATGTTCTTCCTCCACCTCGTTACTATGTTCTTCCTCCACCTTGTTACTGTGTTCTTCCTCCACCTTGTTACTATGTTCTTCCTCCACCTTGTTACTATGTTCTTCCTCCACTTTGTTACTGTGTTCTTCCTCCACCTTGTTACTATGTTCTTCCTCCACCTTGTTACTATGATCTTCCTCCACCTTGTTACTATGTTCTTCCTCCACCTTGTTACTATGTTCTTCCTCCACCTCGTTACTATGATCTTCCTCCACCTTGTTACTATGTTCTTCCTCCACCTTGTTACTATGATCTTCCTCCACCTTGTTACTATGTTCTTCCTCCACCTTGTTACTATGTTCTTCCTCCACCTCGTTACTATGTTCTTCCTCCACCTTGTTACTATGATCTTCCTCCACCTTGTTACTATGTTCTTCCTCCACCTTGTTACTATGTTCTTCCTCCACCTTGTTACTGTGTTCTTCCTCCACCTTGTTACTATGTTCTTCCTCCACCTCGTTACTATTTTCTTCCTCCACCTCGTTACTATGTTCTTCCTCCACCTCGTTACTATGTTCTTCCTCCACCTTGTTACTATGTTCTTCCTCCACCTCGTTACTGTGTTCTTCCTCCACCTTGTTACTGTGTTCTTCCTCCACCTTGTTACTATGATCTTCCTCCACCTTGTTACTATGATCTTCCTCCACCTTGTTACTATGTTCTTCCTCCACCTCGTTACTATGTTCTTCCTCCACCTCGTTACTATGTTCTTCCTCCACCTCGTTACTGTGTTCTTCCTCCACCTTGTTACTATGTTCTTCCTCCACCTTGTTACTGTGTTCTTCCTCCACCTTGTTACTATGTTCTTCCTCCACCTTGTTACTATGATCTTCCTCCACCTTGTTACTGTGTTCTTCCTCCACCTTGTTACTGTGTTCTTCCTCCACTTGTTACTATGTTCTTCCTCCACCTCGTTACTATGTTCTTCCTCCACCTCGTTACTATGTTCTTCCTCCACCTTGTTACTGTGTTCTTCCTCCACCTCGTTACTATGTTCTTCCTCCACCTCGTTACTGTGTTCTTCCTCCACCTCGTTACTATGTTCTTCCTCCACCTTGTTACTATGTTCTTCCTCCACCTCGTTACTATGTTCTTCCTCCACCTCGTTACTATGTTCTTCCTCCACCTCGTTACTATGTTCTTCCTCCACCTCGTTACTGTGTTCTTCCTCCACCTTGTTACTATGTTCTTCCTCCACCTCGTTACTGTGTTCTTCCTCCACCTCGTTACTGTGTTCTTCCTCCACCTCGTTACTATGTTCTTCCTCCACCTCGTTACTATGATCTTCCTCCACCTCGTTACTATGTTCTTCCTCCACCTCGTTACTATGTTCTTCCTCCACCTCGTTACTGTGTTCTTCCTCCACCTCGTTACTATGTTCTTCCTCCACCTTGTTACTATGTTCTTCCTCCACCTCGTTACTATGTTCTTCCTCCACCTCGTTACTATGTTCTTCCTCCACCTTGTTACTATGATCTTCCTCCACCTCGTTACTATGTTCTTCCTCCACCTCGTTACTATGTTCTTCCTCCACCTCGTTACTATGTTCTTCCTCCACCTCGTTACTATGTTCTTCCTCCACCTCGTTACTATGTTCTTCCTCCACCTCGTTACTATGTTCTTCCTCCACCTCGTTACTATGTTCTTCCTCCACCTCGTTACTATGTTCTTCCTCCACCTTGTTACTATGTTCTTCCTCCACCTCGTTACTATGTTTTTCCTCCACCTCGTTACTATGTTCTTCCTCCACCTCGTTACTATGTTCTTCCTCCACCTCGTTACTATGATCTTCCTCCACCTCGTTACTGTGTTCTTCCTCCACCTCGTTACTGTGATCTTCCTCCACCTCGTTACTATGTTCTTCCTCCACCTCGTTACTGTGTTCTTCCTCCACCTCGTTACTATGTTCTTCCTCCACCTCGTTACTGTATTCTTCCTCCACCTCGTTACTATGTTCTTCCTCCACCTCGTTACTATGTTCTTCCTCCACCTCGTTACTGTGTTCTTCCTCCACCTCGTTACTGTGATCTTCCTCCACCTCGTTACTATGTTCTTCCTCCACCTCGTTACTGTGTTCTTCCTCCACCTCGTTACTATGTTCTTCCTCCACCTCGTTACTGTGTTCTTCCTCCACCTCGTTACTGTGTTCTTCCTCCACCTCGTTACTATGTTCTTCCTCCACCTCGTTACTGTGTTCTTCCTCCACCTCGTTACTGTGATCTTCCTCCACCTCGTTACTATGTTCTTCCTCCACCTCGTTACTGTGTTCTTCCTCCACCTCGTTACTATGTTCTTCCTCCACCTTGTTACTGTGTTCTTCCTCCACCTTGTTACTATGTTCTTCCTCCACCTTGTTACTATGATCTTCCTCCACCTTGTTACTATGTTCTTCCTCCACCTTGTTACTATGTTCTTCCTCCACCTCGTTACTATGATCTTCCTCCACCTTGTTACTATGTTCTTCCTCCACCTTGTTACTATGATCTTCCTCCACCTTGTTACTATGTTCTTCCTCCACCTTGTTACTATGTTCTTCCTCCACCTCGTTACTATGTTCTTCCTCCACCTTGTTACTATGATCTTCCTCCACCTTGTTACTATGTTCTTCCTCCACCTTGTTACTATGTTCTTCCTCCACCTTGTTACTGTGTTCTTCCTCCACCTTGTTACTATGTTCTTCCTCCACCTCGTTACTATGTTCTTCCTCCACCTCGTTACTATGTTCTTCCTCCACCTCGTTACTATGTTCTTCCTCCACCTTGTTACTATGTTCTTCCTCCACTTCGTTACTGTGTTCTTCCTCCACTTCGTTACTATGTTCTTCCTCCACCTTGTTACTGTGTTCTTCCTCCACCTTGTTACTATGATCTTCCTCCACCTTGTTACTATGTTCTTCCTCCACCTTGTTACTATGTTCTTCCTCCACCTCGTTACTATGTTCTTCCTCCACCTCGTTACTATGTTCTTCCTCCACCTCGTTACTGTGTTCTTCCTCCACCTTGTTACTGTGTTCTTCCTCCACTTTGTTACTATGTTCTTCTCCACCTCGTTACTATGTTCTTCCTCCACCTCGTTACTATGTTCTTCCTCCACCTCGTTACTGTGTTCTTCCTCCACCTCGTTACTGTGTTCTTCCTCCACCTCGTTACTGTGTCCTTCCTCCACCTCGTTACTATGTTCTTCCTCCACCTTGTTACTGTGTTCTTCCTCCACCTCGTTACTGTGTTCTTCCTCCACCCCGTTACTGTGTTCTTCCTCCACCTCGTTACTGTGTTCTTCCTCCACCTCGTTACTATGTTCTTCCTCCACTTCGTTACTATGTTCTTCCTCCACCTCGTTACTATGTTCTTCCTCCACCTTGTTACTATGATCTTCCTCCACCTGGTTACTGTGTTCTTCCTCCACCTCGTTACTATGTTCTTCCTCCACCTCGTTACTATGTTCTTCCTCCACCTCGTTACTGTGTTCTTCCTCCACCTCGTTACTATGATCTTCCTCCACCTTGTTACTGTGTTCTTCCTCCACATCGTTACTATGTTCTTCCTCCACCTTGTTACTATGTTCTTCCTACACCTTGTTACTGTGTTCTTCCTCCACCTTGTTACTATGTTCTTCCTCCACCTCGTTACTATGATCTTCCTCCACCTCGTTACTATGTTCTTCCTCCACCTCGTTACTATGATCTTCCTCCACCTCGTTACTATGTTCTTCCTCCACTTTGTTACTATGTTCTTCCTCCACCTTGTTACTATGTTCTTCCTCCACCTTGTTACTATGTTCTTCCTCCACCTCGTTACTATAATCTTCCTCCACCTTGTTACTATCATCTTCCTCCACCTCGTTACTATGTTCTTCCTCCACCTCGTTACTTTGTTCTTCCTCCACTTGTTACTATGATCTTCCTCCACCTCGTTACTATGTTCTTCCTCCAACTTGTTACTATGATCTTCCTCCACCTCGTTACTATGATCTTCCTCCACTTCGTTACTATGATCTTCCTCCACCTCGTTACTATTTTCTTCCTCCACCTTGTTACTATGATCTTCCTCCACCTCGTTACTATGATCTTCCTCCACCTCGTTACATAATCTTCCTCCACCTCGTTACTATGATCTTCCTCCACCTCGTTACTATGTTCTTCCTCCACCTTGTTACTATGTTCTTTCTCCACCTTGTTACTATGTTCTTCCTCCACCTCGTTACTATGTTCTTCCTCCACCTTGTTACTATGTTCTTCCTCCACCTCGTTACTATGTTCTTCCTCCACCTTGTTACTATCATCTTCCTCCACCTCGTTACTATGTTCTTCCTCCACCTCGTTACTATGTCCTTCTCCACCTTGTTACTATGATCTTCCTCCACCTCGTTACTATGTTCTTCCTCCACCTTGTTACTATGATCTTCCTCCACCTCGTTACTATGATCTTCCTCCACCTCGTTACTATGATCTTCCTCCACCTTGTTACTGTGTTCTTCCTCCACCTTTTACTATGATTTTCCTCCACCTTGTTACTATGTTCTTCCTCCACCTCGTTACTATGATCTTCCTCCACCTCGTTACTATGATCTTCCTCCACCTCGTTACTATGTTCTTCCTCCACCTCGTTACTATGATCTTCCTCCACCTTGTTACTATGTTCTTCCTCCACCTCGTTACTATGTTCTTCCTCCACCTTGTTACTATGATCTTCCTCCACCTTGTTACTATGTTCTTCCTCCACCTTATTACTATGTTCTTCCTCCACCTTGTTACTGTGTTCTTCCTCCACCTTGTTACTATGTTCTTCCTCCACCTCGTTACTATTTTCTTCCTCCACCTCGTTACTATGTTCTTCCTCCACCTCGTTACTATGTTCTTCCTCCACCTTGTTACTATGTTCTTCCTCCACCTCGTTACTGTGTTCTTCCTCCACCTTGTTACTGTGTTCTTCCTCACCTTGTTACTATCATCTTCCTCCACCTTGTTACTATGATCTTCCTCCACCTTGTTACTATGTTCTTCCTCCACCTCGTTACTATGTTCTTCCTCCACCTCGTTACTATGTTCTTCCTCCACCTTGTTACTATGATCTTCCTCCACCTCGTTACTATGTTCTTCCTCCACCTCGTTACTATGTTCTTCCTCCACCTCGTTACTGTGTTCTTCCTCCACCTCGTTACTATGTTCTTCCTCCACCTCGTTACTATGTTCTTCCTCCACCTTGTTACTGTGTTCTTCCTCCACCTTGTTACTATGTTCTTCCTCCACCTCTTTACTATTTTCTTCCTCCAACTCGTTACTATGTTCTTCCTCCACCTCGTTACTATGTTCTTCCTCCACCTTGTTACTATGTTCTTCCTCCACTTCGTTACTGTGTTCTTCCTCCACTTCGTTACTGTGTTCTTCCTCCACCTTGTTACTGTGTTCTTCCTCCACCTTGTTACTATGATCTTCCTCCACCTTGTTACTATGATCTTCCTCCACCTTGTTACTATGTTCTTCCTCCACCTCGTTACTATGTTCTTCCTCCACCTCGTTACTATGTTCTTCCTCCACCTCGTTACTGTGTTCTTCCTCCACCTTGTTACTGTGTTCTTCCTCCACTTTGTTACTATGTTCTTCCTCCACCTCGTTACTATGTTCTTCCTCCACCTCGTTACTATGTTCTTCCTCCACCTCGTTACTGTGTTCTTCCTCCACCTCGTTACTGTGTTCTTCCTCCACCTCGTTACTGTGTCCTTCCTCCACCTCGTTACTATGTTCTTCCTCCACCTTGTTACTGTGTTCTTCCTCAACCTCGTTACTGTGTTCTTCCTCCACCCCGTTACTGTGTTCTTCCTCCACCTCGTTACTGTGTTCTTCCTCCACCTCGTTACTATGTTCTTCGTCCACTTCGTTACTATGTTCTTCCTCCACCTCGTTACTATGTTCTTCCTCCACCTTGTTACTATGATCTTCCTCCACCTGGTTACTGTGTTCTTCCTCCACCTCGTTACTATGTTCTTCCTCCACCTCGTTACTATGTTCTTCCTCCACCTCGTTACTGTGTTCTTCCTCCACCTCGTTACTATGATCTTCCTCCACCTTGTTACTGTGTTCTTCCTCCACATCGTTACTATGTTCTTCCTCCACCTTGTTACTATGTTCTTCCTACACCTTGTTACTGTGTTCTTCCTCCACCTTGTTACTATGTTCTTCCTCCACCTCGTTACTATGATCTTCCTCCACCTCGTTACTATGATCTTCCTCCACCTCGTTACTATGATCTTCCTCCACCTCGTTACTATGTTCTTCCTCCACTTTGTTACTATGTTCTTCCTCCACCTTGTTACTATGTTCTTCCTCCACCTTGTTACTATGTTCTTCCTCCACCTCGTTACTATAATCTTCCTCCACCTTGTTACTATGATCTTCCTCCACCTCGTTACTATGTTCTTCCTCCACCTCGTTACTTTGTTCTTCCTCCACCTTGTTACTATGATCTTCCTCCACCTCGTTACTATGTTCTTCCTCCAACTTGTTACTATGATCTTCCTCCACCTCGTTACTATGATCTTCCTCCACTTCGTTACTATGATCTTCCTCCACCTCGTTACTATTTTCTTCCTCCACCTTGTTACTATGATCTTCCTCCACCTCGTTACTATGATCTTCCTCCACCTCGTTACATAATCTTCCTCCACCTCGTTACTATGATCTTCCTCCACCTCGTTACTATGTTCTTCCTCCACCTTGTTACTATGTTCTTCTCCACCTTGTTACTATGTTCTTCCTCCACCTCGTTACTATGTTCTTCCTCCACCTTGTTACTATGTTCTTCCTCCACATCGTTACTATGTTCTTCCTCCACCTTGTTACTATCATCTTCCTCCACCTCGTTACTATGTTCTTCCTCCACCTCGTTACTATGTCCTTCTCCACCTTGTTACTATGATCTTCCTCCACCTCGTTACTATGTTCTTCCTCCACCTTGTTACTATGATCTTCCTCCACCTCGTTACTATGATCTTCCTCCACCTCGTTACTATGATCTTCCTCCACCTTGTTACTGTGTTCTTCCTCCACCTTTTTACTATGATTTTCCTCCACCTTGTTACTATGTTCTTCCTCCACCTCGTTACTATGATCTTCCTCCACCTCGTTACTATGATCTTCCTCCACCTCGTTACTATGTACTTCCTCCACCTCGTTACTATGATCTTCCTCCACCTTGTTACTATGTTCTTCCTCCACCTCGTTACTATGTTCTTCCTCCACCTTGTTACTATGATCTTCCTCCACCTTGTTACTATGTTCTTCCTCCACCTTATTACTATGTTCTTCCTCCACCTTGTTACTGTGTTCTTCCTCCACCTTGTTACTATGTTCTTCCTCCACCTCGTTACTATTTTCTTCCTCCACCTCGTTACTATGTTCTTCCTCCACCTCGTTACTATGTTCTTCCTCCATCTTGTTACTATGTTCTTCCTCCACCTCGTTACTGTGTTCTTCCTCCACCTTGTTACTGTGTTCTTCCTCCACCTTGTTACTATCATCTTCCTCCACCTTGTTACTATGATCTTCCTCCACCTTGTTACTATGTTCTTCCTCCACCTCGTTACTATGTTCTTCCTCCACCTCGTTACTATGTTCTTCCTCCACCTTGTTACTATGATCTTCCTCCACCTCGTTACTATGTTCTTCCTCCACCTCGTTACTATGTTCTTCCTCCACCTCGTTACTGTGTTCTTCCTCCACCTCGTTACTATGTTCTTCCTCCACCTCGTTACTATGTTCTTTCTCCACCTCGTTACTATGTTCTTCCTCCACCTCGTTACTATGTTCTTCCTCCACCTCGTTACTATGTTCTTCCTCCACCTCGTTACTATGTTCTTCCTCCACCTTGTTACTATGATCTTCCTCCACCTCGTTACTATGTTTTTCCTCCACCTCGTTACTATGTTCTTCCTCCACCTCGTTACTATGTTCTTCCTCCACCTTGTTACTATGTTCTTCCTCCACCTCGTTACTGTGTTCTTCCTCCACCTTGTTACTGTGTTCTTCCTCCACCTTGTTACTATGTTCTTCCTCCACCTCGTTACTATTTTCTTCCTCCACCTCGTTACTATGTTCTTCCTCCACCTCGTTACTATGTTCTTCCTCCACCTTGTTACTATGTTCTTCCTCCACCTCGTTACTGTGTTCTTCCTCCACCTTGTTACTGTGTTCTTCCTCCACCTTGTTACTATGATCTTCCTCCACCTTGTTACTATGACTTCCTCCACCTTGTTACTATGTTCTTCCTCCACCTCGTTACTATGTTCTTCCTCCACCTCGTTACTATGTTCTTCCTCCACCTCGTTACTGTGTTCTTCCTCCACCTTGTTACTGTGTTCTTCCTCCACTTTGTTACTATGTTCTTCCTTCACCTTGTTACTTTGATCTTCCTCCACCTAGTTACTATGTTCTTCCTCCACCTCGTTACTATGTTCTTCCTCCAACTTGTTACTGTGTTCTTCCTCCACCTTGTTACTATGTTCTTCCTCCACCTTGTTACTATGATCTTCCTCCACCTTGTTACTGTGTTCTTCCTCCACCTTGTTACTGTGTTCTTCCTCCACTGTGTTACTATGTTCTTCCTCCACCTCGTTACTATGTTCTTCCTCCACCTCGTTACTATGTTCTTCCTCCACCTTGTTACTGTGTTCTTCCTCCACCTCGTTACTGTGTTCTTCCTCCACCTCGTTACTGTGTTCTTCCTCCACCTCGTTACTATGTTTTTCCTCCACCTCGTTACTATGTTCTTCCTCCACCTCGTTACTGTGATCTTCCTCCACCTCGTTACTATGTTCTTCCTCCACCTCGTTACTGTGTTCTTCCTCCACCTCGTTACTGTGATCTTCCTCCACCTCGTTAGTGTGTTCTTCCTCCACCTCGTTACTGTGATCTTCCTTAACCTCGTTACTGTGTTCTTCCTCCACCTCGTTACTGTGTTCTTCCTCCACCTCGTTACTATGTTCTTCCTCCACCTCGTTACTGTATTCTTCCTCCACCTCGTTACTATGTTCTTCCTCCACCTCGTTACTATGTTCTTCCTCCACCTCGTTACTGTGTTCTTCCTCCACCTCGTTACTGTGATCTTCCTCCACCTCGTTACTATGTTCTTCCTCCACCTCGTTACTGTGTTCTTCCTCCACCTCATTACTGTGTTCTTCCTCCACCTCTTTACTGTGTTCTTCCTCCACCTCGTTACTGTGTTCTTCCTCCATCTCGTTACTAAGTTCTTCCTCCACCTCTTTACTGTGTTCTTCCTCCACCTCGTTACTGTGATCTTCCTCCATCTCGTTACTATGTTCTTCCTCCACCTCGTTACTGTGTTCTTCCTCCACCTCGTTACTATGTTCTTCCTCCACCTCGTTAGTGTGTTCTTCCTCCACCTCGTTACTGTGATCTTCCTTAACCTCGTTACTGTGTTCTTCCTCCACCTCGTTACTGTGTTCTTCCTCCACCTCGTTACTATGTTCTTCCTCCACCTCGTTACTGTATTCTTCCTCCACCTCGTTACTATGTTCTTCCTCCACCTCGTTACTATGTTCTTCCTCCACCTCGTTACTGTGTTCTTCCTCCACCTCGTTACTGTGATCTTCCTCCACCTCGTTACTATGTTCTTCCTCCACCTCGTTACTGTGTTCTTCCTCCACCTCGTTACTGTGTTCTTCCTCCACCTCGTTACTGTTTTCTTCCTCCACCTCGTTACTGTGTTCTTCCTCCATCTCGTTACTAAGTTCTTCCTCCACCTCGTTACTGTTTTCTTCCTCCACCTCGTTACTGTGATCTTCCTCCATCTCGTTACTATGTTCTTCCTCCACCTCGTTACTGTGTTCTTCCTCCACCTCGTTACTATGTTCTTCCTCCACCTTGTTACTGTGTTCTTCCTCCACCTCGTTACTATGTTCTTCCTCCACCTTGTTACTGTGTTCTTCCTCCACCTTGTTACTGTGTTCTTCCTCCATATCGTTACTATGTTCTTCCTCCACTTTGTTACTATGATCTTCCTCCGCCTTGTTACTATCATCTTCCTCCACTTTGTTACTATGATCTTCCTCCACTTTGTTACTATGTTCTTCCTCCACCTCGTTACTATGTTCTTCCTCCACCTCGTTACTATGTTCTCCTCCAACTTGTTACTGTGTTCTTCCTCCACCTTGTTACTATGTTCTTCCTCCACCTTGTTACTATGTTATTCCTCCACTTTGTTACTGTGTTCTTCCTCCACCTTGTTACTATGTTCTTTCTCCACCTTGTTACTATGATCTTCCTCCATTTTGTTACTATGTTCTTCCTCCACCTTGTTACTATGTTCTTCCTCCACCTCGTTACTATGATCTTCCTCCACCTTGTTACTATGGTCTTCCTCCACCTTGTTACTATGATCTTCCTCCACCTTGTTACTATGTTCTTCCTCCACCTTGTTACTATGTTCTTCCTCCACCTCGTTACTATGTTCTTCTTCCACCTTGTTACTATGTTCTTCCTCCACCTTGTTACTATGTTCTTCCTCCACCTTGTTACTATGTTCTTCCTCCACCTTGTTACTGTGTTCTTCCTCCACCTTGTTAATATGTTCTTCCTCCACCTCGTTACTATTTTCTTCCTCCACCTCGTTACTATGTTCTTCCTCCACCTCGTTACTATGTTCTTCCTGCACCTTGTTACTATGTTCTTCCTCCACCTCGTTACTGTGTTCTTCCTCCACCTTGTTACTGTGTTCTTCCTCCACCTTGTTACTATGATCTTTCTCCACCTTGTTACTATGATCTTCCTCCACCTTGTTACTATGTTCTTCCTCCACCTCGTTACTATGTTCTTCCTCCACCTCGTTACTATGTTCTTCCTCCACCTCGTTACTGTGTTCTTCCTCCACCTTGTTACTGTGTTCTTCCTCCACTTTGTTACTATGTTCTTCCTTCACCTTGTTACTTTGATCTTCCTCCACCTAGTTACTATGTTCTTCCTCCACCTCGTTACTATGTTCTTCCTCGAACTTGTTACTGTGTTCTTCCTCCACCTTGTTACTATGTTCTTCCTCCACCTTGTTACTATGATCTTCCTCCACCTTGTTACTGTGTTCTTCCTCCACCTTGTTACTGTGTTCTTCCTCCACTGTGTTACTATGTTCTTCCTCCACCTCGTTATTATGTTCTTCCTCCACCTCGTTACTATGTTCTTCCTCCACCTTGTTACTGTGTTCTTCCTCCACCTCGTTACTGTGTTCTTCCTCCACCTCGTTACTGTGTTCTTCCTCCACCTCGTTACTATGTTTTTCCTCCACCTCGTTACTATGTTCTTCCTCCACCTCGTTACTGTGATCTTCCTCCACCTCGTTACTATGTTCTTCCTCCACCTCGTTACTGTGTTCTTCCTCCACCTCGTTACTGTGATCTTCCTCCACCTCGTTAGTGTGTTCTTCCTCCACCTCGTTACTGTGATCTTCCTTAACCTCGTTACTGTGTTCTTCCTCCACCTCGTTACTGTGTTCTTCCTCCACCTCGTTACTATGTTCTTCCTCCACCTCGTCACTGTATTCTTCCTCCACCTCGTTACTATGTTCTTCCTCCACCTCGTTACTATGTTCTTCCTCCACCTCGTTACTGTGTTCTTCCTCCACCTCGTTACTGTGATCTTCCTCCACCTCGTTACTATGTTCTTCCTCCACCTCGTTACTGTGTTCTTCCTCCACCTCATTACTGTGTTCTTCCTCCACCTCTTTACTGTGTTCTTCCTCCACCTCGTTACTGTGTTCTTCCTCCATCTCGTTACTAAGTTCTTCCTCCACCTCTTTACTGTGTTCTTCCTCCACCTCGTTACTGTGATCTTCCTCCATCTCGTTACTATGTTCTTCCTCCATCTCGTTACTGTGTTCTTCCTCCACCTCGTTACTATGTTCTTCCTCCACCTCGTTAGTGTGTTCTTCCTCCACCTCGTTACTGTGATCTTCCTTAACCTCGTTACTGTGTTCTTCCTCCACCTCGTTACTGTGTTCTTCCTCCACCTCGTTACTATGTTCTTCCTCCACCTCGTTACTGTATTCTTCCTCCACCTCGTTACTATGTTCTTCCTCCACCTCGTTACTATGTTCTTCCTCCACCTCGTTACTGTGTTCTTCCTCCACCTCGTTACTGTGATCTTCCTCCACCTCGTTACTATGTTCTTCCTCCACCTCGTTACTGTGTTCTTCCTCCACCTCGTTACTGTGTTCTTCCTCCACCTCGTTACTGTTTTCTTCCTCCACCTCGTTACTGTGTTCTTCCTCCATCTCGTTACTAAGTTCTTCCTCCACCTCGTTACTGTTTTCTTCCTCCACCTCGTTACTGTGATCTTCCTCCATCTCGTTACTATGTTCTTCCTCCACCTCGTTACTGTGTTCTTCCTCCACCTCGTTACTATGTTCTTCCTCCACCTTGTTACTGTGTTCTTCCTCCACCTCGTTACTATGTTCTTCCTCCACCTTGTTACTGTGTTCTTCCTCCACCTTGTTACTGTGTTCTTCCTCCATATCGTTACTATGTTCTTCCTCCACTTTGTTACTATGATCTTCCTCCGCCTTGTTACTATCATCTTCCTCCACTTTGTTACTATGATCTTCCTCCACTTTGTTACTATGTTCTTCCTCCACCTCGTTACTATGTTCTTCCTCCACCTCGTTACTATGTTCTCCATCCAACTTGTTACTGTGTTCTTCCTCCACCTTGTTACTATGTTCTTCCTCCACCTTGTTACTATGTTATTCCTCCACTTTGTTACTGTGTTCTTCCTCCACCTTGTTACTATGTTCTTTCTCCACCTTGTTACTATGATCTTCCTCCATTTTGTTACTATGTTCTTCCTCCACCTTGTTACTATGTTCTTCCTCCACCTCGTTACTATGATCTTCCTCCACCTTGTTACTATGGTCTTCCTCCACCTTGTTACTATGATCTTCCTCCACCTTGTTACTATGTTCTTCCTCCACCTTGTTACTATGTTCTTCCTCCACCTCGTTACTATGTTCTTCTTCCACCTTGTTACTATGATCTTCCTCCACCTTGTTACTATGTTCTTCCTCCACCTTGTTACTATGTTCTTCCTCCACCTTGTTACTGTGTTCTTCCTCCACCTTGTTAATATGTTCTTCCTCCACCTCGTTACTATTTTCTTCCTCCACCTCGTTACTATGTTCTTCCTCCACCTCGTTACTATGTTCTTCCTGCACCTTGTTACTATGTTCTTCCTCCACCTCGTTACTGTGTTCTTCCTCCACCTTGTTACTGTGTTCTTCCTCCACCTTGTTACTATGATCTTTCTCCACCTTGTTACTATGATCTTCCTCCACCTTGTTACTATGTTCTTCCTCCACCTCGTTACTATGTTCTTCCTCCACCTCGTTACTATGTTCTTCTTCCACCTCGTTACTGTGTTCTTCCTCCACCTTGTTACTGTGTTCTTCCTCCACTTTGTTACTATGTTCTTCCTTCACCTTGTTACTATGATCTTCCTCCACCTAGTTACTATGTTCTTCCTCCACCTCGTTACTATGTTCTTCCTCCACCTTGTTACTGTGTTCTTCCTCCACCTTGTTACTATGTTCTTCCTCCACCTTGTTACTATGATCTTCCTCCACCTTGTTACTGTGTTCTTCCTCCACCTTGTTACTGTGTTCTTCCTCCACTGTGTTACTATGTTCTTCCTCCACCTCGTTACTATGTTCTTCCTCCACCTCTTTACTATGTTCTTCCTCCACCTTGTTACTGTGTTCTTCCTCCACCTCGTTACTGTGTTCTTCCTCCACCTCGTTACTGTGTTCTTCCTCCACCTCGTTACTATGTTCTTCCTCCACCTTGTTACTGTGTTCTTCCTCAACCTCGTTACTGTGTTCTTCCTCCACCCCGTTACTGTGTTCTTCCTCCACCTCGTTACTGTGTTCTTCCTCCACCTCGTTACTGTGTTCTTCCTCCACCTCGTTACTATGTTCTTCCTCCACCTCGTTACTATGTTCTTCCTCCACCTAGTTACTGTGTTCTTCCTCCACCTCGTTACTATGTTCTTCCTCCACCTTGTTTCTGCGTTCTTCCTCCACCTCGTTACTATGTTCTTCCTCCACCTCGTTACTATGTTCTTCCTCCACCTTGTTACTATGATCTTCCTCCACCTCGTTACTATGTTCTTCCTCCACCTCGTTACTATGTTCTTCCTCCACCTCGTTACTGTGTTCTTTCTCCACCTCGTTACTATGTTCTTTCTCCACCTCGTTACTATGTTCTTCCTCCACCTCGTTACTATGTTCTTCCTCCACCTCGTTACTATGTTCTTCCTCCACCTCGTTACAATGTTCTTCCTCCACCTTGTTACTATGATCTTCCTCCACCTCGTTACTATGTTTTTCCTCCACCTCGTTACTATGTTCTTCCTCCACCTCGTTACTGTGATCTTCCTCCACCTCGTTACTATGTTCTTCCTCCACCTCGTTACTATGATCTTCCTCCACCTCGTTACTGTGTTCTTCCTCCACCTCGTTACTGTGTTCTTCCTCCACCTCGTTACTATGTTCTTCCTCCACCTCGTTACTGTATTCTTCCTCCACCTCGTTACTATGTTCTTCCTCCACCTCGTTACTATGTTCTTCCTCCACCTCGTTACTGTGTTCTTCCTCCACCTCGTTACTGTGATCTTCCTCCACCTCGTTACTATGTTCTTCCTCCACCTCGTTACTGTGTTCTTCCTCCACCTCGTTACTATGTTCTTCCTCCACCTTGTTACTGTGTTCTTCCTCCACCTCGTTACTGTGCTCTTCCTCCATCTCGTTACTAAGTTCTTCCTCCACCTCGTTACTGTGTTCTTCCTCCACCTCGTTACTGTGATCTTTCTCCATCTCGTTACTATGTTCTTCCTCCACCTCGTTACTGTGTTCTTCCTCCACCTCGTTACTATGTTCTTCCTCCACCTTGTTACTGTGTTCTTCCTCCACCTCGTTACTATGTTCTTCCTCCACCTTGTTACTGTGTTCTTCCTCCACCTTGTTACTATGATCTTCCTCCACCTCGTTACTGTGTTCTTCCTCCACCTTGTTACTGTGTTCTTCCTCCACCTTGTTACTATGATCTTCCTCCACCTCGTTACTGTGTTCTTCCTCCACCTTGTTACTGTGTTATTCCTCCACCTCGTTACTATGTTCTTCCTCCACCTTGTTACTGTGTTCTTCCTCCACCTTGTTACTATGATCTTCCTCCACCTCGTTACTATGTTCTTCATCCACCTAGTTACTATGATCTTCCTCCACCTTGTAACTGTTACCTTTCTCCTGCTCATTACGCTCAGAAACATCAAACAAGGCTTGATTCTATTTGATCACAGTAACAAACATTTGAGCACAGTGAAAGCTTGCAATTCATCCACGATCCCTTCCATGTGTAGAATGCGAAATGCTCGAACATCGAATCTTGTCTTCATAAAGGAATAACGCAATGTGAGTCAATCCATTTGAGAACGTTGATTGTTTATTTTAACTCTGCTATGATACACACATTAAAAAATACATAGAAAACATAGAAACAATACACGTATATGTTAAAAACTGAAAATAAAAAACTAACCACATTTCAGATGTACGTAAGCGGGCAAGTGGATTATATAGAAGTAGAAAGAATGATATTGTTCGGAAGGGGAGTTACTTCTACAAAATATCAAGATACCATTTGAGTGTTTATACAAATGAGTTTCTCTTCTTTTTTTTACGCTCGAAGATGAATGGGTCTTTTAAGATTTTTGGACCGGCGATTTTTTATTTTAAACTTCGCCCAATTTTGACTGCAAATGACTAATTTTGATTTTTTTTTCTTAAAATATAATAATGTTGTTACTGAACAAGATGGCGGTCATGATGACCACACCGATGTTAGAATGCAGTTTTCCCAGCTTTGTGTTTTTATCCAAATGGTAACTCAACTCTTTAATGTCTGTTGCTGAAATGCTGCATTTAACTTCTCCTGTAAAGTCGCACTTTACAGCAAACATATTATGCGATAAATAGTAGACAAAAAAAAAGGAATTAAAGTCAACGGTCACATCATAAATAATTTGCGATATGCGGATGATACAGTCTTAATAGCAGAGACAGAGAATGAACTACAAGAAATGATAGACATAATAGTGAAAGAAATAAACAAGAAAGGTCTCAGTCTAAATAGTAAGAAAACAGAAGTAATAGTCATATCGAAGAAACAATCATCACCATCATGCAGCATAAAAATAAACAGGACAAACTTGAAACAAGTGCAACGTTTGAAATACTTGGGGCACCATAATAACATCAGATGGAAGATGCACCACAGAAATAAAAAGCAGAATAGCTCTGGCCAAAATAGCATTTCAGAAAATGAAATATATCCTATGCAACAAATCTATGTCAGTAGAAATGAGAAAGAGACTTCATCGGTGCTATATAGAACCAATTCTCACCTGTGGATGCGAATCATGGACAGTAGACAAACAAATGAAAAGACGATTAGAATCCACAGAGATGGGATTTCTCAGAAGAATGTTGAAAGTTCCCTGGACAGCTAAAAAGACAAATGAGGAAGTTCTCAAAGAGGCCAACACAAAAAGGGAGCTCTTAAAAAACATCAGAAAGAAACAATCAACATTTTTCGGGCACATCATGAGAAGATGAAAGTTGGAATATTTGGTTACAACTGGCAAAATAAAAGGAGAGAGAGGTTGCGAAAGACAAAGAGAGAAAATACTGTATAGCTTGGTTTCATGGCATGAGAAACAGTCAACAACAGAACTGACACGATGCACTGTGGATAGAAGATTGTGGAAGGGCATGATCGCCTACGCCAACCGGCATGGCACATGATGATGATGTAAAGTCGCGAGTGAGATGGATAGATACAACATAGAAATATTAGGATTAAGCGAAATGCGGTGGCTAAGAACAGGTAGGAAATCTGTTGATAATAAAATAGTAGTTTTCTGGAAGGGAAGATGGAAAACACCACGAGGTAGTAGGCATAATGATGACAGACACAGCAGCAAGAAGTTTATTAGAATGGGAACCCGTAAATAGCCGTCTGATACGAACACGCTACACAACAAAATTAGTATCTTCACTAATCACGAAAAAACTATGGTCATATGTTGGTCATGTCATGAGGAGAGATAAAACAGAATAACAAAGCAAGACCACATGTGGGAAACAACAGGTAAGAGGAAAAGAGGAAGACCCAGAGATACACTGTGAAAAACATTGATGAGAGAGGCAAGAGCAGGAAGAATGGCTCCCTCAATGAGATAGAGTTGCGTGCAGAGAACAGAGACAAATGGCGAGATTTGATAAGATATCATTAGAAGGATAGAAAACTGCTAAAATAAAAATTTAGATAAGAGAAAGAGTATCTCGGTCTATACCCTATGGGCCGGATACGGCTCGAAAGGTCAATAGATAGATGGTAAAGAACGTTTCGGAACTACCTTTTTTCTGTTCATTTTGCACAGATTCGAATTCTTCCCCTATTTGTTTAATAAGTTAGTTTCATTGCAGTCGAGGCATCCCCATATCCGCTCCAACGCCCATTCCAGCATTCCTTGAAGCGTATGCAGACTGATTGTTCCTGTAAGGTGTTGATTATAGAAAGATCTGCTTTTCCCACTAAGCACTCCGGATCGACCAGATCCCATTTTCCACCTGTAAACTCCTCAGTCTCTCAAAATATGCATCATTGTCCCACCCACTCTCCTCTTCTTTTAAGGAATGAAAAACAAACGTTAAGTAAACGTTACTGCTGTACAATATTTATTGGTCTACGTATGTATCTATACCAGTAGCGATACCACTGTTTGTTCATTCAAACATTAAGTACGAAAATAACATCGTTGTAGTGTCACAAGTCGGAATCCCTTGTATCTCATAACACGTGAATTATAACGAGGAAAGAAATCTAAGAGCAACAGACAATTTTGAAAAAAAAAACAAGAAAAAAGTGGTATGGTAACAGCTTTACGTGGTAATTAACAAAACAAAAGTCGACGTTTCGGTCAAATGGGCCTTCAGCTGGAACAACATACAACAACACAAAAATATATCTAAGGATGTGTAAACAAATTACATGGCGATAATATGCTAGATACTCAAGAAAGGAAATAAAAAAGATCATTTCCCTGTGGTCCAGAACGTGGTCAGCTTCTCATTGCGGAAACGTCGACTTTTGTTTTGTTAATTCCCACGTAAAGCTGTTACCATACCACTTTTACTACCGTTTTTTTAAAATGTCATTATCATCATTTTTACAGCAGCTTCGCATCTCTATGCATCTTGGTGAATCTTGGTGCATCTTGGTGCATCTTGAGGCTTCTACTCCTTAACAGCAACAGAGCTGGAAGTCGCCAGCGACTCATAACTGATGGTTTGTGCCAGAACAGAGCTAGAAGTCGCCAGCGACTCATAACTGATGGTTTGTGCCAGAACAGAGCTGGAAGTCGCCAGCGACTCATAACTGATGGTTTGTGCCAGAATAGAGCTGGAAGTTGTCAGCGACTCATAACTGATGGTTTGTGCCAGAACAGAGCTGGAAGTTGCCAGCGACGCATAACTGATGGTTTATGCCAGAACAGAGCTGGAAGTTGTCAGCGACTCATAACTGATGGTTTGTGCCAGAACAGAGCTGGAAGTTGCCAGCGACTCATAACTGATTGCTTGTGCCAGAATGGGGTAGCCAGAACCATTCACCATATACCACCTCTTGGCGGTGAATCTAGTAACAAACTAACCAGTCTAGTTTTGCCAAAACGAGTAGGGATGGAAGAGGGAAGACAACCCGGTACTACAAAAAATGCGCTAAAGTCAGATGTGTTGGGTCAAAATGGGCAAATAAAATACAACATTACGTATATAAGCCCACTGTACGTTTTTTAAGGACGGGTAACGAAGAAGGCTATTCAATCCTTTAGTAGTTACCGTATTAACGTCAGAAATAAAGAGAGATAATTACAATAATATAGGCAATCCGAAACAAATAACAGATAAAATGGTTCGGTCACATAACAAAACAAAAAGAACTAACAATGACCCAAAGAGCCATAAACAAACGCTAAGAAAATGCCAGATTAAGAGGAAGACCGAGAAAGAGATGGATGAATGGAATACTAGAGTCACTTGGAGGGATATCACCAGAAGAGGCCAACAGTAAAGCAAAGAATCGCAGATTGTATCTGCCCTCGACCCCAACGCCATAAGAGGCGGGGCAGAAAAAAAAAAGAAGAAAGGCAATCCAGTAGACCCAGGTAATCACCGACTGTGAATTCTAAATGGAAAAAAAAAATAGAAAAACTGGTGTGATCGCATATTTACTTAAGTATTGGACAATACACAATCTAACAACGTTGCGGCCCATTAGGCCTTCATCGGGAACAACTAACAACACAGGCACATATAAGTAAGTAAATAAAATTAGCTCAGTATAGGTAACTAATTATTATATATCAGAACAAAATAATGCATGAAATTATAACGAATAGACTCAACTTCCAGGTGTGGTGACTAGGTCCTGAATTGAAATGTCCTCGTTCAGAGGAGACCAGCGTGGGGCGGACACTAGCTTGGGGAGGACAAAAACTTGGGGAGGACACAAGTGTTGGGAGGATACGAGCGTGGTGAGCACACACGCTTGGGGAGGACACAAGAGTGGGTAGGATACGAGCGTGGGGAGGACACAATAGTGGGGAGGATACGAGCGTGGGGAGGACACAAACGTGGGAAGGACACAAGTGCGGGGGGACACACGAGTGGGGAGGACACAAGCGTGGGGAGGACACAAGAGTGGGGAGGACACAAGAGTGGGGAGGACACAAGCGTGTGGGGGTCGGGGGGTCACAAGAGTGGGGAGGATACGAGCGTGGGGAGCACACAAGCGTGGAGAGGACACGAGATTAGAGAGAACCCAAGCGTGGGGGACACAAGCGTGGGTAGGACACGATAGTGAGGATGACACGAGCATGGGGAAAACACGAGCGTGGGGAGAACACGAGCGCACGAGCTTTGACCGTGTACCAAATAATTCTAGCAAGCAAAAATGAACTAACGCAATCAGCAGTGAGCAGTCACAAGATCCAGCCACTGGCACTCATTGTCTCTCCCATGGCAAAATACTACTCTCTGTGGGACTGACATAAAATATAGCTTCACGCCAGAGTGTTACTAAAATAAGTAAAATAATAAAACATTTGTAGACCAGCGGATTCTCACACAAATAACACACAATGAAAGTTTAATGCTGTATTGAGAGTTGACTTCCCCATTGCGGTCCTGTCACCCTGTAATGGCTATTTTAATAGTTATCTTTTCTGCTACAATTTTGGCGGGCTGACTGTTTGCGTCCTCACGTTCATAACTGTCTGTTGGGGATTTGGAAGTCCAAAGCTATTGGGTGGTCATAAAATATAGCCAACAGATAGAGGGCTAAAATAGTCAGTGGAAGTACTTTGTTCCCTCTAAATATAGAGGACGTTAGATTTCATTAGCAGTTGGAAAGTTGTAGTGTTGAGATCAACAGAAGGAAATAATTACGTAGGATTTTATTTGTTTTAAACAATTCGCTTTAAAAGACAGTTCCGTTATCACAACATACTAAAAAGATAGTTCAGTTATAACAACATACTAAAAAGGCAGTTTAGTTATAACAACATACTAAAAAGACAGTTCAGTTATCACAACATACTAAAAAGACAGTTCAGTAATAACAACATACTGAAGATACAGTTCAGTTATAACAACATACTAAAAAGATAGTTCAGTTATAACAACATATTAAAAAGACAGTTCAGTTATAACAACATACTAAAAGACAGTTCAGTTATAATAACATACAAAAAAGATAGTTCAGCTGTAACAACATACTAGAAAAACAGTTCAGTTATAACAACATACTAGAAAAACAGTTCAGTTATAACAACATACTGAAGACGACAGTTCAGTTATAACAACATACTAAAAAGACAGTTCAGGTATAACAACATACTAAAAAGACAGTTCAGTTATAACAATATACTAAAAAGACGGTTCAGTTATAACAACATACTGAAGATGACAGTTCAGTTATAACAACATGCTAAAAAGACAGTTCAGTTATAACAACATACTAAAAAGACAGTTCAGTTATAACAAAATACTAAAAAGACAGTTCAGTTATAACAACATACTAAAAAGACAGTTCAGTTATAACAAAATACTAACAAGACAGTTCAGTTATAACAAAATACTAAAAAGACAGTTCAGTTATAACAACATACTAAAAAGACAGCTCAGTAATAACAACATACTGAAGATACAGTTCAGTTATAACAACATACTAAAAAGACAGTTCAGTTATAACAAAATACTAAAAAGACAGTTCAGTTATAACAACATACTAAAAAGACAGTTCAGTTATAACAAAATACTAAAAAGACAGTTCAGTTATAACAAAATACTAAAAAGACAGTTCAGTTATAACAAAATACTAAAAAGACAGTTCAGTTATAACAATATACTAAAAAGACAGTTCAGTTATAACAACATAAAAAAAGACAGTTCAGTTATAACAATATACTAAAAAGACAGTTCAGTTATAACAACATACTAAAAAGACAGTTCAGTTATAACAACATACTAAAAAGACAGTTCAGTTATAACAACATACTAAAAAGACAGTTCAGTTATAACATCATACTAAAAAGACAGTTCAGTTATAACAAAATACTAAAAGACAGTTCAGTTATCACAACATACTAAAAAGACAGTTCAGTAATAACAACATACTGAAGATACAGTTCAGTTATAACATCATACTAAAAAGATAGTTCAGTTATAACAACATATTAAAAAGACAGTTCAGTTATAACAACATACTAAAAAGACAGTTCAGTTATAACAACATACTGAAGATGACAGTTCAGTTATAACAACATGCTAAAAAGACAGTTCAGTTATAACAACATACTAAAAAGACAGTTCAATTATAACAAAATACTAAAAAGACAGTTCAGTTATAACAACATTCTAAAAAGACAGTTCCGTTATAACATTATCCTAAAAAGAATGTTCCGTTATAACATTATACTAAAAAGACAGTTCAGTTATAACAATATATTAAAAAAACCGTTCAATTATAACAACATTCTAAAAAGACAGTTCAGTTATAACAATATACTAAAAAGACAGTTCAATTATAACAACATTCTAAAAAGACAGTTCAGTTATAACAATATACTAAAAAGACAGTTCAGTTATAACAATATACTAAAAAGACAGTTCAGTTATAACAACATTCTAAAAAGACAGTTCAATTATAACAACATTCTAAAAAGACAGTTCAGTTATAACAATATACTAAAAAGACAGTTCAATTATAACAACATTCGAAAAAGACAGTTCAGTTATAACAACATACTAAAAAGACAGTTCAGTTATAACAATATACTAAAAAGACAGTTCAGTTATAACAATATACTAAAAAGACAGTTCAGTTATAACAAAATACTAAAAAGACAGTTCCGTTACAACATCATACAAAAAAGCAGTTCAGTTATAAAAATATACTAAAAAGACAGTTCAATTATAACAACATTCTAAAAAGACAGTTCAGTTATAATAATATACTAAAAAGACAGTTCAGTTATAACAACATACTAAAAAGACAGTTCAGTTATAACAATATACTAAAAAGACAATTCAGTTATACAACATACTAAAAAGACAGTTCAGTTATAAGAAAATACTAAAAAGACAGTTCAGTTATAACAACATACTAAAATGACAGTTCAGTTATAACAATATACTAAAAAGACAGTTCAATTATAACAATATATTAAAAAGACAGTTCATTTATAACAACATTCTAAAAAGACAGTTTGGTTACAACATCATACACAAAAGACAGTTCAGTTATAACAACATACTGATGAGACAGTTCAACTATAATCAACATAATAAAAAAAGATAGTTCAGTTATAACAACATACTGAAGAGACAGTTCAGCTATAACAACTTACTGAAGAGACTGTTCAGTTATAACAACATACAGAAGAGACAGTTCAGTTGTAACATCATACAAAAAAAAACAGTTCAGTATAACAACATACTAAAAAGATAGTTCAGTTACATCAACATACTGGAAAGACAGTTCAGTTATAACAATATACTAAAAAGACAGTTCAGTTATAACAACATACTAAAAAGATAGTTCAGTTATAACAACATACTAAAAAGACAGTTCAGTTATAACAACATAAAAAAAGATAGTTCAATTATAACAACATAAAAAAGATAGTTCAGTTATAACAACATACTAAAAAGATAGTTCAGTTATAACAACATAATAAAAATATAGTTCAATTATAACAACATAAAAAAAGATAGTTCAGTTATAACAATATACTAAAAAGGACAATTCAGTTATAACAACATACTAAAACGACAGATCAGTTATAACAACATACTAAAAAGACAGTTCAGTTATAAGAACATACTAAAAAGACAGTTCAGTTATAACAACATACTGAAAAGACTGTTCAGTTATAACAACATACTGAAGATACAGTTCAGTACTAACAACATAGTAAAAAGACAGTTCAGTTATAACAACATACTAAAAAGACAGTCCAGTTATAACATCATACTAAAAAGACCGTTCTGTTATAACAACATAGAAAAAGATAGCTCAGTTATAACAACATACTACAAAGATAGTTCAGTTATAACAACATACAAAAAAGCACAGTTCAGTTATAACAATATACTAAAAAGACAGTTCATTTATAACAATGTACTAAAAAGACAGTTCAGTTATAACAACATAAAAAAGATAGTTCAGTTATAACAACATACTAAAAAGACAGTTCAATTATAACAACATACAAAAAAGACAGTTCAGTTATCACAACATACTAAAAAGACAGTTCAGTTATAACAACATACTAAAAAGACAGTTCAGTTATAACAACATACTAAAAAGACAATTTAGTTATAACAACATACTAAAAAGACAGTTCAGTTATAACATCATACTAAAAAGACCGTTCAGATAAACAACATAAAAAAAGATATTACTGTTATAACAACATACTAAAAAGACAGTTCAGTTATAACAACATACACAAAAGACAGTTCAGTTAAAACAATATACTAAAAAGACAGTTGAGCTATAACAATATACTAAAATGACAGTTCAGTTATAACAACATAAAAAAAGATAGTTCAGTTATAACAACATACTAAAAAGGCAGTTCAGTTATAACAACATACTAAAAAGACAGTTCAGTTATAAAAACAAACTAAAAAGACAGTTCAGTTATAACAACATACTAAAAAGACAGTTCAGTTATAACAACATACTAAAAAGACAGTTCAGTTATAACAACATACTAAAAAGACAGTTCAGTTATAACAACATACTAAAAAGACAGTTCAGTTATATCAATATACTAAAAAGACAGTTCAGTTATAACAACATAAAAAAGATAGTTCAGTTACAACAACATGCTAAAAAGACAGTTCAGTTATAACAACATACTAAAAAGACAGTTCAGTTATAACAACATACTAAAAAGACAGTTCAGTTATAACAACATACTAAAAAGACAGTTCAGTTATAACAACATACTAAAAAGACAGTTCAGTTATAACAACATGCTAAAAAGACAGTTCAGTTATAACAAAATACTAACAAGACAGTTCAGTTTTAACAACATACTAAAAAGACAGTTCAGTTATAACAAAATACTAAAAAGACAGTTCAGTTATAACAAAATACTAAAAAGACAGTTCAGTTATAACAATATACTAAAAAGACAGTTCAGTTATAACAACATACTAGAAAACAGATCATTTATAACAACATACTGAAGATGACAGTTCAGTTATAACAATATACTAAAAAGACAGTTCAGTTATAACAACATACTAAAAAGACAGTTCAGTTATAACAAAATACTAAAAAGACAGTTCAGTTATAACAAAATACTAAAAAGACAGTTCAGTTATAACAACATACTAAAAAGACAGCTCAGTAATAACAACATACTGAAGATACAGTTCAGTTATAACAACATACTAAAAAGACAGTTCAGTTATAACAAAATACTAAAAAGACAGTTCAGTTATAACAAAATACTAAAAAGACAGTTCAGTTATAACAAAATACTAAAAAGACAGTTCAGTTATAACAAAATACTAAAAAGACAGTTCAGTTATAACAATATACTAAAAAGACAGTTCAGTTATAACAACATAAAAAAGACAGTTCAGTTATAACAATATACTATAAAGACAGTTCAGTTATAACAACATACTAAAAAGACAGTTCAGTTATAACAACATACTAAAAAGACAGTTCAGTTATAACAACATACTAAAAAGACAGTTCAGTTATAACAACATACTAAAAAGACAGTTCAGTTATAACATAATACTAAAAAGACAGTTCAGTTATAACAAAATACTAAAAAGACAGTTCAGTTATCACAACATACTAAAAAGACAGTTCAGTAATAACAACTTACTGAAGATACAGTTCAGTTATAACAACATACTAAAAAGATAGTTCAGTTATAATAACATACAAAAAAGATAGTTCAGCAGTAACAACATACTAGAAAAACAGATCATTTATAACTACATACTAGAGAAACAGTTCAGTTATAACAACATACTGAAGATGACAGTTCAGTTATAACAATATACTAAAAAGACAGTTCAGTTATAACAATATACTAAAAAGACGGTTCAGTTATAACAACATACTGAAGATGACAGTTCAGTTATAACAACATGCTAAAAAGACAGTTCAGTTATAACAACATACTAAAAAGACAGTTCAGTTATAACAACATACTGAAGATACAGTTCAGATATAACATCATACTAAAAAGATAGTTCAGTTATAACAACATATTAAAAAGACAGTTCAGTTATAACAACATACTAAAAAGACAGTTCAGTTATAATAACATACAAAAAAGATAGTTCAGCTGTAACAACATACTAGAAAAACTGTTCAGTTATAACAACATACTAAAAAACAGTTCAGTTATAACAACATACTGAAGACGACAGTTCAGTTATAACAACATACTAAAAAGACAGTTCAGGTATAACAACATACTAAAGAGAAAGTTGAGTTATAACAATATACTAAAAAGACGGTTCAGTTATAACAACATACTGAAGATGACAGTTCAGTTATAACAACATGCTAAAAAGACAGTTCAGTTATAACAACATACTAAAAAGACAGTTCAGTTATAACAAAATACTAAAAAGACAGTTCAGTTATAACAAAATACTAAAAAGACAGTTCAGTTATAACAAAATACTAAAAAGACAGTTCAGTTATAACAAAATACTAAAAAGACAGTTCAGTTATAACAACATACTAAAAAGACAGCTCAGTAATAACAACATACTGAAGATACAGTTCAGTTATAACAACATACTAAAAAGACAGTTCAGTTATATCAAAATACTAAAAAGACAGTTCAGTTATAACAACATACTAAAAAGACAGTTCAGTTATAACAAAGTACTAAAAAGACAGTTCAGTTATAACAAAATACTAAAAAGACAGTTCAGTTATAACAAAATACTAAAAAGACAGTTCAGTTATAACAATATACTAAAAAGACAGTTCAGTTATAACAACATAAAAAAGACAGTTCAGTTATAACAATATACTAAAAAGACAGTTCAGTTATAACAACATACTAAAAAGACAGTTCAGTTATATCAATATACTAAAAAGACAGTTCAGTTATAACAACATACTAAAAAGACAGTTCAGTTATAACAACATACTAAAAAGACATTTCAGTTATAACATCATACTAAAAAGACAGTTCAGTTATAACATCATACTAAAAAGACAGTTCAGTTATAACAAAATACTAAAAAGACAGTTCAGTTATCACAACATACTAAAAAGACAGTTCAGTAATAACAACATACTGAAGATAAAGTTCAGTTATAGCATCATACTAAAAAGATAGTTCAGTTATAACAACATATTAAAAGACAGTTCAGTTATAACAACATACTAAAAAGACAGTTCAGTTATAACAACATACTGAAGATGACAGTTCAGTTATAACAACATGCTAAAAAGACAGTTCAGTTATAACAACATACTAAAAAGACAGTTCAATTATAACAATATACTAAAAAGACAGTTCAGTTATAACAACATTCTAAAAAGACAGTTCCGTTATAACATTATCCTAAAAAGACAGTTCAGTTATAACAATATACTAAAAAGACCGTTCAATTATAACAACATTCTAAAAAGACAGTTCAGTTATAACAATATACTAAAAAGACAGTTCAATTATAACAACATTCTAAAAAGACAGTTCAGTTATAACAATATACTAAAAAGACAGTTCAGTTATAACAATATACTAAAAAGACAGTTCAGTTATAACAAGATTCTAAAAAGACAGTTCAATTATAACAACATTCTAAAAAGACAGTTCAGTTATAACAATATACTAAAAAGACAGTTCAATTATAACAACATTCGAAAAAGACAGTTCAATTATAACAACATTCTAAAAAGACAGTTCAGTTATAACAATATACTAAAAAGACAGTTCAGTTATAACAATATACTAAAAAGACAGTTCAGTTATAACAAAATACTAAAAAACAGTTCCGTTACAACATCATACAAAAAAGGCAGTTCAGTTATAACAATATACTAAAAAGACAGTTCAATTATAACAACATTCTAAAAAGACAGTTCAGTTATAATAATATACTAAAAAGACAGTTCAGTAATAACAACATACTAAAAAGACAGTTTAGTTATAACAATATACTAAAAAGACAATTCAGTTATAACAACATACTAAAAAGACAGTTCAGTTATAAGAATATACTAAAAAGACAGTTCAGTTATAAGAATATACTAAAAAGACAGTTCAGTTATAACAACATACTAAAATGACAGTTCAGTTATAACAACATACTAAAAAGACAGTTCAGTTATAACAATATACTAAAAAGACAGTTCAAATATAACAATATATTAAAAAGACAGTTCATTTTTAACAACATTCTAAAAAGACAGTTTGGTTACAACATCATACAAAAAAGACAGTTCAGTTATAACAACATACTGAAGAGACAGTTCAGTTATAACAACTTACTGAAGAGACTGTTCAGTTATAACAACATATAGAAGAGACAGTTCAGTTGTAACATCATACAAAAAAAACAGTTCAGTATAACAACATACTAAAAAGATAGTTCAGTTATAACAACATACTAAAAAGACAGTTCAGTTATAACAAAATAAAAAAAAGATAGTTCAATTATAACAACATAAAAAAGATAGTTCAGTTATAACAACATACTAAAAAGATAGTTCAGTTATAACAACATACTAAAAATATAGTTCAATTATAACAACATAAAAAAGATAGTTCAGTTATAACAAAATACTAAAATGGACAGTTCAGTTATAACAACATACTAGAAAAACAGATCATTTATAACAACATACTGAAGATGACAGTTCAGTTATAACAATATACTAAAAAGACAGTTCAGTTATAACAACATACTAAAAAGACAGTTCAGTTATGACAACATACTAAAAAGACAGTTCAGTTATAACAACATAAAAAAAAGATAGTTCAGTTATACCAGCATGCTAAAAAGACAGTTCAGTTATAACAACATAAAAAGACAGTTCAGTTATAACAAAATACTAAAAAGACAGTTCAGTTATAACAACATACTAAAAAGACAGTTCAGTTATAACAACATACTAAAAAGACAGTTCAGTTATAACAAAATACTAAAAAGACAGTTCAGTTATAACAATATACTAAAAAGACAGTTCAGTTATAACAAAATACTAAAAAGACAGTTCAGTTGTAACAAAATACTAAAAAGACAGTTCAGTTATAACAAAATACTAAAAAGACAGTTCAGTTATAACAATATACTAAAAAGACAGTTCAGTTATAACAACATAAAAAAGACAGTTCAGTTATAGCAAAATACTAAAAAGACAGTTCAGTTATAATAACATACTAAAAAGACAGTTCAGTTATAACAACATACTAAAAAGACAGTTCAGTTATAACAACATACTAAAAAGACAGTTCAGTTATAAAAACATACTAAAAAGACAGTTCAGTTATAACATAATACTAAAAAGACAGTTCAGTTATAACAAAATACTAAAAAGACAGTTCAGTTATCACAACATACAAAAAAGACAGTTCAGTAATAACAACATACTGAAGATACAGTTCAGTTATAACATCATACTAAAAAGATAGTTCAGTTATAACAACATATTAAAAGACAGTTCAGTTATAACAACATACTAAAAAGACAGTTCAGTTATAACAACATACTAAAAAGACAGTTCAGTTATAACAACATACTGAAGATGACAGTTCAGTTATAACAACATGCTAAAAAGACAGTTCAGTTATAACAACATACTAAAAAGACAGTTCAATTATAACAATATACTAAAAAGACAGTTCAGTTATAACAACATTCTAAAAAGACAGTTCAGTTATAACATTATCCTAAAAGAATGTTCCGTTATAACATTATACTAAAAAGACAGTTCAGTTATAACAATATACTAAAAAGACTGTCCAATTATAACAACATTCTAAAAAGACAGTTCAGTTATAACAATATACTAAAAAAGACAGTTCAATTATAACAACATTCTAAAAAGACAGTTCAGTTATAACAATATACTAAAAAGACAGTTCAGTTATAACAATATACTAAAAAGACAGTTCAGTTATAACAACATTCTAAAAAGACAGTTCAATTATAACAACATTCTAAAAAGACAGTTCAGTTATAACAATATACTAAAAAGACAGTTCAATTATAACAACATAAAAAGATAGTTCAGTTATAACACAATACTGAAAAGGACAGTTCAGTTATAACAACATACTAGAAAAACAGATCATTTATAACAACATACTGAAGATGACAGTTCAGTTATAACAATATACTAAAAAGACAGTTCAGTTATAACAACATACTAAAAAGACAGTTCAGTTATGACAACATACTAAAAAGACAGTTCAGTTATAACAACATAAAAAAAATAGTTCAGTTATACAACATACTAAAAAGACAGTTCAGTTATAACAAAATACTAAAAAGACAGTTCAGTTATAACAAAAACTAAAAAGACAGTTCAGTTATAACAACATACTAAAAAGACAGTTCAGTTATAACAACATACTAAAAAGACAGTTCAGTTACAACAAAATACTAAAAGACAGTTCAGTTATAACAATATACTAAAAAGACTGTTCAGTTATAACAAAATACTAAAAAGACAGTTCAGTTATAACAAAATACTAAAAAGACAGTTCAGTTATAACAAAATACTAAAAAGACAGTTCAGTTATAACAATATACTAAAAAGACAGTTCAGTTATAACAACATAAAAAAAGACAGTTCAGTTATAACAAAATACAAAAAAGACAGTTCAGTTATAATAACATACTAAAAAGACAGTTCAGTTATAACAACATACTAAAAAGACAGTTCAGTTATAACAACATACTAAAAAGACAGTTCAGTTATAACAACATACTATAAAGACAGTTCAGTTATAACATCATACTAAAAAGATAGTTCAGTTATAACAAAATACTAAAAAGACAGTTCAGTAATCACAACATACTAAAAAGACAGTTCTGTAATAACAACATACTGAAGATACAGTTCAGTTATAACATCATACTAAAAAGATAGTTCAGTTATAACAACATATTAAAAAGACAGTTCAGTTATAACAACATACTAAAAAGACAGTTCAGTTATAACAACATACTGAAGATGACAGTTCAGTTATAACAATATACTAAAAAGACAGTTCAGTTATAACAACATTCTAAAAAGACAGTTCCGTTATAACATTATCCTAAAAAGAATGTTCCGTTATAACATTGTACTAAAAAGACAGTTCAGTTATAACAATATACTAAAAAGACCGTTCAATTATAACAACATTCTAAAAAGACAGTTCAGTTATAACAATATACTAAAAAGACAGTTCAATTATAACAACATTCTAAAAAGACAGTTCAGTTATAACAATATACTAAAAAGACAGTTCAGTTATAACAATATACTAAAAAGACAGTTCAGTTATAACAACATTCTAAAAAGACAGTTCAATTATAACAACATTCTAAAAAGACAGTTCAGTTATAACAATATACTAAAAAGACAGTTCAATTATAACAACATTCGAAAAAGACAGTTCAGTTATAACAACATACTAAAAAGACAGTTCAGTTATAACAATATACTAAAAAGACAGTTCAGTTATAACAATATACTAAAAAGACAGTTCAGTTGTAACAAAATACTAAAAAGACAGTTCCGTTACAACATCATACAAAAAAGGCAGTTCAGTTATAACAATATACTAAAAAGACAGTTCAATTATAACAACATTCTAAAAAGACAGTTCAGTTATAATATTATACTAAAAAGACAGTTCAGTTATAACAACATACTAAAAAGACAGTTCAGTTATAACAATATACTAAAAAGACAATTCAGTCTTAACAACATACTAAAAAGACAGTTCAGTTATAACAACATACTAAAAAGACAGTTCAGTTATAACAACATACTAAAATGACAGTTCAGTTATAACAATATACTAAAAAGACAGTTCAGTTATAACAACATACTAAAAAGAAAGTTCAGTTATAACAATATACTAAAAAGACAGTTCAATTATAACAATATATTAAAAAGACAGTTCATTTATAACAACATTCTAAAAAGACAGTTTGGTTACAACATCATACAAAAAAGACAGTTCAGTTATAACAACATACTGATGAGACAGTTCAACTATAACAACATAATAAAAAAAGATAGTTCAGTTATAACAACATACTGAAGAGACAGTTCAGTTATAACAACTTACTGAAGAGACTGTTCAGTTATAACAACATACAGAAGAGACAGTTCAGTTGTAACATCATACAAAAAAAACAGTTCAGTATAACAACATACTAAAAAGATAGTTCATTTACATCAACATACTGGAAAAGACAGTTCAGTTATAACAATATATTAAAAAGACAGTTCATTTATAACAACATTCTAAAAAGACAGTTTGGTTACAACATCATACAAAAAAGACAGTTCAGTTATAACAACATACTGATGAGACAGTTCAACTATAACAACATAATAAAAAAGATAGTTCAGTTATAACAACATACTGAAGAGACAGTTCAGTTATAACAACTTACTGAAGAGACTGTTCAGTTATAACAACATACAGAAGAGATAGTTCAGTTATAACATCATACAAAAAAAAACAGTTCAGTATAACAACATACTAAAAAGATAGTTCAGTTATAACAACATACTAAAAAGACAGTTCAGTTATAACAACATAAAAAAAGATAGTTCAATTATAACAACATAAAAAGATAGTTCAGTTATAACAACATACTAAAAAGATAGTTCAGTTATAACAACATACTAAAAATATAGTTCAATTATAACAACATAAAAAAAGATAGTTCAGTTATAACAAAATACTAAAAAGGACAGTTCAGTTATAACAACATACTAAAAAACAGATCATTTATAACAACATACAGAAGATGACAGTTCAGTTATAACAATATACTAAAAAGACAGTTCAGTTATAACAACATACTAAAAAGACAGTTCAGTTATAACAACATAATAAAAAGACAGTTCAGTTATAACAACATAAAAAAAAGACAGTTCAGTTATACCAACATGCTAAAAAGACAGTTCAGTTATAACAACATAAAAAGACAGTTCAGTTATAACAAATACTAAAAAGACAGTTCAGTTATAACAACATACTAAAAAGACAGTTCAGTTATAACAACATACTAAAAAGACAGTTCAGTTATAACAAAATACTAATAAGACAGTTCAGTTATAACAATATACTAAAAAGACAGTTCAGTTATAACAAAATACTAAAAGACAGTTCAGTTATAACAAAATACTAAAAAGACAGTTCAGTTATAACAAAATACTAAAAAGACAGTTCAGTTATAACAATATACTAAAAAGACAGTTCAGTTATAACAACATAAAAAAAAGACAGTTCAGTTATAACAAAATACTAAAAAGACAGTTCAGTTATAATAACATACTAAAAAGACAGTTCAGTTATAACAACATATTAAAAAGACAGTTCAGTTATAACAACATACTAAAAAGACAGTTCAGTTATAACAACATACTAAAAAGACAGTTCAGTTATAACATCATACTAAAAAGACAGTTCAGTTATAACAAAATACTAAAAAGACAGTTCAGTTATCACAACATACTAAAAAGACAGTTCAGTAATAACAACATACTGAAGATACAGTTCAGTTATAACATCATACTAAAAAGATAGTTCAGTTATAACAACATACTAAAAAGACAGTTCAGTTATAACAACATACTAAAAAGACAGTTCAGTTATAACAACATACTAAAAAGACAGTTCAGTTATAACAACATACTGAAGATGACAGTTCAGTTATAACATCATACTAAAAAGATAGTTCAGTTATAACAACATATTAAAAAGACAGTTCAGTTATAACAAAATACTAAAAAGACAGTTCAATTATAACAATATACTAAAAAGACAGTTCAGTTATAACAACATTCTAAAAAGACAGTTCCGTTATAACATTATCCTAAAAAGAATGTTCCGTTATAACATTATACTAAAAAGACAGTTCAGTTATAACAATATACTAAAAAGACCGTTCAATTATAACAACATTCTAAAAAGACAGTTCAGTTATAACAATATACTAAAAAGACAGTTCAATTATAACAACATTCTAAAAAGACAGTTCAGTTATAACAATATACTAAAAAGACAGTTCAGTAATAACAATATACTAAAAAGACAGTTCAGTTATAACAACATTCTAAAAAGACAGTTCAATTATAACAACATTCTAAAAAGACAGTTCAGTTATAACAATATACTAAAAAGACAGTTCAATTATAACAACATAAAAAAAGATAGTTCAGTTATAACAAAATACTAAAAAGGACAGTTCAGTTATAACAACATACTAGAAAAACAGATCATTTATAACAACATACTGAAGATGACAGTTCAGTTATAACAATATACTAAAAAGACAGTTCAGTTATGACAACATACTAAAAAGACAGTTCAGTTATAACAACATAAAAAAAAGATAGTTCAGTTATACCAACATGCTAAAAAGACAGTTCAGTTATAACAACATACTAAAAAGACAGTTCAGTTATAACAAAAACTAAAAAGACAGTTCAGTTATAACAACATACTAAAAAGACAGTTCAGTTATAACAACATACTAAAAAGACAGTTCAGTTATAACAAAATACTAAAAAGACAGTTCAGTTATAACAATATACTAAAAAGACAGTTCAGTTATAACAAAATACTAAAAAGACAGTTCAGTTATAACAAAATACTAAAAAGACAGTTCAGTTATAACAAAATACTAAAAAGACAGTTCAGTTATAACAATATACTAAAAAGACAGTTCAGTTATAACAACATAAAAAAAGACAGTTCAGTTATAACAAAATACAAAAAAGACAGTTCAGTTATAATAACATACTAAAAAGACAGTTCAGTTATAACAACATACTAAAAAGACAGTTCAGTTATAACAACATACTAAAAAGACAGTTCAGTTATAACAACATACTAAAAAGACAGTTCCGTTATAACATCATACTAAAAAGACAGTTCAGTTATAACAAAATACTAAAAAGACAGTTCAGTAATCACAACATACTAAAAAGACAGTTCAGTAATAACAACATACTGAAGATACAGTTCAGTTATAACATCATACTAAAAAGATAGTTCAGTTATAACAACATATTAAAAAGACAGTTCAGTTATAACAACATACTAAAAAGACAGTTCAGTTATAACAACATACTAAAAAGACAGTTCAGTTATAACAACATACTGAAGATGACAGTTCAGTTATAACAACATGCTAAAAAGACAGTTCAGTTATAACAACATACTAAAAAGACAGTTCAATTATAACAATATACTAAAAAGACAGTTCAGTTATAACAACATTCTAAAAAGACAGTTCCGTTATAACATTATCCTAAAAAGAATGTTCCGTTATAACATTATACTAAAAAGACAGTTCAGTTATAACAATATACTAAAAAGACCGTTCAATTATAACAACATTCTAAAAAGACAGTTCAGTTATAACAATATACTGAAAAGACAGTTCAATTATAACAACATTCTAAAAAGACAGTTCAGTTATAACAATATACTAAAAAGACAGTTCAGTTATAACAATATACTAAAAAGACAGTTCAGTTATAACAACATTCTAAAAAGACAGTTCAATTATAACAACATTCTAAAAAGACAGTTCAGTTATAACAATATACTAAAAGACAGTTCAATTATAACAACATTCGAAAAAGACAGTTCAGTTATAACAACATACTAAAAAGACAGTTCAGTTATAACAATATACTAAAAAGACAGTTCAGTTATAACAATATACTAAAAAGACAGTTCAGTTGTAACAAAATACTAAAAAGACAGTTCCGTTACAACATCATACAAAAAAGCAGTTCAGTTATAACAATATACTAAAAAGACAGTTCAATTATAACAACATTCTAAAAAGACTGTTCAGTTATAATAATATACTAAAAAGACAGTTCAGTTATAACAACATACTAAAAAGACAGTTCAGTTATAACAATATACTAAAAAGACAATTCAGTTTTAACAACATACTAAAAAGACAGTTCAGTTATAACAACATACTAAAAAACAGTTCAGTTATAACAACATACTAAAATGACAGTTCAGTTATAACAATATACTAAAAAGACAGTTCAGTTGTAACAACATACTAAAAAGACAGTTCATTTATAACAATATACTAAAAAGACAGTTCAATTATAACAATATATTAAAAAGACAGTTCATTTATAACAACATTCTAAAAAGACAGTTTGGTTACAACATCATACAAAAAAGACAGTTCAGTTATAACAACATACTGATGAGACAGTTCAACTATAACAACATAATAAAAAAAGATAGTTCAGTTATAACAACATACTGAAGCGACAGTTCAGTTATAACAACTTACTGAAGAGACTGTTCAGTTATAACAACATACAGAAGAGACAGTTCAGTTGTAACATCATACAAAAAAAAACAGTTCAGTATAACAACATACTAAAAAGATAGTTCATTTACATCAACATACTGGAAAGACAGTTCAGTTATAACAATATACTAAAAAGACAGTTCAGTTATAACAACATACTAAAAAGATAGTTCAGTTATAACAACATACTAAAAAGACAGTTCAGTTATAACAACATAAAAAAGATAGTTCAATTATAACAACATAAAAAAGATAGTTCAGTTATAACAACATACTAAAAAGATAGTTCAGTTATAACAACATAATAAAAATATAGTTCAATTATAACAACATAAAAAAAGATAGTTCAGTTATAACAATATACTAAAAAGGACAATTCAGTTATAACAACATACTAAAACGACAGATCAGTTATAACAACATACTAAAAAGACAGTTCAGTTATAAGAACATACTAAAAAGACAGTTCAGTTATAACAACATACTGAAAAGACTGTTCAGTTATAACAACATACTGAAGATACAGTTCAGTACTAACAACATAGTAAAAAGACAGTTCAGTTATAACAACATACTAAAAAGACAGTCCAGTTATAACATCATACTAAAAAGACCGTTCTGTTATAACAACATAGAAAAAGATAGTTCAGTTATAACAACATACTAAAAAGATAGTTCAGTTATCACAACATACTAAAAAGACAATTTAGTTATAACAACATACTAAAAAGACAGTTCAGTTATAACATCATACTAAAAAGACCGTTCAGATAAACAACATAAAAAAAATATTTCTGTTATAACAACATACTAAAAAGACAGTTCAGTTATAACAACATACAAAAAGACAGTTCAGTTAAACAATATACTAAAAAGACAGTTGAGCTATAACAATATACTAAAATGACAGTTCAGTTATAACAACATAAAAAAGATAGTTCAGTTATAACAACATACTAAAAAGACAATTTAGTTATAACAACATACTAAAAAGACAGTTCAGTTATAACATCATACTAAAAAGACCGTTCAGATAAACAACATAAAAAAGATATTTCTGTTATAACAACATACTAAAAAGACAGTTCAGTTATAACAACATACACAAAAGACAGTTCAGTTAAAACAATATACTAAAAAGACAGTTGAGCTATAACAATATACTAAAATGACAGTTCAGTTATAACAACATAAAAAAAGATAGTTCAGTTATAACAACATACTAAAAAGGCAGTTCAGTTATAACAACATACTAAAAAGACAGTTCAGTTATAAAAACAAACTAAAAAGACAGTTCAGTTATAACAACATACTAAAAAGACAGTTCAGTTATAACAACATACTAAAAAGACAGTTCAGTTATAACAACATACTAAAAAGACAGTTCAGTTATAACAACATACTAAAAAGACAGTTCAGTTATATCAATATACTAAAAAGACAGTTCAGTTATAACAACATAAAAAAAAAAGATAGTTCAGTTACAACAACATGCTAAAAAGACAGTTCAGTTATAACAACATACTAAAAAGACAGTTCAGTTATAACAACATACTAAAAAGACAGTTCAGTTATAACAACATACTAAAAAGACAGTTCAGTTATAACAACATACTAGAAAAACAGATCATTTATAACAACATACTGAAGATGACAGTTCAGTTATAACAATATACTAAAAAGACAGTTCAGTTATAACAACATACTAAAAAGACAGTTCAGTTATAACAAAATACTAAAAAGACAGTTCAGTTATAACAAAATACTAAAAAGACAGTTCAGTTATAACAACATACTAAAAAGACATCTCAGTAATAACAACATACTGAAGATACAGTTCAGTTATAACAACATACTAAAAAGACAGTTCAGTTATAACAAAATACTAAAAAGACAGTTCAGTTATAACAAAATACTAAAAAGACAGTTCAGTTATAACAAAATACTAAAAAGACAGTTCAGTTATAACAAAATACTAAAAAGACAGTTCAGTTATAACAATATACTAAAAAGACAGTTCAGTTATAACAACATAAAAAAAGACAGTTCAGTTATAACAATATACTAAAAAGACAGTTCAGTTATAACAACATACTAAAAAGACAGTTCAGTTATAACAACATACTAAAAAGACAGTTCAGTTATAACAACATACTAAAAAGACCGTTCAGATAAACAACATAAAAAAAGATATTTCTGTTATAACAACATACTAAAAAGACAGTTCAGTTATAACAACATACTAAAAAGACAGTTCAGTTATAACAATATACTAAAAAGACAGTTGAGCTATAACAATATACTAAATGACAGTTCAGTTATAACAACATAAAAAAAGATAGTTCAGTTATAACAACATACTAAAAAGGCAGTTCAGTTATAACAACATACTAAAAAGACAGTTCAGTTATAAAAACAAACTAAAAAGACAGTTCAGTTATAACAACATACTAAAAAGACAGTTCAGTTATAACAACATACTAAAAAGACAGTTCAGTTATAACAACATACTAAAAAGACAGTTCAGTTATAACAACATACTAAAAAGACAGTTCAGTTATATCAATATACTAAAAAGACAGTTCAGTTATAACAACATAAAAAAAGATAGTTCAGTTACAACAACATGCTAAAAAGACAGTTCAGTTATAACAAAATACTAAAAAGACAGTTCAGTTATAACAACATACTAAAAGACAGTTCAGTTATAACAACATACTAAAAAGACAGTTCAGTTATAACAACATACTAGAAAAACAGATCATTTATAACAACATACTGAAGATGACAGTTCAGTTATAACAATATACTAAAAAGACAGTTCAGTTATAACAACATACTAAAAAGACAGTTCAGTTATAACAAAATACTAAAAAGACAGTTCAGTTATAACAAAATACTAAAAAGACAGTTCAGTTATAACAACATACTAAAAAGACATCTCAGTAATAACAACATACTGAAGATACAGTTCAGTTATAACAACATACTAAAAAGACAGTTCAGTTATAACAAAATACTAAAAAGACAGTTCAGTTATAACAAAATACTAAAAAGACAGTTCAGTTATAACAAAATACTAAAAAGACAGTTCAGTTATAACAAAATACTAAAAAGACAGTTCAGTTATAACAATATACTAAAAAGACAGTTCAGTTATAACAACATAAAAAAAGACAGTTCAGTTATAACAATATACTAAAAAGACAGTTCAGTTATAACAACATACTAAAAAGACAGTTCAGTTATAACAACATACTAAAAAGACAGTTCAGTTATAACAACATACTAAAAAGACAGTTCAGTTATAACAACATACTAAAAAGACAGTTCAGTTATAACATCATACTAAAAAGACAGTTCAGTTATAACAAAATACTAAAAAGACAGTTCAGTTATCACAACATACTAAAAAGACAGTTCAGTAATAACAACTTACTGAAGATACAGTTCAGTTATAATAACATACAAAAAAGATAGTTCAGCAGTAACAACATACTAGAAAAACAGATCATTTATAACTACATACTAGAAAAACAGTTCAGTTATAACAACATACTGAAGATGACAGTTCAGTTATAACAATATACTAAAAAGACAGTTCAGTTATAACAACATACAAAAAAGACAGTTCAGTTATAACAATATAATAAAAAGACGGTTCAGTTATAACAACATACTGAAGATGACAGTTCAGTTATAACAACATGCTAAAAAGACAGTTCAGTTATAACAACATACTAAAAAGACAGTTCAATTATAACAATATACTAAAAGACAGTTCAGTTATAACAACATTCTAAAAAGAAAGTTCCGTTATAACATTATCCTAAAAAGAATGTTCCGTTATAACATTATACTAAAAAGACAGTTCAGTTATAACAATATACTAAAAAGACCGTTCAATTATAACAACATTCTAAAAAGACAGTTCAGTTATAACAATATACTAAAAAGACAGTTCAATTATAACAAATTCTAAAAAGACAGTTCAGTTATAACAATATACTAAAAAGACAGTTCAGTTATAACAACATTCTAAAAAGACAGTTCAATTATTACAACATTCTAAAAAGACAGTTCAGTTATAACAATATACTAAAAAGACAGTTCAATTATAACAACATTCTAAAAAGACAATTCAGTTATAACAACATACTAAAAGACAGTTCATTTATAACAATACTAAAAAGACAGTTCAGTTATAACAACATACTAAAAAGACAGTTCAGTTATAACAACATACTAAAAAGACAGTTCAGTTATAACAATATAATAAAAAGACAGTTCAGTTATAACAACATAAAAAAGACAGTTCAGTTATAACAATATACTAAAAAGACAGTTCAGTTATAACAACATACTAAAAAGACAGTTCAGTTATAACAACATACTAAAAAGACAGTTCAGTTATAACAACATACTAAAAAAGACAGTTCAGTTATAACAATATACTAAAAAGACAGTTCAGTTATAACATCATACTAAAAAGACAGTTCAGTTATAACAAAATCCTGAAAAGACAGTTCAGTTATCACAACATACTAAAAAGACAGTTCAGTTATAACAAAATACTAAAAGACAGTTCAGTTATAACAAAATACTAAAAGACAGTTCAGTTATAACAACATACTAAAAAGACATCTCAGTAATAACAACATACTGAAGATACAGTTCAGTTATAACAACATACTAAAAAGACAGTTCAGTTATAACAAATACTAAAAAGACAGTTCAGTTATAACAAAATACTAAAAAGACAGTTCAGTTATAACAAAATACTAAAAAGACAGTTCAGTTATAACAAAATACTAAAAAGACAGTTCAGTTATAACAATATACTAAAAAGACAGTTCAGTTATAACAACATAAAAAAAGACAGTTCAGTTATAACAATATACTAAAAAGACAGTTCAGTTATAACAACATACTAAAAAGACAGTTCAGTTATAACAACATACTAAAAAGACAGTTCAGTTATAACAACATACTAAAAAGACAGTTCAGTTATAACAACATACTAAAAAGACAGTTCAGTTATAACATCATACTAAAAAGACAGTTCAGTTAAAACAAAATACTAAAAAGACAGTTCAGTTATCACAACATACTAAAAAGACAGTTCAGTAATAACAACTTACTGAAGATACAGTTCAGTTATAATAACATACAAAAAAGATAGTTCAGCAGTAACAACATACTATAAAAACAGATCATTTATAACTACATACTAAAAAAACAGTTCAGTTATAACAACATACTGAAGATGACAGTTCAGTTATAACAATATACTAAAAAGACAGTTCAGTTATAACAACATACAAAAAAGACAGTTCAGTTATAACAATATAATAAAAAGACGGTTCAGTTATAACAACATACTGAAGATGACAGTTCAGTTATAACAACATGCTAAAAAGACAGTTCAGTTATAACAACATACTAAAAAGACAGTTCAATTATAACAATATACTAAAAAGACAGTTCAGTTATAACAACATTCTAAAAAGACAGTTCCGTTATAACATTATCCTAAAAAGAATGTTCCGTTATAACATTATACTAAAAAGACAGTTCAGTTATAACAATATACTAAAAAGACCGTTCAATTATAACAACATTCTAAAAAGACAGTTCAGTTATAACAATATACTAAAAAGACAGTTCAATTATAACAAAATTCTAAAAAGACAGTTCAGTTATAACAATATACTAAAAAGACAGTTCAGTTATAACAACATCTAAAAAGACAGTTCAATTATTACAACATTCTAAAAAGACAGTTCAGTTATAACAATATACTAAAAGACAGTTCAATTATAACAACATTCTAAAAAGACAATTCAGTTATAACAACATACTAAAAAGACAGTTCATTTATAACAATATACTAAAAAGACAGTTCAGTTATAACAACATACTAAAAAGACAGTTCAGTTATAACAACATACTAAAAAGACAGTTCAGTTATAACAATATACTAAAAAGACAGTTCAGTTATAACAACATACTAAAAAGACAGTTCAGTTATAACAATATACTAAAAAGACAGTTCAGTTATAACAACATACTAAAAAGACAGTTCAGTTATAACAATATACTAAAAAGACAGTTCAGTTATAACAACATACTAAAAAGACAGTTCAGTTATAACAATATACTAAAAAGACAGTTCAGTTATAAAAACATACTAAAAAGACAGTTCAGTTATAACAATATACTAAAAAGACAGTTCAATTATAACAATATATTAAAGACAGTTCATTTATAACAACATTCTAAAAAGACAGTTTGGTTACAACATCATACAAAAAAGACAGTTCAGTTATAACAACATACTGATGAGACAGTTCAGCTATAACAACATAATAGAAAAAGATAGTTCAGTTATAACAACATACTGAAGAGACAGTTCAGTTATAACAACATATAGAAAGACAGTTCAGTTATAACATCATACAAAAAAAACAGTTCAATATAACAACATACTAAAAAGATAGTTCAGTTACATCAACATACTAGAAAGACAGTTCAGTTATAACAATATACTAAAAAGACAGTTCAGTTATAACAACATACTAAAAAGATAGTTCAGTTATAACAACATTCTAAAAAGACAGTTCAGTTATAACAATATACTAAAAAGACAGTTCAATTATAACAACATTCTAAAAAGACAGTTCAGTTATAACAATATACTAAAAAGACAGTTCAGTTATAACAATATACTAAAAAGACAGTTCAGTTATAACAACATTCTAAAAAGACAGTTCAATTATAACAACATTCTAAAAAGACAGTTCAGTTATAACAATATACTAAAAAGACAGTTCAATTATAACAACATTCGAAAAAGACAGTTCAGTTATAACAACATACTAAAAAGACAGTTCAGTTATAACAATATACTAAAAAGACAGTTCAGTTATAACAATATACTAAAAAGACAGTTCAGTTATAACAAAATACTAAAAAGACAGTTCCGTTACAACATCATACAAAAAAGGCAGTTCAGTTATAACAATAAACTAAAAAGACAGTTCAATTATAACAACATTCTAAAAAGACAGTTCAGTTATAATAATATACTAAAAAGACAGTTCAGTCATAACAACATACTAAAAAGACAGTTCAGTTATAACAATATACTAAAAAGACATTCAGTTATAACAACATACTAAAAAGACAGTTCAGTTATAAGAATATACTAAAAAGACAGTTCAGTTATAACAACATACTAAAATGACAGTTCATTTATAACAACATACTAAAAAGACAGTTCAGTTATAACAATATACTAAAAAGACAGTTCAATATAACAATATATTAAAAAGACAGTTCATTTATAACAACATTCTAAAAAGACAGTTTGGTTACAACATCATACAAAAAAGACAGTTCAGTTATAACAACATACTGATGAGACAGTTCAACTATAACAACATAATAAAAAAAGATAGTTCAGTTATAACAACATACTGAAAAGACAGTTCAGTTATAACAACTTACTGAAGAGACTGTTCGGTTATAACAACATACAGAAGAGACAGTTCAGTTGTAACATCATACAAAAAAAACAGTTCAGTATAACAACATACTAAAAAGATAGTTCAGTTATAACAACAGACTAAAAAGACAGTTCAGTTATAACAACATAAAAAAAGATAGTTCAATTATAACAACATAAAAAAGATAGTTCAGTTATAACAACATACTAAAAAGATAGTTCAGTTATAACAACATAATAAAAATATAGTTCAATTATAACAACATAAAAAAGATAGTTCAGTTATAACAATATACTAAAAAGGACAATTCAGTTATAACAACATACTAAAACGACAGATCAGTTATAACAACATACTAAAAAGACAGTTCAGTTATAACAAAATACTAACAAGACAGTTCAGTTATAACAACATACTGAAAAGACTGTTCAGTTATAACAACATACTGAAGATACAGTTCAGTACTAACAACATAGTAAAAAGACAGTTCAGTTATAACAACATACTAAAAAGACAGTCCAGTTATAACATCATACTAAAAAGACCGTTCTGTTATAACAACATAGAAAAAGTTAGTTCAGTTATAACAACATACTAAAAAGATAGTTCAGTTATAACAACATACAAAAAAGCACAGTTCAGTTATAACAATATACTAAAAAGACAGTTCATTTATAACAATGTACTAAAAAGACAGTTCAGTTATAACAATATAAAAAAAAGATAGTTCAGTTATAACAACATACTAAAAAGACAGTTCAATTATAACAACATACAAAAAGACAGTTCAGTTATCACAACATACTAAAAAGACAGTTCAGTTATAACAAAATACTAAAAAGACAGTTCAGTTATAACAACATACTAAAAAGACAATTTAGTTATAACAACATACTAAAAAGACAGTTCAGTTATAACATCATACTAAAAAGACCGTTCAGATAAACAACATAAAAAAAGATATTTCTGTTATAACAACATACTAAAAAGACAGTTCAGTTATAACAACATACACAAAAGACAGTTCAGTTAAAACAATATACTAAAAAGACAGTTGAGCTATAACAATATACTAAAATGACAGTTCAGTTATAACAACATAAAAAAGATAGTTCAGTTATAACAACATACTAAAAAGGCAGTTCAGTTATAACAACATACTAAAAAGACAGTTCAGTTATAAAACAAACTAAAAAGACAGTTCAGTTATAACAACATACTAAAAAGACAGTTCAGTTATAACAACATACTAAAAAGACAGTTCAGTTATAACAACATACTAAAAAGACAGTTCAGTTATAACAACATACTAAAAAGACAGTTCAGTTATATCAATATACTAAAAAGACAGTTCAGTTATAACAACATAAAAAAAGATAGTTCAGTTACAACAACATGCTAAAAAGACAGTTCAGTTATAACAACATACTAAAAAGACAGTTCAGTTATAACAACATACTAAAAAGACAGTTCAGTTATAACAACATACTAAAAAGACAGTTCAGTTATAACAACATACTAAAAAGACAGTTCAGTTATAACAACATGCTAAAAAGACAGTTCAGTTATAACAAAATACTAACAAGACAGTTCAGTTATAACAACATACTAAAAAGACAGTTCAGTTATAACAAAATACTAAAAAGACAGTTCAGTTATAACAAAATACTAAAAAGACAGTTCAGTTATAACAATATACTAAAAAGACAGTTCAGTTACAACAACATACTAGAAAAACAGATCATTTATAACAACATACTGAAGATGACAGTTCAGTTATAACAATATACTAAAAAGACAGTTCAGTTATAACAACATACTAAAAAGACAGTTCAGTTATAACAAAATACTAAAAAGACAGTTCAGTTATAACAAAATACTAAAAAGACAGTTCAGTTATAACAACATACTAAAAAGACATCTCAGTAATAACAACATACTGAAGATACAGTTCAGTTATAACAACATACTAAAAAGACAGTTCAGTTATAACAAAATACTAAAAAGACAGTTCAGTTATAACAAAATACTAAAAAGACAGTTCAGTTATAACAAAATACTAAAAGACAGTTCAGTTATAACAAAATACTAAAAAGACAGTTCAGTTATAACAATATACTAAAAAGACAGTTCAGTTATAACAACATAAAAAAAGACAGTTCAGTTATAACAATATACTAAAAAGACAGTTCAGTTATAACAACATACTAAAAAGACAGTTCAGTTATAACAACATACTAAAAGACAGTTCAGTTATAACAACATACTAAAAAGACAGTTCAGTTATAACAACATACTAAAAAGACAGTTCAGTTATAACATCATACTAAAAAGACAGTTCAGTTATAACAAAATACTAAAAAGACAGTTCAGTTATCACAACATACTAAAAAGACAGTTCAGTAATAACAACTTACTGAAGATACAGTTCAGTTATAATAACATACAAAAAAGATAGTTCAGCAGTAACAACATACTAGAAAAACAGATCATTTATAACTACATACTAGAAAAACAGTTCAGTTATAACAACATACTGAAGATGACAGTTCAGTTATAACAATATACTAAAAAGACAGTTCAGTTATAACAACATACAAAAAAGACAGTTCAGTTATAACAATATAATAAAAAGACGGTTCAGTTATAACAACATACTGAAGATGACAGTTCAGTTATAACAACATGCTAAAAAGACAGTTCAGTTATAACAACATACTAAAAAGACAGTTCAATTATAACAATATACTAAAAAGACAGTTCAGTTATAACAACATTCTAAAAAGACAGTTCCGTTATAACATTATCCTAAAAAGAATGTTCCGTTATAACATTATACTAAAAAGACAGTTCAGTTATAACAATATACTAAAAAGACCGTTCAATTATAACAACATTCTAAAAAGACAGTTCAGTTATAACAATATACTAAAAAGACAGTTCAATTATAACAAAATTCTAAAAAGACAGTTCAGTTATAACAATATACTAAAAAACAGTTCAGTTATAACAATATACTAAAAAGACAGTTCAGTTATAACAACATTCTAAAAAGACAGTTCAATTATTACAACATTCTAAAAAGACAGTTCAGTTATAACAATATACTAAAAAGACAGTTCAATTATAACAACATTCTAAAAAGACAATTCAGTTATAACAACATACTAAAAAGACAGTTCATTTATAACAATATACTAAAAAGACAGTTCAGTTATAACAACATACTAAAAAGACAGTTCAGTTATAACAATATACTAAAAAGACAGTTCAGTTATAACAACATACTAAAAAGACAGTTCAGTTATAACAATATACTAAAAAGACAGTTCAGTTATAACAACATACTAAAAAGACAGTTCAGTTATAACAATATACTAAAAAGACAGTTCAGTTATAACAACATACTAAAAAGACAGTTCAGTTATAACAATATACTAAAAAGACAGTTCAGTTATAAAACATACTAAAAAGACAGTTCAGTTATAACAATATACTAAAAAGACAGTTCAATTATAACAATATATTAAAAGACAGTTCATTTATAACAACATTCTAAAAAGACAGTTTGGTTACAACATCATACAAAAAAGACAGTTCAGTTATAACAACATACTGATGAGACAGTTCAGCTATAACAACATAATAGAAAAAGATAGTTCAGTTATAACAACATACTGAAGAGACAGTTCAGTTATAACAACTTACTGAAGAGACTGTTCAGTTATAACAACATATAGAAGAGACAGTTCAGTTATAACATCATACAAAAAAAAACAGTTCAATATAACAACATACTAAAAAGATAGTTCAGTTACATCAACATACTAGAAAGACAGTTCAGTTATAACAATATACTAAAAAGACAGTTCAGTTATAACAACATACTAAAAAGATAGTTCAGTTATAACAACATTCTAAAAAGACAGTTCAGTTATAACAATATACTAAAAAGACAGTTCAATTATAACAACATTCTCAAAAGACAGTTCAGTTATAACAATATACTAAAAAGACAGTTCAGTTATAACAATATACTAAAAAGACAGTTCAGTTATAACAACATCTAAAAAGACAGTTCAGTTATAACAACATTCTAAAAAGACAGTTCAGTTATAACAATATACTAAAAAGACAGTTCAATTATAACAACATTCGAAAAAGACAGTTCAGTTATAACAACATACTAAAAAGACAGTTCAGTTATAACAATATACTAAAAAGACAGTTCAGTTATAACAATATACTAAAAAGACAGTTCAGTTATAACAAATACTAAAAAGACAGTTCAGTTATAACAACATACAAAAAAGACAGTTCAGTTATAACAATATACAAAAGACAGTTCAATTATAACAACATACTAAAAAGACAGTTCAGTTACAACATCATACAAAAAAGACAGTTCAGTTATAACAACATACAGAAGAGACAGTTCAGTTATAACAACATACAAAGAGACAGTTCAGTTATAACAACATACAAAAAAAAAACAGTTCAGTATAACAACATACTAAAAAGACAGTTCAGTTATAACAACATACTAAAAAGACAGTTCAGTTATAACAACATAAAAAAAGACAGTTCAGTTATAACAACATAAAAAAGACAGTTCAGTTATAACAAAATACTAAAAAGACAGTTCAGTTATAACAACATAATAAAAAGACAGTTCAGTTATAACAACATACTAAAAAGACAGTTCAGTTATAACATCATACTAAAAAGACAGTTCAGTTATAACAACATACTAAAAAGACAGTTCAGTTATAACAACATACTAAAAAGACAGTTCAGTTTAAAACATACAAAAAAGACAGTTCAGTTATAACAACATACTAAAAAGACAGTTCAGTTATAACAAAATACTACAACAAAAAAGACAGTTCAGTTATAACAACATAAAAAAAAGACAGTTCAGTTATAACAAATACTAAAAAGACAGTTCAGTTATAACAACATTAAAAAGACAGTTCAGTTATAACATATCTAAAAAGAAGTTCAGTTATAACAACATACTAAAAAGACAGTTCAGTTATAACAACATACTAAAAAGACAGTTCAATTATAACAACATACTAAAAAGACAGTTCAGTTATAACAAACATACTAAAAAGACAGTTCAGTTATAACAAAATACTAAAAAGACAGTTCAGTTATAACAATATACTAAAAAGACAGTTCAGTTATAAACAATATACTAAAAAGACAGTTCAGTTATAACAACATACTAAAAGACAGTTCAGTTATAACAACATACTAAAAAGACAGTTCAGTTATAACAATATACTAAAAAGACAGTTCAGTTATAACAACATACTAAAAAGACAGTTCAGTTATAACAACATACTAAAAAGACAGTTCAGTTATAACAACATACTAAAAAGACAGTTCAGTTATAACAACATACTAAAAAGACAGTTCAGTTATAACAATATACTAAAAAGACAGTTCAGTTATAACAACATACTAAAAAGACAGTTCAGTTATAACAATTACTAAAAAGACAGTTCAGTTATAACAACATACTAAAAAGACAGTTCAGTTATAACAATATACTAAAAAGACAGTTCAGTTATAACAACATACTAAAAAGACAGTTCAGTTATAACAATATACTAAAAAGACAGTTCAGTTATAACAACATACTAAAAGACAGTTCAGTTATAACAATATACTAAAAAGACAGTTCAGTTATAACAATATACTAAAAAGACAGTTCATTATAACAACATACTAAAAAGACAGTTCAGTTATAACAACATACAAAAAAGACAGTTCAGTTATAACAACATACTAAAAAGACAGTTCAGTTATAACAACATACTAAAAAGACAGTTCAGTTATAACAACATACTAAAAAGACAGTTCAGTTATAACAAATACTAAAAAGACAGTTCAGTTATAACAACATACTAAAAAGACAGTTCAGTTATAACATCATACAAAAAAAGACAGTTCAGTTATAACAACATACTAAAAGACAGTTCAGTTACATAAAAATACTAAAAAGACAGTTCAGTTATAACAATATACTAAAAAGACAGTTCAGTTATAACAACATACTAAAAAGACAGTTCAGTTATAACAACATACTAAAAGACAGTTCAGTTATAACAATATACTAAAAAGACAGTTCAATTATAACAACATACTAAAAAGACAGTTCAGTTATAACAATATACTAAAAAGACAGTTCAGTTATAACAACATACTAAAAAGACAGTTCAGTTATAACAACATACTAAAAAGACAGTTCAGTTATAACAACATACTAAAAAGACAGTTCAGTTATAACTATACTAAAAAGACAGTTCAGTTATAACAACATCTAAAAAGACAGTTCAGTTATAACAACATACTAAAAGACAGTTCAGTTATAACAAATACTAAAAAGACAGTTCAGTTATAACAACATACTAAAAAGACAGTTCAGTTATAACAACATACTAAAAAGACAGTTCAGTTACAACATCATACAAAAAAGACAGTTCAGTTATAACAACATACTAAAAAGACAGTTCAGTTATAACAACATACTAAAAAGACAGTTCAGTTATAACATCATACTAAAAAGACAGTTCAGTTATAACAACATACTGAAAAGACAGTTCAGTTATAACACATACAGAAGAGACAGTTCAGTTATAACATCATACAAAAAAGACAGTTCAGTATAACAACATACTAAAAAGACAGTTCAGTTATAACAACATACTAAAAAGACAGTTCAGTTATAACAACATACTAAAAGATAGTTCAATTATAACAACATAAAAAAGATAGTTCAGTTATAACAACATACTAAAAAGACAGTTCAGTTATAACAACATAATAAAAATACAGTTCAATTATAACAACATAAAAAAAGACAGTTCAGTTATAACAATATACTAAAAAGACAATTCAGTTATAACAACATACTAAAAAGACAGTTCAGTTATAACAACATACTAAAAAGACAGTTCAGTTATAACAACATACTAAAAAGACAGTTCAGTTATAACAACATACTGAAAAGACAGTTCAGTTATAACAACATACTGAAGAGACAGTTCAGTATAACAACATACTAAAAAGACAGTTCAGTTATAACAACATACTAAAAAGACAGTTCAGTTATAACATCATACTAAAAAGACAGTTCAGTTATAACAACATAGAAAAAGACAGTTCAGTTATAACAACATACTAAAAAGATAGTTCAGTTATAACAAATACTAAAAAGCACAGTTCAGTTATAACAATATACTAAAAAGACAGTTCAGTTATAACAATGTACTAAAAAGACAGTTCAGTTATAACAATATAAAAAAAGACAGTTCAGTTATAACAACATACTAAAAAGACAGTTCAATTATAACAACATACAAAAAAGACAGTTCAGTTATAACAACATACTAAAAAGACAGTTCAGTTATAACAAAATACTAAAAAGACAGTTCAGTTATAACAACATACTAAAAAGACAGTTCAGTTATAACAACATACTAAAAAGACAGTTCAGTTATAACATCATACTAAAAAGACAGTTCAGATAAACAACATAAAAAAAGACATTTCAGTTATAACAACATACTAAAAAGACAGTTCAGTTATAACAACATACACAAAAAGACAGTTCAGTTAAAACAATATACTAAAAAGACAGTTCAGTTATAACAATATACTAAAATGACAGTTCAGTTATAACAACATAAAAAAAGACAGTTCAGTTATAACAACATACTAAAAAGGCAGTTCAGTTATAACAACATACTAAAAAGACAGTTCAGTTATAAAAACATACTAAAAAGACAGTTCAGTTATAACAACATACTAAAAAGACAGTTCAGTTATAACAACATACTAAAAAGACAGTTCAGTTATAACAACATACTAAAAAGACAGTTCAGTTATAACAACATACTAAAAAGACAGTTCAGTTATATCAATATACTAAAAAGACAGTTCAGTTATAACAACATAAAAAAAGACAGTTCAGTTATAACAACATGCTAAAAAGACAGTTCAGTTATAACAACATACTAAAAAGACAGTTCAGTTATAACAACATACTAAAAAGACAGTTCAGTTATAACAACATACTAAAAAGACAGTTCAGTTATAACAACATACTAAAAAGACAGTTCAGTTATAACAACATGCTAAAAAGACAGTTCAGTTATAACAAAATACTAAAAAGACAGTTCAGTTATAACAACATACTAAAAAGACAGTTCAGTTATAACAAAATACTAAAAAGACAGTTCAGTTATAACAAAATACTAAAAAGACAGTTCAGTTATAACAATATACTAAAAAGACAGTTCAGTTATAACAACATACTAGAAAAACAGTTCATTTATAACAACATACTAAAATGACAGTTCAGTTATAACAATATACTAAAAAGACAGTTCAGTTATAACAACATACTAAAAAGACAGTTCAGTTATAACAAAATACTAAAAAGACAGTTCAGTTATAACAAAATACTAAAAAGACAGTTCAGTTATAACAACATACTAAAAAGACATTCAGTAATAACAACATACTGAAGATACAGTTCAGTTATAACAACATACTAAAAAGACAGTTCAGTTATAACAAAATACTAAAAAGACAGTTCAGTTATAACAAAATACTAAAAAGACAGTTCAGTTATAACAAAATACTAAAAAGACAGTTCAGTTATAACAAAATACTAAAAAGACAGTTCAGTTATAACAATATACTAAAAAGACAGTTCAGTTATAACAACATAAAAAAAGACAGTTCAGTTATAACAATATACTAAAAAGACAGTTCAGTTATAACAACATACTAAAAAGACAGTTCAGTTATAACAACATACTAAAAAGACAGTTCAGTTATAACAACATACTAAAAAGACAGTTCAGTTATAACAACATACTAAAAAGACAGTTCAGTTATAACATCATACTAAAAAGACAGTTCAGTTATAACAAAATACTAAAAAGACAGTTCAGTTATCACAACATACTAAAAAGACAGTTCAGTATAACAATTACTGAAGATACAGTTCAGTTATAACAACATACAAAAAAGATAGTTCAGCATAACAACATACTAGAAAACAGTTCATTATAACAACATACTAGAAAAACAGTTCAGTTATAACAACATACTGAAGATGACAGTTCAGTTATAACAATATACTAAAAAGACAGTTCAGTTATAACAACATACAAAAAAGACAGTTCAGTTATAACAATATAATAAAAAGACGGTTCAGTTATAACAACATACTGAAGAGACAGTTCAGTTATAACAACATGCTAAAAAGACAGTTCAGTTATAACAACATACTAAAAAGACAGTTCAATTATAACAATATACTAAAAAGACAGTTCAGTTATAACAACATTCTAAAAAGACAGTTCAGTTATAACATTATCCTAAAAAGAATGTTCAGTTATAACAACATACTAAAAAGACAGTTCAGTTATAACAATATACTAAAAAGACAGTTCAATTATAACAACATACTAAAAAGACAGTTCAGTTATAACAATATACTAAAAAGACAGTTCAATTATAACAACATACTAAAAAGACAGTTCAGTTATAAACATACTAAAAAGACAGTTCAGTTATAACAATATACTAAAAAGACAGTTCAGTTATAACAACATTCTAAAAAGACAGTTCAGTTATAACAACATACTAAAAGACAGTTCAGTTATAACAATATACTAAAAAGACAGTTCAGTTATAACAACATACTAAAAAGACAGTTCAGTTATAACAACATACTAAAAAGACAGTTCAGTTATAACAATATACTAAAAAGACAGTTCAGTTATAACAACATACTAAAAAGACAGTTCAGTTATAACAATATACTAAAAAGACAGTTCAGTTATAACAACATACTAAAAAGACAGTTCAGTTATAACAATATACTAAAAAGACAGTTCAGTTATAACAACATACTAAAAAGACAGTTCAGTTATAACAATACTAAAAAGACAGTTCAGTTATAACAAACATACTAAAAAGACAGTTCAGTTATAACAATATATTAAAAAGACAGTTCAGTTATAACAACATACTAAAAAGACAGTTCAGTTATAACAACATACAAAAAAGACAGTTCAGTTATAACAACATACTGAAAGACAGTTCAGTTATAACAACATAATAGAAAAAGATAGTTCAGTTATAACAACATACTGAAGAGACAGTTCAGTTATAACAACATACTGAAGAGACAGTTCAGTTATAACAACATATAGAAGAGACAGTTCAGTTATAACATCATACAAAAAAACAGTTCAATATAACAACATACTAAAAAGACAGTTCAGTTATAACAACATACTAAAAAGACAGTTCAGTTATAACAATATACTAAAAAGACAGTTCAGTTATAACAACATACTAAAAAGACAGTTCAGTTATAACAACATTCTAAAAAGACAGTTCAGTTATAACAATATACTAAAAAGACAGTTCAATTATAACAACATTCTAAAAAGACAGTTCAGTTATAACAATATACTAAAAAGACAGTTCAGTTATAACAATATACTAAAAAGACAGTTCAGTTATAACAACATCTAAAAAGACAGTTCAGTTATAACAACATTCTAAAAAGACAGTTCAGTTATAACAATATACTAAAAAGACAGTTCAATTATAACAACATTCGAAAAAGACAGTTCAGTTATAACAACATACTAAAAAGACAGTTCAGTTATAACAATATACTAAAAGACAGTTCAATTATAACAATATACTAAAAAGACAGTTCATTTATAACAACATACTAAAAAGACAGTTCAGTTACAACATCATACAAAAAGACAGTTCAGTTATAACAACATACTAAAAAGACAGTTCAGTTATAACAACATATAGAAAAAGACAGTTCAGTTATAACAACATACTGAAAAGACAGTTCAGTTATAACAACATATAAAGAGACAGTTCAGTTATAACATCATACAAAAAAAAACAGTTCAATATAACAACATACTAAAAAGACAGTTCAGTTATAACAACATACTAAAAAGACAGTTCAGTTATAACAAATACTAAAAAGACAGTTCAGTTATAACAACATACTAAAAAGACAGTTCAGTTATAACAACATACTAAAAAGACAGTTCAGTTATAACAATATACTAAAAAGACAGTTCAGTTATAACAACATTCTAAAAAGACAGTTCAGTTATAACAATATACTAAAAAGACAGTTCAGTTATAACAATATACTAAAAAGACAGTTCAGTTATAACAACATACTAAAAAGACAGTTCAATTATAACAACATACTAAAAAGACAGTTCAGTTATAACAATATACTAAAAAGACAGTTCAGTTATAACAACATTAAAAAGACAGTTCAGTTATAACAACATACTAAAAAGACAGTTCAGTTATAACAATATACTAAAAAGACAGTTCAGTTATAACAATATACTAAAAAGACAGTTCAGTTATAACAAAATACTAAAAAGACAGTTCAGTTACAACATCATACAAAAAAAACAGTTCAGTTATAACAATATACTAAAAAGACAGTTCAGTTATAACAACATTCTAAAAAGACAGTTCAGTTATAACAATATACTAAAAAGACAGTTCAGTTATAACAACATACTAAAAAGACAGTTCAGTTATAACAATATACTAAAAAGACAATTCAGTTATAACAACATACTAAAAAGACAGTTCAGTTATAACAATATACTAAAAAGACAGTTCAGTTATAACAACATACTAAAAGACAGTTCAGTTATAACAACATACTAAAAAGACAGTTCAGTTATAACAATATACTAAAAAGACAGTTCAGTTATAACAATATATAAAAAAGACAGTTCATTTATAACAACATTCTAAAAAGACAGTTCAGGTTACAACATCATACAAAAAAGACAGTTCAGTTATAACAACATACTAAAAGACAGTTCAATTATAACAACATAATAAAAAAAGACAGTTCAGTTATAACAACATACTAAAAAGACAGTTCAGTTATAACAACTTACTGAAAGAGACAGTTCAGTTATAACAACATACAGAAAAGACAGTTCAGTTATAACAATCATACTAAAAAACAGTTCAGTTATAACAACATACTAAAAAGACAGTTCAGTTATAACAACATACTAAAAAGACAGTTCAGTTATAACAACATAAAAAAAAGACAGTTCAGTTATAACAACATAAAAAAGACAGTTCAGTTATAACAACATACTAAAAAGACAGTTCAGTTATAACAACATACTAAAAAGACAGTTCAGTTATAACAACATAAAAAAAGACAGTTCAGTTATAACAAAATACTAAAAAGACAGTTCAGTTATAACAACATACTAAAAAGACAGTTCAGTTATAACAACATACTAAAAAGACAGTTCAGTTATAACAATATACTAAAAAGACAGTTCAGTTATAACAACATACTAAAAAGACAGTTCAGTTATAACAACATACTAAAAAGACAGTTCAGTTATAACAACATAAAAAAAAGACAGTTCAGTTATAACAACATACTAAAAAGACAGTTCAGTTATAACAACATAAAAAGACAGTTCAGTTATAACAACATACTAAAAAGACAGTTCAGTTATAACAACATACTAAAAAGACAGTTCAGTTATAACAACATACTAAAAAGACAGTTCAGTTATAACAAAATACTAAAAAGACAGTTCAGTTATAACAAATACTAAAAAGACAGTTCAGTTATAACAAAATACTAAAAAGACAGTTCAGTTATAACAAAATACTAAAAAGACAGTTCAGTTATAACAACATACTAAAAAGACAGTTCAGTTATAACAACATACTAAAAAGACAGTTCAGTTATAACAACATAAAAAAGACAGTTCAGTTATAACAACATACTAAAAGACAGTTCAGTTATAACAACATACTAAAAAGACAGTTCAGTTATAACAACATACTAAAAAGACAGTTCAGTTATAACAACATACTAAAAAGACAGTTCAGTTATAACAACATACTAAAAAGACAGTTCAGTTATAACAACATACTGAAAAGACAGTTCAGTTATAACAACATACTAAAAAGACAGTTCAGTTATAACAACATACTAAAAAGACAGTTCAGTTATAACAATATACTAAAAAGACAGTTCAGTTATAACAACATACTAAAAAGACAGTTCAGTTATAACATTATACTAAAAAGACAGTTCAGTTATAACAACATACTAAAAAGACAGTTCAGTTATAACAATATACTAAAAAGACAGTTCAGTTATAACAACATACTAAAAAGACAGTTCAGTTATAACAATATACTAAAAAGACAGTTCAATTATAACAACATTCTAAAAAGACAGTTCAGTTATAACAATATACTAAAAAGACAGTTCAGTTATAACAATATACTAAAAAGACAGTTCAGTTATAACAATATTCTAAAAAGACAGTTCAGTTATAACAACATACTAAAAAGACAGTTCAGTTATAACAACATACTAAAAAGACAGTTCAGTTATAACAACATATAAAAAAGATAGTTCAGTTATAACAACATACTAAAAAGACAGTTCAGTTATAACAACATACTAAAAAGACAGTTCAGTTATAACAAAACTAAAAAGACAGTTCAGTTATAACAACATACTAAAAAGACAGTTCAGTTATAACAACATACTAAAAAGACAGTTCAGTTATAACAAAATACTAAAAAGACAGTTCAGTTATAACAATATACTAAAAAGACAGTTCAGTTATAACAAAATACTAAAAAGACAGTTCAGTTATAACAAAATACTAAAAAGACAGTTCAGTTATAACAAAATACTAAAAAGACAGTTCAGTTATAACAATATACTAAAAAGACAGTTCAGTTATAACAACATAAAAAAAGACAGTTCAGTTATAACAAAATACAAAAAGACAGTTCAGTTATAACAACATACTAAAAAGACAGTTCAGTTATAACAACATACTAAAAAGACAGTTCAGTTATAACAACATACTAAAAAAACAGTTCAGTTATAACAACATACTAAAAAGACAGTTCAGTTATAACATCATACTAAAAAGACAGTTCAGTTATAACAAAATACTAAAAAGACAGTTCAGTAATAACAACATACTAAAAAGACAGTTCAGTTATAACAACATACTGAAGATACAGTTCAGTTATAACATCATACTAAAAAGACAGTTCAGTTATAACAACATATTAAAAAGACAGTTCAGTTACAACAACATACTAAAAAGACAGTTCAGTTATAACAACATACTAAAAAGACAGTTCAGTTATAACAACATACTGAAAAGACAGTTCAGTTATAACAACATACTAAAAAGACAGTTCAGTTATAACAACATACTAAAAAGACAGTTCAGTTATAACAATATACTAAAAAGACAGTTCAGTTATAACAACATTCTAAAAAGACAGTTCCGTTATAACATTATCCTAAAAAGAATGTTCCGTTATAACATTATACTAAAAAGACAGTTCAGTTATAACAATATACTAAAAAGACCGTTCAATTATAACAACATTCTAAAAAGACAGTTCAGTTATAACAATATACTAAAAAGACAGTTCAATTATAACAACATTCTAAAAAGACAGTTCAGTTATAACAATATACTAAAAAGACAGTTCAGTTATAACAATATACTAAAAAGACAGTTCAGTTATAACAACATTCTAAAAAGACAGTTCAATTATAACAACATTCTAAAAAGACAGTTCAGTTATAACAATATACTAAAAAGACAGTTCAATTATAACAACATTCGAAAAAGACAGTTCAGTTATAACAACATACTAAAAAGACAGTTCAGTTATAACAATATACTAAAAAGACAGTTCAGTTATAACAATATACTAAAAAGACAGTTCAGTTGTAACAAAATACTAAAAAGACAGTTCCGTTACAACATCATACAAAAAAGGCAGTTCAGTTATAACAATATACTAAAAAGACAGTTCAATTATAACAACATTCTAAAAAGACAGTTCAGTTATAATAATATACTAAAAAGACAGTTCAGTTATAACAACATACTAAAAAGACAGTTCAGTTATAACAATATACTAAAAAGACAATTCAGTTTTAACAACATACTAAAAAGACAGTTCAGTTATAACAACATACTAAAAAGACAGTTCAGTTATAACAACATACTAAAATGACAGTTCAGTTATAACAATATACTAAAAAGACAGTTCAGTTATAACAACATACTAAAAAGACAGTTCAGTTATAACAATATACTAAAAAGACAGTTCAATTATAACAATATATTAAAAAGACAGTTCATTTATAACAACATTCTAAAAAGACAGTTTGGTTACAACATCATACAAAAAAGACAGTTCAGTTATAACAACATACTGATGAGACAGTTCAACTATAACAACATAATAAAAAAAGATAGTTCAGTTATAACAACATACTGAAGAGACAGTTCAGTTATAACAACTTACTGAAGAGACTGTTCAGTTATAACAACATACAGAAGAGACAGTTCAGTTGTAACATCATACAAAAAAAACAGTTCAACTATAACAACATACTAAAAAGATAGTTCAGTTATAACAACATACTAAAAAGACAGTTCAGTTATAACAACATAAAAAAGATAGTTCAATTATAACAACATAAAAAAGATAGTTCAGTTATAACAACATACTAAAAAGATAGTTCAGTTATAACAACATAATAAAAATATAGTTCAATTATAACAACATAAAAAAAGATAGTTCAGTTATAACAATATACTAAAAAGGACAATTCAGTTATAACAACATACTAAAACGACAGATCAGTTATAACAACATACTAAAAAGACAGTTCAGTTATAAGAACATACTAAAAAGACAGTTCAGTTATAACAACATACTGAAAAGACTGTTCAGTTATAACAACATACTGAAGATACAGTTCAGTACTAACAACATATTAAAAAGACAGTTCAGTTATAACAACATACTAAAAAGACAGTCCAGTTATAACATCATACTGAAAAGACCGTTCTGTTATAACAACATAGAAAAAGATAGTTCAGTTATAACAACATACTAAAAAGATAGTTCAGTTATAACAACATACAAAAAGCACAGTTCAGTTATAACAATATACTAAAAAGACAGTTCATTTATAACAATGTACTAAAAAGACAGTTCAGTTATAACAACATAAAAAAAGATAGTTCAGTTATAACAACATACTAAAAAGACAGTTCAATTATAACAACATACAAAAAAGACAGTTCAGTTATCACAACATACTAAAAAGACAGTTCAGTTATAACAAAATACTAAAAAGACAGTTCAGTTATAACAACATACTAAAAAGACAATTTAGTTATAACAACATACTAAAAAGACAGTTCAGTTATAACATCATACTAAAAAGACCGTTCAGATAAACAACATAAAAAAGATATTTCTGTTATAACAACATACTAAAAAGACAGTTCAGTTATAACAACATACACAAAAGACAGTTCAGTTAAAACAATATACTAAAAAGACAGTTGAGCTATAACAATATACTAAAATGACAGTTCAGTTATAACAACATAAAAAAAGATAGTTCAGTTATAACAACATACTAAAAAGGCAGTTCAGTTATAAAAACAAACTAAAAAGACAGTTCAGTTATAACAACATACTAAAAAGACAGTTCAGTTATAACAACATACTAAAAAGACAGTTCAGTTATAACAACATACTAAAAAGACAGTTCAGTTATAACAACATACTAAAAAGACAGTTCAGTTATATCAATATACTAAAAAGACAGTTCAGTTATAACAACATAAAAAAGATAGTTCAGTTACAACAACATGCTAAAAAGACAGTTCAGTTATAACAACATACTAAAAAGACAGTTCAGTTATAACAACATACTAAAAAGACAGTTCAGTTATAACAACATACTAAAAAGACAGTTCAGTTATAACAACATACTAAAAAGACAGTTCAGTTATAACAACATGCTAAAAAGACAGTTCAGTTATAACAAAATACTAACAAGACAGTTCAGTTATAACAACATACTAAAAAGACAGTTCAGTTATAACAAAATACTAAAAAGACAGTTCAGTTATAACAAAATACTAAAAAGACAGTTCAGTTATAACAATATACTAAAAAGACAGTTCAGTTATAACAACATACTAGAAAACAGTTCATTTATAACAACATACTGAAGATGACAGTTCAGTTATAACAATATACTAAAAAGACAGTTCAGTTATAACAACATACTAAAAAGACAGTTCAGTTATAACAAAATACTAAAAAGACAGTTCAGTTATAACAACATACTAAAAAGACAGCTCAGTAATAACAACATACTGAAGATACAGTTCAGTTATAACAACATACTAAAAAGACAGTTCAGTTATAACAAAATACTAAAAAGACAGTTCAGTTATAACAAATACTAAAAAGACAGTTCAGTTATAACAAAATACTAAAAAGACAGTTCAGTTATAACAAAATACTAAAAAGACAGTTCAGTTATAACAATATACTAAAAAGACAGTTCAGTTATAACAACATAAAAAAGACAGTTCAGTTATAACAATATACTAAAAAGACAGTTCAGTTATAACAACATACTAAAAAGACAGTTCAGTTATAACAACATACTAAAAAGACAGTTCAGTTATAACAACATACTAAAAAGACAGTTCAGTTATAACAACATACTAAAAAGACAGTTCAGTTATAACATCATACTAAAAAGACAGTTCAGTTATAACAAAATACTAAAAAGACAGTTCAGTTATCACAACATACTAAAAAGACAGTTCAGTAATAACAACTTACTGATGATACAGTTCAGTTATAATAACATACAAAAAAGATAGTTCAGCAGTAACAACATACTAGAAAAACAGATCATTTATAACTACATACTAGAAAAACAGTTCAGTTATAACAACATACTGAAGATGACAGTTCAGTTATAACATTATACTAAAAAGACAGTTCAGTTATAACAACATACTAAAAAGACAGTTCAGTTATAACAATATACTAAAAAGACAGTTCAGTTATAACAACATGCTAAAAAGACAGTTCAGTTATAACAACATACTAAAAAGACAGTTCAATTATAACAATATACTAAAAAGACAGTTCAGTTATAACAACATTCTAAAAAGACAGTTCCGTTATAACATTATCCTAAAAAGAATGTTCCGTTATAACATTATACTAAAAAGACAGTTCAGTTATAACAATATACTAAAAAGACCGTTCAGTTATAACAACATTCTAAAAAGACAGTTCAGTTATAACAATATACTAAAAAGACAGTTCAATTATAACAAAATACTAAAAAGACAGTTCAGTTATAACAATATACTAAAAAGACAGTTCAGTTATAACAATATACTAAAAAGACAGTTCAGTTATAACAACATTCTAAAAAGACAGTTCAATTATTACAACATTCTAAAAAGACAGTTCAGTTATAACAATATACTAAAAAGACAGTTCAGTTATAACAACATTCTAAAAAGACAGTTCAGTTATAACAACATACTAAAAAGACAGTTCATTTATAACAATATACTAAAAAGACAGTTCAGTTATAACAACATACTAAAAAGACAGTTCAGTTATAACAACATACTAAAAAGACAGTTCAGTTATAACAATATACTAAAAAGACAGTTCAGTTATAACAACATACTAAAAAGACAGTTCAGTTATAACAATATACTAAAAAGACAGTTCAGTTATAACAACATACTAAAAAGACAGTTCAGTTATAACAATATACTAAAAAGACAGTTCAGTTATAACAACATACTAAAAAGACAGTTCAGTTATAACAATATACTAAAAAGACAGTTCAGTTATAAAAACATACTAAAAAGACAGTTCAGTTATAACAATATACTAAAAAGACAGTTCAATTATAACAATATATTAAAAAGACAGTTCATTTATAACAACATTCTAAAAAGACAGTTTGGTTACAACATCATACAAAAAAGACAGTTCAGTTATAACAACATACTGATGAGACAGTTCAGCTATAACAACATAATAGAAAAAGATAGTTCAGTTATAACAACATACTGAAGAGACAGTTCAGTTATAACAACTTACTGAAGAGACTGTTCAGTTATAACAACATATAGAAGAGACAGTTCAGTTATAACATCATACAAAAAAAAACAGTTCAATATAACAACATACTAAAAAGATAGTTCAGTTACATCAACATACTAGAAAGACAGTTCAGTTATAACAATATACTAAAAAGACAGTTCAGTTATAACAACATACTAAAAAGATAGTTCAGTTATAACAACATACTAAAAAGACAGTTCAGTTATAACAACATACTAAAAAGACAGTTCAGTTATAACAACATACTAAAAAGACAGTTCAGTTATAACAACATACTAAAAAGACAGTTCAGTTATAACAAAATACTAAAAAGACAGTTCAGTTATAACAACATACTAAAAAGACAGTTCAGTTATAACAAAATACTAAAAAGACAGTTCAGTTATAACAACATACTAAAAAGACAGTTCAGTTATAACAACATACTAGAAAAACAGATCATTTATAACAACATACTGAAGATGACAGTTCAGTTATAACAATATACTAAAAAGACAGTTCAGTTATAACAACATACTAAAAAGACAGTTCAGTTATAACAAAATACTAAAAAGACAGTTCAGTTATAACAACATACTAAAAAGACAGCTCAGTAATAACAACATACTGAAGATACAGTTCAGTTATAACAACATACTAAAAAGACAGTTCAGTTATAACAAAATACTAAAAAGACAGTTCAGTTATAACAAAATACTAAAAAGACAGTTCAGTTATAACAAAATACTAAAAAGACAGTTCAGTTATAACAAAATACTAAAAAGACAGTTCAGTTATAACAATATACTAAAAAGACAGTTCAGTTATAACAACATAAAAAAGACAGTTCAGTTATAACAATATACTAAAAAGACAGTTCAGTTATAACAACATACTAAAAAGACAGTTCAGTTATAACAACATACTAAAAAGACAGTTCAGTTATAACAACATACTAAAAAGACAGTTCAGTTATAACAACATACTAAAAAGACAGTTCAGTTATAACATCATACTAAAAAGACAGTTCAGTTATAACAAAATACTAAAAAGACAGTTCAGTTATCACAACATACTAAAAAGACAGTTCAGTAATAACAACTTACTGAAGATACAGTTCAGTTATAATAACATACAAAAAAGATAGTTCAGCAGTAACAACATACTAGAAAAACAGATCATTTATAACTACATACTAGAAAAACAGTTCAGTTATAACAACATACTGAAGATGACAGTTCAGTTATAACATTATACTAAAAAGACAGTTCAGTTATAACAACATACTAAAAAGACAGTTCAATTATAACAATATACTAAAAAGACAGTTCAGTTATAACAACATGCTAAAAAGACAGTTCAGTTATAACAACATACTAAAAAGACAGTTCAATTATAACAATATACTAAAAAGACAGTTCAGTTATAACAACATTCTAAAAAGACAGTTCCGTTATAACATTATCCTAAAAAGAATGTTCCGTTATAACATTATACTAAAAAGACAGTTCAGTTATAACAATATACTAAAAAGACCGTTCAATTATAACAACATTCTAAAAAGACAGTTCAGTTATAACAATATACTAAAAAGACAGTTCAATTATAACAAAATCTAAAAAGACAGTTCAGTTATAACAATATACTAAAAAGACAGTTCAGTTATAACAATATACTAAAAAGACAGTTCAGTTATAACAACATTCTAAAAAGACAGTTCAATTATTACAACATTCTAAAAAGACAGTTCAGTTATAACAATATACTAAAAAGACAGTTCAATTATAACAACATTCTAAAAAGACAGTTCAGTTATAACAACATACTAAAAAGACAGTTCATTTATAACAATATACTAAAAAGACAGTTCAGTTATAACAACATACTAAAAAGACAGTTCAGTTATAACAACATACTAAAAAGACAGTTCAGTTATAACAATATACTAAAAAGACAGTTCAGTTATAACAACATACTAAAAAGACAGTTCAGTTATAACAATATACTAAAAAGACAGTTCAGTTATAACAACATACTAAAAAGACAGTTCAGTTATAACAATATACTAAAAAGACAGTTCAGTTATAACAACATACTAAAAAGACAGTTCAGTTATAACAATATACTAAAAAGACAGTTCAGTTATAAAAACATACTAAAAAGACAGTTCAGTTATAACAATATACTAAAAAGACAGTTCAATTATAACAATATATTAAAAAGACAGTTCATTTATAACAACATTCTAAAAAGACAGTTTGGTTACAACATCATACAAAAAAGACAGTTCAGTTATAACAACATACTGATGAGACAGTTCAGCTATAACAACATAATAGAAAAAGATAGTTCAGTTATAACAACATACTGAAGAGACAGTTCAGTTATAACAACTTACTGAAGAGACTGTTCAGTTATAACAACATATAGAAGAGACAGTTCAGTTATAACATCATACAAAAAAAAACAGTTCAATATAACAACATACTAAAAAGATAGTTCAGTTATCAACATACTAGAAGACAGTTCAGTTATAACAATATACTAAAAAGACAGTTCAGTTATAACAACATACTAAAAAGATAGTTCAGTTATAACAACATACTAAAAAGACAGTTCAGTTATAACAACATATAAAAAAAGATAGTTCAATTATAACAACATAAAAAAGATAGTTCAGTTATAACAACATACTAAAAATACAGTTCAATTATAACAACATAAAAAAGATAGTTCAGTTATAACAAAATACTAAAAAGGACAGTTCAGTTATAACAACATACTAGAAAAACAGATCATTATAACAACATACTGAAGATGACAGTTCAGTTATAACAATATACTAAAAAGACAGTTCAGTTATAACAACATACTAAAAAGACAGTTCAGTTATAACAACATACTAAAAAGACAGTTCAGTTACAACAACATAAAAAAAAGAGTTAGTTTCAGTTATACCAACATACTAAAAGACAGTTCAGTTATAACAACATACTAAAAAGACAGTTCAGTTATAACAAAATACTAAAAAGACAGTTCAGTTATAACAACATTCTAAAAAGACAGTTCAGTTATAACAACATACTAAAAAGACAGTTCAGTTATAACAACATAAAAAAGATAGTTCAGTTATAACAACATAAAAAAGATAGTTCAGTTATAACAACATACTAAAAAGATAGTTCAGTTATAACAACATAATAAAAATATAGTTCAATTATAACAACATAAAAAAAGATAGTTCAGTTATAACAATATACTAAAAAGACAATTCAGTTATAACAACATACTAAAACGACAGATCAGTTATAACAACATACTAAAAAGACAGTTCAGTTATAAGAACATACTAAAAAGACAGTTCAGTTATAACAACATACTGAAAAGACTGTTCAGTTATAACAACATACTGAAGATACAGTTCAGTACTAACAACATATTAAAAAGACAGTTCAGTTATAACAACATACTAAAAAGACAGTCCAGTTATAACATCATACTGAAAAGACCGTTCTGTTATAACAACATAGAAAAAGATAGTTAAGTTATAACAACATACTAAAAAGATAGTTCAGTTATAACAACATACAAAAAAGCACAGTTCAGTTATAACAATATACTAAAAAGACAGTTCATTTATAACAATGTACTAAAAAGACAGTTCAGTTATAACAACATAAAAAAGATAGTTCAGTTATAACAACATACTAAAAAGACAGTTCAATTATAACAACATACAAAAAAGACAGTTCAGTTATCACAACATACTAAAAAGACAGTTCAGTTATAACAAAATACTAAAAAGACAGTTCAGTTATAACAACATACTAAAAAGACAATTTAGTTATAACAACATACTAAAAAGACAGTTCAGTTATAACATCATACTAAAAAGACCGTTCAGATAAACAACATAAAAAAAAGATATTTCTGTTATAACAACATACTAAAAAGACAGTTCAGTTAGAACAACATACACAAAACAGTTCAGTTAAAACAATATACTAAAAAGACAGTTGAGCTATAACAATATACTAAAATGACAGTTCAGTTATAACAACATAAAAAAAGATAGTTCAGTTATAACAACATACTAAAAAGGCAGTTCAGTTATAAAAACAAACTAAAAAGACAGTTCAGTTATAACAACATACTAAAAAGACAGTTCAGTTATAACAACATACTAAAAAGACAGTTCAGTTATAACAACATACTAAAAAGACAGTTCAGTTATAACAACATACTAAAAAGACAGTTCAGTTATATCAATATACTAAAAAGACAGTTCAGTTACAACAACATAAAAAAAAGATAGTTCAGTTACAACAACATGCTAAAAAGACAGTTCAGTTATAACAACATACTAAAAAGACAGTTCAGTTATAACAACATACTAAAAAGACAGTTCAGTTATAACAACATACTAAAAAGACAGTTCAGTTATAACAACATACTAAAAAGACAGTTCAGTTATAACAACATGCTAAAAGACAGTTCAGTTATAACAAAATACTAACAAGACAGTTCAGTTATAACAACATACTAAAAAGACAGTTCAGTTATAACAAAATACTAAAAAGACAGTTCAGTTATAACAAAATACTAAAAAGACAGTTCAGTTATAACAATATACTAAAAAGACAGTTCAGTTATAACAACATACTAGAAAAACAGATCATTTATAACAACATACTGAAGATGACAGTTCAGTTATAACAATATACTAAAAAGACAGTTCAGTTATAACAACATACTAAAAAGACAGTTCAGTTATAACAAAATACTAAAAAGACAGTTCAGTTATAACAACATACTAAAAAGACAGCTCAGTAATAACAACATACTGAAGATACAGTTCAGTTATAACAACATACTAAAAAGACAGTTCAGTTATAACAAAATACTAAAAAGACAGTTCAGTTATAACAAAATACTAAAAAGACGGTTCAGTTATAACAAAATACTAAAAAGACAGTTCAGTTATAACAAAATACTAAAAAGACAGTTCAGTTATAACAATATACTAAAAAGACAGTTCAGTTATAACAACATAAAAAGACAGTTCAGTTATAACAATATACTAAAAAGACAGTTCAGTTATAACAACATACTAAAAAGACAGTTCAGTTATAACAAAATACTAAAAAGACAGTTCAGTTATAACAACATACTAAAAAGACAGTTCAGTTATAACAACATACTAAAAAGACAGTTCAGTTATAACATCATACTAAAAAGACAGTTCAGTTATAACAAAATACTAAAAAGACAGTTCAGTTATCACAACATACTAAAAAGACAGTTCAGTAATAACAACTTACTGAAGATACAGTTCAGTTATAATAACATACAAAAAAGATAGTTCAGCAGTAACAACATACTAGAAAAACAGATCATTTATAACTACATACTAGAAAAACAGTTCAGTTATAACAACATACTGAAGATGACAGTTCAGTTATAACATTATACTAAAAAGACAGTTCAGTTATAACAACATACAAAAAAGACAGTTCAGTTATAACAATATAATAAAAAGATGGTTCAGTTATAACAACATACTGAAGATGACAGTTCAGTTATAACAACATGCTAAAAAGACAGTTCAGTTATAACAACATACTAAAAAGACAGTTCAATTATAACAATATACTAAAAAGACAGTTCAGTTATAACAACATTCTAAAAAGACAGTTCCGTTATAACATTATCCTAAAAAGAATGTTCCGTTATAACATTATACTAAAAAGACAGTTCAGTTATAACAATATACTAAAAAGACCGTTCAATTATAACAACATTCTAAAAAGACAGTTCAGTTATAACAATATACTAAAAAGACAGTTCAATTATAACAAAATTCTAAAAAGACAGTTCAGTTATAACAATATACTAAAAAGACAGTTCAGTTATAACAATATACTAAAAAGACAGCTCAGTTATAACAACATTCTAAAAAGACAGTTCAATTATTACAACATTCTAAAAAGACAGTTCAGTTATAACAATATACTAAAAAGACAGTTCAATTATAACAACATTCTAAAAAGACAGTTCAGTTATAACAACATACTAAAAAGACAGTTCATTTATAACAATATACTAAAAAGACAGTTCAGTTATAACAACATACTAAAAAGACAGTTCAGTTATAACAACATACTAAAAAGACAGTTCAGTTATAACAATATACTAAAAAGACAGTTCAGTTATAACAACATACTAAAAAGACAGTTCAGTTATAACAATATACTAAAAAGACAGTTCAGTTATAACAACATACTAAAAAGACAGTTCAGTTATAACAATATACTAAAAAGACAGTTCAGTTATAACAACATACTAAAAAGACAGTTCAGTTATAACAATATACTAAAAAGACAGTTCAGTTATAACAACATACTAAAAAGACAGTTCAGTTATAACAATATACTAAAAAGACAGTTCAATTATAACAATATATTAAAAAGACAGTTCATTTATAACAACATTCTAAAAAGACAGTTTGGTTACAACATCATACAAAAAAGACAGTTCAGTTATAACAACATACTGATGAGACAGTTCAGCTATAACAACATAATAGAAAAAGATAGTTCAGTTATAACAACATACTGAAGAGACAGTTCAGTTATAACAACTTACTGAAGAGACTGTTCAGTTATAACAACATATAGAAGAGACAGTTCAGTTATAACATCATACAAAAAAAACAGTTCAATATAACAACATACTAAAAAGATAGTTCAGTTACATCAACATACTAGAAAGACAGTTCAGTTATAACAATATACTAAAAAGACAGTTCAGTTATAACAACATACTAAAAAGATAGTTCAGTTATAACAACATACTAAAAAGACAGTTCAGTTATAACAACATAAAAAAAAGATAGTTCAATTATAACAACATAAAAAAGATAGTTCAGTTATAACAACATACTAAAAATATAGTTCAATTATAACAACATAAAAAAAGATAGTTCAGTTATAACAAAATACTAAAAAGGACAGTTCAGTTATAACAACATACTAGAAAAACAGATCATTTATAACAACATACTGAAGATGACAGTTCAGTTATAACAATATACTAAAAAGACAGTTCAGTTATAACAACATACTAAAAGACAGTCCAGTTATGACAACATACTAAAAAGACAGTTCAGTTATAACAACATAAAAAAAAGATAGTTCAGTTATACCAACATGCTAAAAAGACAGTTCAGTTATAACAACATACTAAAAAGACAGTTCAGTTATAACAAAATACTAAAAAGACAGTTCAGTTATAACAACATTCTAAAAAGACAGTTCAGTTATAACAACATACTAAAAAGACAGTTCAGTTATAACAAAATACTAAAAAGACAGTTCAGTTATAACAATATACTAAAAAGACAGTTCAGTTATAACAACATACTAAAAAGACAGTTCAGTTATAACAAAATACTAAAAAGACAGTTCAGTTATAACAAAATACTAAAAAGACAGTTCAGTTATAACAAAATACTAAAAAGACAGTTCAGTTATAACAACATACTAAAAAGACAGCTCAGTAATAACAACATACTGAAGATACAGTTCAGTTATAACAACATACTAAAAAGACAGTTCAGTTATAACAAAATACTAAAAAGACAGTTCAGTTATAACAACATAAAAAAGACAGCTCAGTTATAACAATATACTAAAAAGACAGTTCAGTTATAACAACATACTAAAAAGACAGTTCAGTTATAACATCATACTAAAAAGACAGTTCAGTTATAACAAAATACTAAAAAGACATTAATGTTCAATGTTTAACTTGTGATCGAAGTCTTGTAATCTACAGTCTGCTCAGACAATGCCCATTAGCACGAGACTACCTCTCTGATAACGCGGTAATATATCAGCAAGTACACCAGTGTCACCGCCATGGTCAATTTAAAAAAAAAAGCTTGTTGGTTATTCTAAATATTGCACAATTGTACATTTTAATTGAGAGATATGATGGAAGAATAGTAATGGAAGGCATGTTTGCTGGGCGACGCATCAGGGGCCTACCAAGAAGAAGGTGGTTCCAAGACATCAATGAGACCTCGAACATGACAATAGAAGAAGTGGGAGATCTGGCTTGAGACAGAGATTATTTTTAGACGGGCTGATGTGAATGCAAAGTTCTGCAAAGGACATGCCACATGATGATGATGACCAGATTTGTGTCCTCCATTTGAATGGAACAACTTGTGATCCTCTATTTGACAACGTGACAGTTTTATTAGCTTCCAGATTCAGGTTTTGCTGTATTCCCATGAGGTACATACAACCTGTTGATTATCCTAAATATTGCACAAATTGCCACCGGTTGGAGATGAATGAACATAAAGACATCAAAACTGAGATTTAGTACTGTTAGATATGCCAGCTCAAGTTCAAAACTAAATTCCAAGAGCTTGCTCTCGCGAACACGACGTGGCAAAACAAAGGCAATGACGGCAGTTTAAACAAATGAACTGAAACCTCACTATTTTTACACCATTCATGAAGGTGTGTGTTCAAAATACGTTTCGCACAAATCATCATCAACATCGAGTGCCGTCTCCGCAACGAACGTTGGCTACCATGGAGCGCCATTTTGCTCTGTTTCTTGCTTTGATGGTGCTGGTTGTCATAGGCTGATTTGTTCATCTTTTGATGTTACTCGACCATGTTAGTGTTGGTCTGCCTCTGCCTCTTTTATCTTGTATTTTCCCCTCCAGGATTACTTTTAGTAGGCTGTTGTGTCTTTCAACATGGCCCCAAAATCGCATTTGTCTTGTTTGAATTGTGCTTAGTAGTTCTCTTTTCATTTTTAGTTGTTTTAAGACTTCATCGTTTGTTTTCTTTTCCTTCCATCAAATTCTACCTATTCTTCTATATATCCACATTTCAAAGGCTTCACACAAATACCGAATAAAAAAGAAACGACCTGAAAGAAATAATGTAAATCTAATGAATCCAATTGAATGTTTTCCTAAAGCTCTGTAATCAAACATCTACGATATCATACAATGAAACATAAAAACCACATCCAGCTATAGATTTACTAAGGCTTGCGGGTAGAAAATAGAAGCAGAAAACCCTCCAACTAGCCTGACGTTTCCAACTATAGAAAAGGTAGACGTCTCATTCTACTCATAACTACCACTGCCCGCAAAGCTGAAAACGCTAGTTGGAGGTTTCCTGTGAATTGCTCTCAGTATTTCATGAGTAAATCTATAGCTGGCTGTGGTGAAAACTAGCTCACAAGCAGGAATACAGGCTTTGATTTGTGAACATTTATCTGAGAGTGAAGCAGTCACAAATAGGTGGGTCTCTTGTTTGGCATAGACAAGCTCACGGGCATAGACAAGTTCATGGGCATAGACAAGCTCTCGGGCATAGAGAAGTTCATGGACATAGAGAGCCTCACAGGCATAGACAAGTTCATGGTCATAGACAAGCTGACGGGTATATACAAGCTTACAGGCATAGGCAAGCTCACGGGCATAGACAATCTTCCGGACATAGACAAGTTCATGGTCATAGACAAGCTCACAGCATAGAAAAACTCACGGGCATAGACAAGCTCATGGACATAGACAATCTTACGGGTTTAGACAAGTACATGGTCAAAGACAAGTTTACGGTATAGACAAGCTTACGGGCATAGACAAGCTCACATGCATAGACAAGCTCAGGTCGAGGGAAGATTTGCACAAGGAAGGCAGCTTTGCGTTTGCATTGATAAGTAGTTTGGCGACGGAGGTTATAGATAGCGAAAGCAATAGCTTGGCTTGAGACACATACTCCAGCAGGAAGTTCAGGAAGACAGAAATAAGGGTTGCTCGAAGGCAGTGGTTGGGGTCTCAGAAGAGGTCAAGGTTTATTAAAATCAACTTCTTTTTAGTACCAAAACAGGAGTGTAAGATAATATGAACACGCAGACAAACTCGTTGAGTCAACTGTTGTGAATGGACGAGTAATGGGCCGGGTTGACATTGTCAGTGCTTTCAAAAAAGCGGGAATAATAAGTGAGGAAAAATATTAAGAGGTAGAAGAGAAGCAATAAGAGGTAGAAGAGAAGCAATAAGAGGTAGAAGAGAAGTAATAAGAGGTAGAAGAGAAGCAATAAGAGGTAGAAGAGAAGTAATAAGAGGTAGAAGAGAAGCAATAAGTGGTAGAAGAGAAGTAATAAGAGGTAGAAGAGAAGTAATAAGAGGTAGAAGAGAAGTAATAAGAGGTAGAAGAGAAGTAATAAGAGGTAGAAGAGAAGCAATAAGAGGTAGAAGAGAAGCAATAAGAGGTAGAAGAGAAGTAATAAGAGGTAGAAGAGAAGCAATAAGAGGTAGAAGAGAAGTAATAAGAGGTAGAAGAGAAGCAATAAGAGGTAGAAGAGAAGCAATAAGAGGTGGAACAAAAGTAATAAGAGGTAGAAGAGATGCAATAAGAGGTAGAAGAGAAGCAATAAGTGGTGGAACAAAAGTAATAAGAGGTAGAAGAGAAGCAATAAGAGGTAGAAGAGAAGCAATAAGAGGTAGAAGAGAAGCAATAAGAGGTAGAAGAGAAGCAATAAGTGGTGGAACAAAAGCAATAAGAGGTAGAAGAGAAGCAATAAGAGGTAGAAGAGAAGCAATAAGTGGTGGAACAAAAGTAATAAGAGGTAGAAGAGAAGTAATAAGAGGTAGAAGAGAAGCAATAAGAGGTAGAAGAGAAGCAATAAGAGGTAGAAGAGAAGCAATAAGTGGTGGAACAAAAGCAATAAGAGGTAGAAGAGAAGCAATAAAAGGTAGAAGAGAAGCAATAAGAGGTAGAAGAGAAGCAATAAGATGTAGAAAAGAAGCAATAAGAGGTAGAAGAGAAGCAATAAGAGGTAGAAGAGAAGCAATAAGAGGTAGAAGAGAAGCAATAAGTGGTGGAACAAAAGCAATAAGAGGTAGAAGAGAAGCAATAAGTGGTGGAACAAAAGCAATAAGAGGTAGAAGAGAAGCAATAAGTGGTAGAAGAGAAGCAATAAGTGGTGGAACAAAAGCAATAAGAGGTAGAAGAGAAGCAATAAGTGGTGGAAATAAAGCAATAAGAGGTAGAAGAGAAGCAATAAGTGGTAGAAGAGAAGCAATAAGTGGTGGAACAAAAGCAATAAGAGGTAGAAGAGAAGCAATAAGTGGTAGAAGAGAAGCAATAAGAGGTAGTAGAGAATCAATAAGTGGTGGAACAAAAGTAATAAGAGGTAGAAGAGAAGCAATAAGAGGTAGAAGAGAAGCAATAAGAGGTAGAAGAGAAGCAATAAGAGGTAGAAGAGAAGCAATAAGAGGTAGAAGAGAAGCAATAAGAGGTAGAAGAGAAGCAATAAGAGGTAGAAGAGAAGCAATAAGAGGTAGAAGAGAAGCAATAAGAGGTAGAAGAGAAGAAATAAGTGGTAGAAGAGAAGCAATAAGTGGTGGAACAAAAGCAATAAGAGGTAGAAGAGAAGTAATAAGAGGTAGAAGAGAAGCAATAAGTGGTGGAACAAAAGTAATAAGAGGTAGAAGAGAAGCAATAAGAGGTTGAAGAGAAGCAATAAGTGGTAGAAGAGAAGCAATAAGAGGTAGAAGAGAAGCAATAAGAGGTAGAAGAGAAGCAATATGTGGTAGAAGAGAAGCAATAAGAGGTAGAAGAGAAGCAATAAGTGGTAGAAGAGAAGCAATAAGAGGTAGAAGAGAAGCAATAAGAGGTAGAAGAGAAGCAATAAGAGGTAGAAGAGAAGCAATAAGTGGTAGAAGAGAAGCAATAAGAGGTAGAAGAGAAGCAATAAGAGGTAGAAGAGAAGCAATAAGTGGTAGTAGAGAATCAATAAGTGGTAGAAGAGAAGCAATAAGAGTTAGAAAAGAAGCAATAAGTGGTGGAACAAAAGCAATAAGAGGTAGAAGAGAAGCAATAAGTGGTAGAAGAGAAGCAATAAGTGGTGGAAAAAAAGCAATAAGAGGTAGAAGAGAAGCAATAAGTGGTAGAAGAGAAGCAATAAGAGGTAGAAGAGATGCAATAAGTGGTGGAACAAAAGTAATAAGAGGTAGAAGAGAAGCAATAAGAGGTAGAAGAGAAGCAATAAGAGGTAGAAGAGAAGCAATAAGAGGTAGAAGAGAAGCAATAAGAGGTAGAAGAGAAGCAATAAGAGGTAGAAGAGAAGCAATAAGTGGTGGAACAAAAGCAATAAGAGGTAGAAGAGAAGCAATAAGAGGTAGAAGAGAAGCAATAAGTGGTGGAACAAAAGCAATAAAAGGTAGAAGAGAAGCAATAAGTGGTGGAACAAAAGTAATAAGAGGTAGAAGAGAAGCAATAAGAGGTAGAAGAGAAGCAATAAGTGGTGGAACAAAAGTAATAAGAGGTAGAAGAGAAGTAATAAGTGGTGGAACAAAAGTAATAAGAGGTAGAAGAGAAGCAATAAGTGGTGGAACAAAAGTAATAAGAGGTAGAAGAGAAGTAATAAGTGGTGGAACAAAAGTAATAAGAGGTAGAAGAGAAGCAATAAGTGGTGGAACAAAAGTAATAAGAGGTAGAAGAGAAGCAATAAGTGGTGGAACAAAAGTAATAAGAGGTAGAAGAGAAGCAATAAGAGGTAGAAGAGAAGCAATAAGTGGTAGAAGAGAAGCAATAAGTGGTGGAACAAAAGTAATAAGAGGTAGAAGAGAAGCAATAAGTGGTGGAACAAAAGTAATAAGAGGTAGAAGAGAAGCAATAAGAGGTAGAAGAGAAGCAATAAGAGGTAGAAGAGAAGCAATAAGAGGTAGAAGAGAAGCAATAAGAGGTAGAAGAGAAGCAATATGTGGTAGAAGAGAAGCAATAAGAGGTAGAAGAGAAGCAATAAGAGGTAGAAGAGAAGCAATAAGAGGTAGAAGAGAAGCAATAAGAGGTAGAAGAGAAGCAATAAGAGGTAGAAGAGAAGCAATAAGTGGTGGAACAAAAGTAATAAGAGGTAGAATAGAAGCAATAAGAGGTAGAAGAGAAGCAATAAGTGGTAGAAGAGAAGCAATAAGTGGTGGAACAAAAGTAATAAGAGGTAGAAGAGAAGCAATAAGAGGTAGAAGAGAAGCAATAAGAGGTAGAAGAGAAGCAATAAAAGGTAGAAGAGAAGCAATATGTGGTAGAAGAGAAGCAATAAGTGGTGGAACAAAAGTAATAAGTGGTAGAAGAGAAGCAATAAGTGGTGGAACAAAAGTAATAAGAGGTAGAAGAGAAGCAATAAGAGGTAGAAGAGAAGCAATAAGTGGTAGAAGAGAAGCAATAAGAGGTAGAAGAGAAGCAAAAAGAGGTAGAAGAGAAGCAATATGTGGTAGAAGAGAAGCAATAAGAGGTAGAAGAGAAGCAATAAGAGGTAGAAGAGAAGCAATAAGAGGTAGAAGAGAAGCAATAAGAGGTAGAAGAGAAGCAATAAGAGGTAGAAGAGAAGCAATAAGAGGTAGAAGAGAAGCAATAAGAGGTAGAAGAGAAGCAATAAGTGGTAGAAGAGAAGCAATAAGAGGTAGAAGAGAAGCAATAAGAGGTAGAAGAGAAGCAATAAGAGGTAGAAGAGAAGCAATAAGAGGTAGAAGAGAAGCAATAAGAGGTAGAAGAGAAGCAATAAGAGGTAGAAGAGAAGCAATATGTGGTGGAACAAAAGCAATAAGAGGTAGAAGAGAAGCAATAAGAGGTAGAAGAGAAGCAATAAGTGGTAGAAGAGAAGCAATAAGTGGTGGAACAAAAGTAATAAGAGGTAGAAGAGAAGCAATAAGTGGTGGAACAAAAGTAATAAGAGGTAGAAGAGAAGTAATAAGAGGTAGAAGAGAAGCAATAAGAGGTAGAAGAGAAGCAATAAGAGGTAGAAGAGAAGCAATAAGAGGTAGAAGAGAAGCAATATGTGGTAGAAGAGAAGCAATAAGAGGTAGAAGAGAAGCAATAAGAGATAGAAGAGAAGCAATAAGAGGTAGAAGAGAAGCAATAAGAGGTAGAAGAGAAGCAATAAGAGGTAGAAGAGAAGCAATAAGTGGTGGAACAAAAGTAATAAGAGGTAGAATAGAAGCAATAAGAGGTAGAAGAGAAGCAATAAGTGGTAGAAGAGAAGCAATAAGTGGTAGAATAGAAGCAATAAGAGGTAGAAGAGAAGCAATAAGTGGTAGAAGAGAAGCAATAAGTGGTGGAACAAAAGTAATAAGAGGTAGAAGAGAAGCAATAAGAGGTAGAAGAGAAGCAATAAGAGGTAGAAGAGAAGCAATAAAAGGTAGAAGAGAAGCAATATGTGGTAGAAGAGAAGCAATAAGTGGTGGAACAAAAGTAATAAGTGGTAGAAGAGAAGCAATAAGTGGTGGAACAAAAGTAATAAGAGGTAGAAGAGAAGCAATAAGAGGTAGAAGTGAAGCAATAAGTGGTAGAAGAGAAGCAATAAGAGGTAGAAGAGAAGCAAAAAGAGGTAGAAGAGAAGCAATATGTGGTAGAAGAGAAGCAATAAGAGGTAGAAGAGAAGCAATAAGAGGTAGAAGAGAAGCAATAAGAGGTAGAAGAGAAGCAATAAGAGGTAGAAGAGAAGCAATAAGAGGTAGAAGAGAAGCAATAAGAGGTAGAAGAGAAGCAATAAGAGGTAGAAGAGAAGCAATAAGAGGTAGAAGAGAAGCAATAAGTGGTAGAAGAGAAGCAATAAGAGGTAGAAGAGAAGCAATAAGAGGTAGAAGAGAAGCAATAAGAGGTAGAAGAGAAGCAATAAGAGGTAGAAGAGAAGCAATAAGAGGTAGAAGAGAAGCAATAAGAGGTAGAAGAGAAGCAATAAGAGGTAGAAGAGAAGCAATATGTGGTAGAAGAGAAGCAATAAGAGGTAGAAGAGAAGCAATAAGTGGTGGAACAAAAGTAATAAGAGGTAGAAGAGAAGCAATAAGTGGTGGAACAAAAGTAATAAGAGGTAGAAGAGAAGCAATAAGTGGTGGAACAAAAGTAATAAGAGGTAGAAGAGAAGCAATAAGTGGTAGAAGAGAAGCAATAAGAGGTAGAAGAGAAGCAATAAGTGGTGGAACAAAAGTAATAAGAGGTAGAAGAGAAGCAATAAGAGGTTGAAGAGAAGCAATAAGTGGTAGAAGAGAAGCAATAAGAGGTAGAAGAGAAGCAATATGTGGTAGAAGAGAAGCAATAAGAGGTAGAAGAGAAGCAATAAGTGGTAGAAGAGAAGCAATAAGAGGTAGAAGAGAAGCAATAAGAGGTAGAAGAGAAGCAATAAGTGGTTGAACAAAAGCAATAAGAGGAGGAAGAGAAGCAATAAGTGGTAGAAGAGAAGCAATAAGTGGTGGAACAAAAGTAATAAGAGGTAGAAGAGAAGTAATAAGTGGTAGAAGAGAAGCAATAAGAGGTAGAAGAGAAGCAATAAGAGGTAGAAGAGAAGCAATATGTGGTAGAAGAGAAGCAATAAGAGGTAGACGAGAAGCAATAAGAGGTAGAAGAGAAGCAATAAGAGGTAGAAGAGAAGCAATAAGAGGTAGAAGAGAAGCAATAAGAGGTAGAAGAGAAGCAATAAGTGGTGGAACAAAAGTAATAAGAGGTAGAATAGAAGCAATAAGAGGTAGAAGAGAAGCAATAAGTGGTAGAAGAGAAGCAATAAGTGGTGGAACAAAAGTAATAAGAGGTAGAAGAGAAGCAATAAGAGGTAGAAGAGAAGCAATAAGAGGTAGAAGAGAAGCAATAAGAGGTAGAAGAGAAGCAATAAGAGGTAGAAGAGAAGCAATAAGAGGTAGAAGAGAAGCAATAAGTGGTAGAAGAGAAGCAATAAGAGGTAGAAGAGAAGCAATAAGAGGTAGAAGAGAAGCAATAAGAGGTAGAAGAGAAGCAATAAGAGGTAGAAGAGAAGCAATAAGAGGTAGAAGAGAAGCAATAAGAGGTAGAAGAGAAGCAATATGTGGTGGAACAAAAGCAATAAGAGGTAGAAGAGAAGCAATAAGAGGTAGAAGAGAAGCAATAAGTGGTAGAAGAGAAGCAATAAGTGGTGGAACAAAAGTAATAAGAGGTAGAAGAGAAGCAATAAGTGGTGGAACAAAAGTAATAAGAGGTAGAAGAGAAGTAATAAGAGGTAGAAGAGAAGCAATAAGAGGTAGAAGAGAAGCAATAAGAGGTAGAAGAGAAGCAATAAGAGGTAGAAGAGAAGCAATATGTGGTAGAAGAGAAGCAATAAGAGGTAGAAGAGAAGCAATAAGAGATAGAAGAGAAGCAATAAGAGGTAGAAGAGAAGCAATAAGAGGTAGAAGAGAAGCAATAAGAGGTAGAAGAGAAGCAATAAGTGGTGGAACAAAAGTAATAAGAGGTAGAATAGAAGCAATAAGAGGTAGAAGAGAAGCAATAAGTGGTAGAAGAGAAGCAATAAGTGGTGGAACAAAAGTAATAAGAGGTAGAAGAGAAGCAATAAGAGGTAGAAGAGAAGCAATAAGAGGTAGAAGAGAAGCAATAAAAGGTAGAAGAGAAGCAATATGTGGTAGAAGAGAAGCAATAAGTGGTGGAACAAAAGTAATAAGTGGTAGAAGAGAAGCAATAAGTGGTGGAACAAAAGTAATAAGAGGTAGAAGAGAAGCAATAAGAGGTAGAAGTGAAGCAATAAGTGGTAGAAGAGAAGCAATAAGAGGTAGAAGAGAAGCAAAAAGAGGTAGAAGAGAAGCAATATGTGGTAGAAGAGAAGCAATAAGAGGTAGAAGAGAAGCAATAAGAGGTAGAAGAGAAGCAATAAGAGGTAGAAGAGAAGCAATAAGAGGTAGAAGAGAAGCAATAAGAGGTAGAAGAGAAGCAATAAGAGGTACAAGAGAAGCAATAAGAGGTAGAAGAGAAGCAATAAGAGGTAGAAGAGAAGCAATAAGTGGTAGAAGAGAAGCAATAAGAGGTAGAAGAGAAGCAATAAGAGGTAGAAGAGAAGCAATAAGAGGTAGAAGAGAAGCAATAAGAGGTAGAAGAGAAGCAATAAGAGGTAGAAGAGAAGCAATAAGAGGTAGAAGAGAAGCAATAAGAGGTAGAAGAGAAGCAATAAGTGGTGGAACAAAAGTAATAAGAGGTAGAAGAGAAGCAATAAGTGGTGGAACAAAAGTAATAAGAGGTAGAAGAGAAGCAATAAGTGGTAGAAGAGAAGCAATAAGAGGTAGAAGAGAAGCAATAAGTGGTGGAACAAAAGTAATAAGAGGTAGAAGAGAAGCAATAAGAGGTTGAAGAGAAGCAATAAGTGGTAGAAGAGAAGCAATAAGAGGTAGAAGAGAAGCAATATGTGGTAGAAGAGAAGCAATAAGAGGTAGAAGAGAAGCAATAAGTGGTAGAAGAGAAGCAATAAGAGGTAGAAGAGAAGCAATAAGAGGTAGAAGAGAAGCAATAAGTGGTTGAACAAAAGCAATAAGAGGAGAAGAGAAGCAATAAGTGGTAGAAGAGAAGCAATAAGTGGTGGAACAAAAGTAATAAGAGGTAGAAGAGAAGTAATAAGTGGTAGAAGAGAAGCAATAAGAGGTAGAAGAGAAGCAATAAGAGGTAGAAGAGAAGCAATATGTGGTAGAAGAGAAGCAATAAGAGGTAGAAGAGAAGCAATAAGAGGTAGAAGAGAAGCAATAAGAGGTAGAAGAGAAGCAATAAGAGGTAGAAGAGAAGCAATAAGAGGTAGAAGAGAAGCAATAAGTGGTGGAACAAAAGTAATAAGAGGTAGAATAGAAGCAATAAGAGGTAGAAGAGAAGCAATAAGTGGTAGAAGAGAAGCAATAAGTGGTGGAACAAAAGTAATAAGAGGTAGAAGAGAAGCAATAAGAGGTAGAAGAGAAGCAATAAGAGGTAGAAGAGAAGCAATAAAAGGTAGAAGAGAAGCAATATGTGGTAGAAGAGAAGCAATAAGTGGTGGAACAAAAGTAATAAGTGGTAGAAGAGAAGCAATAAGTGGTGGAACAAAAGTAATAAGAGGTAGAAGAGAAGCAATAAGAGGTAGAAGAGAAGCAATAAGTGGTAGAAGAGAAGCAATAAGAGGTAGAAGAGAAGCAAAAAGAGGTAGAAGAGAAGCAATATGTGGTAGAAGAGATGCAATAAGAGGTAGAAGAGAAGCAATAAGAGGTAGAAGAGAAGCAATAAGAGGTAGAAGAGAAGCAATAAGAGGTAGAAGAGAAGCAATAAGAGGTAGAAGAGAAGCAATAAGAGGTAGAAGAGAAGCAATAAGAGGTAGAAGAGAAGCAATAAGTGGTAGAAGAGAAGCAATAAGAGGTAGAAGAGAAGCAATAAGAGGTAGAAGAGAAGCAATAAGAGGTAGAAGAGAAGCAATAAGAGGTAGAAGAGAAGCAATAAGAGGTAGAAGAGAAGCAATAAGAGGTAGAAGAGAAGCAATAAGAGGTAGAAGAGAAGCAATATGTGGTAGAAGAGAAGCAATAAGAGGTAGAAGAGAAGCAATAAGTGGTGGAACAAAAGTAATAAGAGGTAGAAGAGAAGCAATAAGTGGTGGAACAAAAGTAATAAGAGGTAGAAGAGAAGCAATAAGTGGTGGAACAAAAGTAATAAGAGGTAGAAGAGAAGCAATAAGTGGTAGAAGAGAAGCAATAAGAGGTAGAAGAGAAGCAATAAGTGGTGGAACAAAAGTAATAAGAGGTAGAAGAGAAGCAATAAGAGGTTGAAGAGAAGCAATAAGTGGTAGAAGAGAAGCAATAAGAGGTAGAAGAGAAGCAATATGTGGTAGAAGAGAAGCAATAAGAGGTAGAAGAGAAGCAATAAGTGGTAGAAGAGAAGCAATAAGAGGTAGAAGAGAAGCAATAAGAGGTAGAAGAGAAGCAATAAGTGGTTGAACAAAAGCAATAAGAGGAGGAAGATAAGCAAAAAGTGGTAGAAGAGAAGCAATAAGTGGTGGAACAAAAGTAATAAGAGGTAGAAGAGAAGCAATAAGAGGTAGAAGAGAAGCAATAAGTGGTGGAACAAAAGTAATAAGAGGTAGAAGAGAAGCAATAAGAGGTAGAAGAGAAGCAATATGTGGTAAAAGAGAAGCAATAAGAGGTAGAAGAGAAGCAATAAGAGGTAGAAGAGAAGCAATAAGAGGTAGAAGAGAAGCAATAAGAGGTAGAAGAGAAGCAATAAGAGGTAGAAGAGAAGCAATAAGTGGTGGAACAAAAGTAATAAGAGGTAGAATAGAAGCAATAAGAGGTAGAAGAGAAGCAATAAGTGGTAGAAGAGAAGCAATAAGTGGTGGAACAAAAGTAATAAGAGGTAGAAGAGAAGCAATAAGAGGTAGAAGAGAAGCAATAAGAGGTAGAAGAGAAGCAATAAAAGGTAGAAGAGAAGCAATATGTGGTAGAAGAGAAGCAATAAGTGGTGGAACAAAAGTAATAAGTGGTAGAAGAGAAGCAATAAGTGGTGGAACAAAAGTAACAAGAGGTAGAAGAGAAGCAATAAGAGGTAGAAGAGAAGCAATAAGTGGTGGAACAAAAGTAATAAGAGGTAGAAGAGAAGCAATAAGAGGTAGAAGAGAAGCAATAAGTGGTGGAACAAAAGCAATAAAAAGGTAGAAGAGAAGCAATAAGTGGTGGAACAAAAGTAATAAGAGGTAGAAGAGAAGCAATAAGAGGTAGAAGAGAAGCAATAAGTGGTGGAACAAAAGTAATAAGAGGTAGAAGAGAAGTAATAAGTGGTGGAACAAAAGTAATAAGAGGTAGAAGAGAAGCAATAAGTGGTGGAACAAAAGTAATAAGAGGTAGAAGAGAAGTAATAAGTGGTGGAACAAAAGTAATAAGAGGTAGAAGAGAAGCAATAAGTGGTGGAACAAAAGTAATAAGAGGTAGAAGAGAAGCAATAAGTGGTGGAACAAAAGTAATAAGAGGTAGAAGAGAAGCAATAAGAGGTAGAAGAGAAGCAATAAGTGGTAGAAGAGAAGCAATAAGTGGTGGAACAAAAGTAATAAGAGGTAGAAGAGAAGCAATAAGTGGTGGAACAAAAGTAATAAGAGGTAGAAGAGAAGTAATAAGAGGTAGAAGAGAAGCAATAAGAGGTAGAAGAGAAGCAATAAGAGGTAGAAGAGAAGCAATAAGAGGTAGAAGAGAAGCAATATGTGGTAGAAGAGAAGCAATAAGAGGTAGAAGAGAAGCAATAAGAGGTAGAAGAGAAGCAATAAGAGGTAGAAGAGAAGCAATAAGAGGTAGAAGAGAAGCAATAAGAGGTAGAAGAGAAGCAATAAGTGGTGGAACAAAAGTAATAAGAGGTAGAATAGAAGCAATAAGAGGTAGAAGAGAAGCAATAAGTGGTAGAAGAGAAGCAATAAGTGGTGGAACAAAAGTAATAAGAGGTAGAAGAGAAGCAATAAGAGGTAGAAGAGAAGCAATAAGAGGTAGAAGAGAAGCAATAAAAGGTAGAAGAGAAGCAATATGTGGTAGAAGAGAAGCAATAAGTGGTGGAACAAAAGTAATAAGTGGTAGAAGAGAAGCAATAAGTGGTGGAACAAAAGTAATAAGAGGTAGAAGAGAAGCAATAAGAGGTAGAAGAGAAGCAATAAGTGGTAGAAGAGAAGCAATAAGAGGTAGAAGAGAAGCAAAAAGAGGTAGAAGAGAAGCAATATGTGGTAGAAGAGAAGCAATAAGAGGTAGAAGAGAAGCAATAAGAGGTAGAAGAGAAGCAATAAGAGGTAGAAGAGAAGCAATAAGAGGTAGAAGAGAAGCAATAAGAGGTAGAAGAGAAGCAATAAGAGGTAGAAGAGAAGCAATAAGAGGTAGAAGAGAAGCAATAAGAGGTAGAAGAGAAGCAATAAGTGGTAGAAGAGAAGCAATAAGAGGTAGAAGAGAAGCAATAAGAGGTAGAAGAGAAGCAATAAGAGGTAGAAGAGAAGCAATAAGAGGTAGAAGAGAAGCAATAAGAGGTAGAAGAGAAGCAATAAGAGGTAGAAGAGAAGCAATAAGAGGTAGAAGAGAAGCAATATGTGGTAGAAGAGAAGCAATAAGAGGTAGAAGAGAAGCAATAAGTGGTGGAACAAAAGTAATAAGAGGTAGAAGAGAAGCAATAAGTGGTGGAACAAAAGTAATAAGAGGTAGAAGAGAAGCAATAAGTGGTGGAACAAAAGTAATAAGAGGTAGAAGAGAAGCAATAAGTGGTAGAAGAGAAGCAATAAGAGGTAGAAGAGAAGCAATAAGTGGTGGAACAAAAGTAATAAGAGGTAGAAGAGAAGCAATAAGAGGTTGAAGAGAAGCAATAAGTGGTAGAAGAGAAGCAATAAGAGGTAGAAGAGAAGCAATATGTGGTAGAAGAGAAGCAATAAGAGGTAGAAGAGAAGCAATAAGTGGTAGAAGAGAAGCAATAAGAGGTAGAAGAGAAGCAATAAGAGGTAGAAGAGAAGCAATAAGTGGTTGAACAAAAGCAATAAGAGGAGGAAGAGAAGCAATAAGTGGTAGAAGAGAAGCAATAAGTGGTGGAACAAAAGTAATAAGAGGTAGAAGAGAAGTAATAAGTGGTAGAAGAGAAGCAATAAGAGGTAGAAGAGAAGCAATAAGTGGTAGAAGAGAAGCAATAAGAGGTATAAGAGAAGCAATAAGAGGTAGAAGAGAAGCAATAAGAGGTAGAAGAGAAGCAATAAGTGGTAGAAGAGAAGCAATAAGAGGTAGAAGAGAAGCAATAAGAGGTAGAAGAGAAGCAATAAGTGGTAGTAGAGAATCAATAAGTGGTAGAAGAGAAGCAATAAGAGGTAGAAAAGAAGCAATAAGTGGTGGAACAAAAGCAATAAGAGGTAGAAGAGAAGCAATAAGTGGTAGAAGAGAAGCAATAAGTGGTGGAAAAAAAGCAATAAGAGGTAGAAGAGAAGCAATAAGTGGTAGAAGAGAAGCAATAAGAGGTAGAAGAGATGCAATAAGTGGTGGAACAAAAGTAATAAGAGGTAGAAGAGAAGCAATAAGAGGTAGAAGAGAAGCAATAAGAGGTAGAAGAGAAGCAATAAGAGGTAGAAGAGAAGCAATAAGAGGTAGAAGAGAAGCAATAAGAGGTAGAAGTGAAGCAATAAGAGGTAGAAGAGAAGCAATAAGAGGTAGAAGAGAAGCAATAAGAGGTAGAAGAGAAGCAATAAGAGGTAGAAGAGAAGCAATAAGTGGTAGAAGAGAAGCAATAAGTGGTGGAACAAAAGTAATAAGAGGTAGAAGAGAAGCAATAAGTGGTGGAACAAAAGTAATAAGAGGTAGAAGAGAAGCAATAAGAGGTAGAAGAGAAGCAATAAGTGGTAGAAGAGAAGCAATAAGTGGTGGAACAAAAGTAATAAGAGGTAGAAGAGAAGCAATAAGAGGTAGAAGAGAAGCAATAAGTGGTAGAAGAGAAGCAATAAGTGGTGGAACAAAAGTAATAAGAGGTAGAAGAGAAGCAATAAGTGGTGGAACAAAAGTAATAAGAGGTAGAAGAGAAGCAATAAGAGGTAGAAGAGAAGCAATAAGAGGTAGAAGAGAAGCAATAAGTGGTGGAACAAAAGTAATAAGAGGTAGAAGAGAAGCAATAAGAGGTAGAAGAGAAGCAATAAGAGGTAGAAGTGAAGCAATAAGAGGTAGAAGAGAAGCAATAAGAGGTAGAAGAGAAGCAATAAGAGGTAGAAGTGAAGCAATAAGAGGTAGAAGAGAAGCAATAAGAGGTAGAAGAGAAGCAATAAGAGGTAGAAGAGAAGCAATAAGAGGTAGAAGAGAAGCAATAAGTGGTAGAAGAGAAGCAATAAGTGGTGGAACAAAAGTAATAAGAGGTAGAAGAGAAGCAATAAGTGGTGGAACAAAAGTAATAAGAGGTAGAAGAGAAGCAATAAGAGGTAGAAGAGAAGCAATAAGAGGTAGAAGAGAATCAATAAGAGGTAGAAAAATGTAATAAGAGGTAGAAGAGAAGCAATAAGTGGTAGAAGATAAGCAATAAGAGGTAGAAGAGAAGTAATAAAAGGTAGAAGAGAAGCAATAAGAGGTAGAAGAGAAGCAATAAGAGGTAGAAGAGAAGCAATAAGAGGTAGAAGAGAAGTAATAAGAGGTAGAAGAGAAGCAATAAGAGGTAGAAGAGAAGCAATAAGTGGTAGAAGAGAAGCAATAAGAGGTAGAAGAGAAGCAATAAGAGGTAGAAGAGAAGCAATAAGTGGTTGAACAAAAGCAATAAGAGGAAGAAGAGAAGCAATAAGTGGTAGAAGAGAAGCAATAAGTGGTGGAACAAAAGTAATAAGAGGTAGAAGAGAAGTAATAAGTGGTAGAAGAGAAGCAATAAGAGGTAGAAGAGAAGCAATAAGTGGTAGAAGAGAAGCAATAAGAGGTAGAAGAGAAGCAATAAGAGGTAGAAGAGAAGCAATAAGAGGTAGAAGAGAAGCAATAAGTGGTAGAAGAGAAGCAATAAGAGGTAGAAGAGAATCAATAAGAGGTAGAAGAGAAGCAATAAGTGGTAGTAGAGAATCAATAAGTGGTAGAAGAGAAGCAATAAGAGGTAGAAAAGAAGCAATAAGTGGTGGAACAAAAGCAATAAGAGGTAGAAGAGAAGCAATAAGTGGTAGAAGAGAAGCAATAAGTGGTGGAAAAAAAGCAATAAGAGGTAGAAGAGAAGCAATAAGTAGTAGAAGAGAAGCAATAAGTGGTAGAAGAGATGCAATAAGTGGTGGAACAAAAGTAATAAGAGGTAGAAGAGAAGCAATAAGAGGTAGAAGAGAAGCAATAAGAGGTAGAAGAGAAGCAATAAGAGGTAGAAGAGAAGCAATAAGAGGTAGAAGAGAAGCAATAAGAGGTAGAAGAGAAGCAATAAGTGGTGGAACAAAAGTAATAAGAGGTAGAAGAGAAGCAATAAGAGGTAGAAGAGAAGCAATAAGTGGTGGAACAAAAGCAATAAAAGGTAGAAGAGAAGCAATAAGTGCTTGAACAAAAGTAATAAGAGGTAGAAGAGAAGCAATAAGAGGTAGAAGAGAAGCAATAAGTGGTGGAACAAAAGTAATAAGAGGTAGAAGAGATGTAATAAGTGGTGGAACAAAAGTAATAAGAGGTAGAAGAGAAGCAATAAGTGGTGGAAAAAAAGCAATAAGAGGAAGAAGAGAAGCAGTAAGTGGTAGAAGAGAAGCAATAAGAGGTAGAAGAGATGCAATAAGTGGTGGAACAAAAGTAATAAGAGGTAGAAGAGAAGCAATAAGAGGTAGAAGAGAAGCAATAAGAGGTAGAAGAGAAGCAATAAGAGGTAGAAGAGAAGCAATAAGAGGTAGAAGAGAAGCAATAAGAGGTAGAAGAGAAGCAATAAGTGGTGGAACAAAAGTAATAAGAGGTAGAAGAGAAGCAATAAGAGGTAGAAGAGAAGCAATAAGTGGTGGAACAAAAGCAATAAAAGGTAGAAGAGAAGCAATAAGTGCTTGAACAAAAGTAATAAGAGGTAGAAGAGAAGCAATAAGAGGTAGAAGAGAAGCAATAAGTGGTGGAACAAAAGTAATAAGAGGTAGAAGAGAAGTAATAAGTGGTGGAACAAAAGTAATAAGAGGTAGAAGAGAAGCAATAAGTGGTGGAACAAAAGTAATAAGAGGTAGAAGAGAAGCAATAAGTGGTGGAACAAAAGTAATAAGAGGTAGAAGAGAAGCAATAAGAGGTAGAAGAGAAGCAATAAGTGGTAGAAGAGAAGCAATAAGTGGTGGAACAAAAGTAATAAGAGGTAGAAGAGAAGCAATAAGTGGTGGAACAAAAGTAATAAGAGGTAGAAGAGAAGCAATAAGAGGTAGAAGAGAAGCAATAAGTGGTGGAACAAAAGTAATAAGAGGTAGAAGAGAAGCAATAAGAGGTAGAAGAGAAGCAATATGTGGTAAAAGAGAAGCAATAAGAGGTAGAAGAGAAGCAATAAGAGGTAGAAGAGAAGCAATAAGAGGTAGAAGAGAAGCAATAAGAGGTAGAAGAGAAGCAATAAGAGGTAGAAGAGAAGCAATAAGTGGTGGAACAAAAGTAATAAGAGGTAGAATAGAAGCAATAAGAGGTAGAAGAGAAGCAATAAGTGGTAGAAGAGAAGCAATAAGTGGTGGAACAAAAGTAATAAGAGGTAGAACAAAAGTAATAAGAGGTAGAAGAGAAGCAATAAGAGGTAGAAGAGAAGCAATAAGAGGTAGAAGAGAAGCAATAAGAGGTAGAAGAGAAGCAATAAGAGGTAGAAGAGAAGCAATAAGAGGTAGAAGTGAAGCAATAAGAGGTAGAAGAGAAGCAATAAGAGGTAGAAGAGAAGCAATAAGAGGTAGAAGAGAAGCAATAAGAGGTAGAAGAGAAGCAATAAGTGGTAGAAGAGAAGCAATAAGTGGTGGAACAAAAGTAATAAGAGGTAGAAGAGAAGCAATAAGTGGTGGAACAAAAGTAATAAGAGGTAGAAGAGAAGCAATAAGAGGTAGAAGAGAAGCAATAAGTGGTAGAAGAGAAGCAATAAGTGGTGGAACAAAAGTAATAAGAGGTAGAAGAGAAGCAATAAGAGGTAGAAGAGAAGCAATAAGTGGTAGAAGAGAAGCAATAAGTGGTGGAACAAAAGTAATAAGAGGTAGAAGAGAAGCAATGAGTGGTGGAATAAAAGTAATAAGAGGTAGAAGAGAAGCAATAAGAGGTAGAAGAGAAGCAATAAGAGGTAGAAGAGAAGCAATAAGTGGTGGAACAAAAGTAATAAGAGGTAGAAGAGAAGCAATAAGAGGTAGAAGAGAAGCAATAAGAGGTAGAAGTGAAGCAATAAGAGGTAGAAGAGAAGCAATAAGAGGTAGAAGAGAAGCAATAAGAGGTAGAAGTGAAGCAATAAGAGGTAGAAGAGAAGCAATAAGAGGTAGAAGAGAAGCAATAAGAGGTAGAAGAGAAGCAATAAGAGGTAGAAGAGAAGCAATAAGTGGTAGAAGAGAAGCAATAAGTGGTGGAACAAAAGTAATAAGAGGTAGAAGAGAAGCAATAAGTGGTGGAACAAAAGTAATAAGAGGTAGAAGAGAAGCAATAAGAGGTAGAAGAGAAGCAATAAGAGGTAGAAGAGAAGCAATAAGAGGTAGAAAAAAGTAATAAGAGGTAGAAGAGAAGCAATAAGTGGTAGAAGAGAAGCAATAAGAGGTAGAAGAGAAGTAATAAAAGGTAGAAGAGAAGCAATAAGAGGTAGAAGAGAAGCAATAAGAGGTAGAAGAGAAGCAATAAGAGGTAGAAGAGAAGCAATAAGAGGTAGAAGAGAAGCAATAAGAGGTAGAAGAGAAGTAATAAAAGGTAGAAGAGAAGCAATAAGAGGTAGAAGAGAAGCAATAAGAGGTAGTAGAGAAGTAATAAGAGGTAGAAGAGAAGCAATAAGAGGTAGTAGAGAAGTAATAAGAGGTAGAAGAGAAGCAATAAGTGGTGGAACAAAAGTAATAAGAGGTAGAAGAGAAGCAATAAGAGGTAGTAGAGAAGTAATAAGAGGTAGAAGAGAAGCAATAAGAGGTAGAAGAGAAGCAATAAGAGGTAGTAGAGAAGTAATAAGAGGTAGAAGAGAAGCAATAAGAGGTAGAAGAGAAGCAATAAGTGGTAGAAGAGAAGCAATAAGAGGTAGAAGAGAAGTAATAAGAGGTAGAAGAGAAGCAATAAGAGGTAGAAGAGAAGCAATAAGAGGTAGAAGAGAAGCAATAAGAGGTAGAAGAAAAGCAATAAGAGGTAGAAGAGAAGCAATAAGAGGTAGAAGAGAAGCAATAAGAGGTAGAAGAGAAGCAATAAGTAGTGGAACAAAAGTAATAAGAGGTAGAAGAGAAGCAATAAGAGGTAGAAGAGAAGCAATAAGTGGTGGAACAAAAGCAATAAAAAGGTAGAAGAGAAGCAATAAGTGGTGGAACAAAAGTAATAAGAGGTAGAAGAGAAGCAATAAGAGGTAGAAGAGAAGCAATAAGTGGTGGAACAAAAGTAATAAGAGGTAGAAGAGAAGTAATAAGTGGTGGAACAAAAGTAATAAGAGGTAGAAGAGAAGCAATAAGTGGTGGAACAAAAGTAATAAGAGGTAGAAGAGAAGTAATAAGTGGTGGAACAAAAGTAATAAGAGGTAGAAGAGAAGCAATAAGTGGTGGAACAAAAGTAATAAGAGGTAGAAGAGAAGCAATAAGTGGTGGAACAAAAGTAATAAGAGGTAGAAGAGAAGCAATAAGAGGTAGAAGAGAAGCAATAAGTGGTAGAAGAGAAGCAATAAGTGGTGGAACAAAAGTAATAAGAGGTAGAAGAGAAGCAATAAGTGGTGGAACAAAAGTAATAAGAGGTAGAAGAGAAGTAATAAGAGGTAGAAGAGAAGCAATAAGAGGTAGAAGAGAAGCAATAAGAGGTAGAAGAGAAGCAATAAGAGGTAGAAGAGAAGCAATATGTGGTAGAAGAGAAGCAATAAGAGGTAGAAGAGAAGCAATAAGAGGTAGAAGAGAAGCAATAAGAGGTAGAAGAGAAGCAATAAGAGGTAGAAGAGAAGCAATAAGAGGTAGAAGAGAAGCAATAAGTGGTGGAACAAAAGTAATAAGAGGTAGAATAGAAGCAATAAGAGGTAGAAGAGAAGCAATAAGTGGTAGAAGAGAAGCAATAAGTGGTGGAACAAAAGTAATAAGAGGTAGAAGAGAAGCAATAAGAGGTAGAAGAGAAGCAATAAGAGGTAGAAGAGAAGCAATAAAAGGTAGAAGAGAAGCAATATGTGGTAGAAGAGAAGCAATAAGTGGTGGAACAAAAGTAATAAGTGGTAGAAGAGAAGCAATAAGTGGTGGAACAAAAGTAATAAGAGGTAGAAGAGAAGCAATAAGAGGTAGAAGAGAAGCAATAAGTGGTAGAAGAGAAGCAATAAGAGGTAGAAGAGAAGCAAAAAGAGGTAGAAGAGAAGCAATATGTGGTAGAAGAGAAGCAATAAGAGGTAGAAGAGAAGCAATAAGAGGTAGAAGAGAAGCAATAAGAGGTAGAAGAGAAGCAATAAGAGGTAGAAGAGAAGCAATAAGAGGTAGAAGAGAAGCAATAAGAGGTAGAAGAGAAGCAATAAGAGGTAGAAGAGAAGCAATAAGAGGTAGAAGAGAAGCAATAAGTGGTAGAAGAGAAGCAATAAGAGGTAGAAGAGAAGCAATAAGAGGTAGAAGAGAAGCAATAAGAGGTAGAAGAGAAGCAATAAGAGGTAGAAGAGAAGCAATAAGAGGTAGAAGAGAAGCAATAAGAGGTAGAAGAGAAGCAATAAGAGGTAGAAGAGAAGCAATATGTGGTAGAAGAGAAGCAATAAGAGGTAGAAGAGAAGCAATAAGTGGTGGAACAAAAGTAATAAGAGGTAGAAGAGAAGCAATAAGTGGTGGAACAAAAGTAATAAGAGGTAGAAGAGAAGCAATAAGTGGTGGAACAAAAGTAATAAGAGGTAGAAGAGAAGCAATAAGTGGTAGAAGAGAAGCAATAAGAGGTAGAAGAGAAGCAATAAGTGGTGGAACAAAAGTAATAAGAGGTAGAAGAGAAGCAATAAGAGGTTGAAGAGAAGCAATAAGTGGTAGAAGAGAAGCAATAAGAGGTAGAAGAGAAGCAATATGTGGTAGAAGAGAAGCAATAAGAGGTAGAAGAGAAGCAATAAGTGGTAGAAGAGAAGCAATAAGAGGTAGAAGAGAAGCAATAAGAGGTAGAAGAGAAGCAATAAGTGGTTGAACAAAAGCAATAAGAGGAGGAAGAGAAGCAATAAGTGGTAGAAGAGAAGCAATAAGTGGTGGAACAAAAGTAATAAGAGGTAGAAGAGAAGTAATAAGTGGTAGAAGAGAAGCAATAAGAGGTAGAAGAGAAGCAATAAGTGGTAGAAGAGAAGCAATAAGAGGTATAAGAGAAGCAATAAGAGGTAGAAGAGAAGCAATAAGAGGTAGAAGAGAAGCAATAAGTGGTAGAAGAGAAGCAATAAGAGGTAGAAGAGAAGCAATAAGAGGTAGAAGAGAAGCAATAAGTGGTAGTAGAGAATCAATAAGTGGTAGAAGAGAAGCAATAAGAGGTAGAAAAGAAGCAATAAGTGGTGGAACAAAAGCAATAAGAGGTAGAAGAGAAGCAATAAGTGGTAGAAGAGAAGCAATAAGTGGTGGAAAAAAAGCAATAAGAGGTAGAAGAGAAGCAATAAGTGGTAGAAGAGAAGCAATAAGAGGTAGAAGAGATGCAATAAGTGGTGGAACAAAAGTAATAAGAGGTAGAAGAGAAGCAATAAGAGGTAGAAGAGAAGCAATAAGAGGTAGAAGAGAAGCAATAAGAGGTAGAAGAGAAGCAATAAGAGGTAGAAGAGAAGCAATAAGAGGTAGAAGTGAAGCAATAAGAGGTAGAAGAGAAGCAATAAGAGGTAGAAGAGAAGCAATAAGAGGTAGAAGAGAAGCAATAAGAGGTAGAAGAGAAGCAATAAGTGGTAGAAGAGAAGCAATAAGTGGTGGAACAAAAGTAATAAGAGGTAGAAGAGAAGCAATAAGTGGTGGAACAAAAGTAATAAGAGGTAGAAGAGAAGCAATAAGAGGTAGAAGAGAAGCAATAAGTGGTAGAAGAGAAGCAATAAGTGGTGGAACAAAAGTAATAAGAGGTAGAAGAGAAGCAATAAGAGGTAGAAGAGAAGCAATAAGTGGTAGAAGAGAAGCAATAAGTGGTGGAACAAAAGTAATAAGAGGTAGAAGAGAAGCAATAAGTGGTGGAACAAAAGTAATAAGAGGTAGAAGAGAAGCAATAAGAGGTAGAAGAGAAGCAATAAGAGGTAGAAGAGAAGCAATAAGTGGTGGAACAAAAGTAATAAGAGGTAGAAGAGAAGCAATAAGAGGTAGAAGAGAAGCAATAAGAGGTAGAAGTGAAGCAATAAGAGGTAGAAGAGAAGCAATAAGAGGTAGAAGAGAAGCAATAAGAGGTAGAAGTGAAGCAATAAGAGGTAGAAGAGAAGCAATAAGAGGTAGAAGAGAAGCAATAAGAGGTAGAAGAGAAGCAATAAGAGGTAGAAGAGAAGCAATAAGTGGTAGAAGAGAAGCAATAAGTGGTGGAACAAAAGTAATAAGAGGTAGAAGAGAAGCAATAAGTGGTGGAACAAAAGTAATAAGAGGTAGAAGAGAAGCAATAAGAGGTAGAAGAGAAGCAATAAGAGGTAGAAGAGAATCAATAAGAGGTAGAAAAATGTAATAAGAGGTAGAAGAGAAGCAATAAGTGGTAGAAGATAAGCAATAAGAGGTAGAAGAGAAGTAATAAAAGGTAGAAGAGAAGCAATAAGAGGTAGAAGAGAAGCAATAAGAGGTAGAAGAGAAGCAATAAGAGGTAGAAGAGAAGTAATAAGAGGTAGAAGAGAAGCAATAAGAGGTAGAAGAGAAGCAATAAGTGGTAGAAGAGAAGCAATAAGAGGTAGAAGAGAAGCAATAAGAGGTAGAAGAGAAGCAATAAGTGGTTGAACAAAAGCAATAAGAGGAAGAAGAGAAGCAATAAGTGGTAGAAGAGAAGCAATAAGTGGTGGAACAAAAGTAATAAGAGGTAGAAGAGAAGTAATAAGTGGTAGAAGAGAAGCAATAAGAGGTAGAAGAGAAGCAATAAGTGGTAGAAGAGAAGCAATAAGAGGTAGAAGAGAAGCAATAAGAGGTAGAAGAGAAGCAATAAGAGGTAGAAGAGAAGCAATAAGTGGTAGAAGAGAAGCAATAAGAGGTAGAAGAGAATCAATAAGAGGTAGAAGAGAAGCAATAAGTGGTAGTAGAGAATCAATAAGTGGTAGAAGAGAAGCAATAAGAGGTAGAAAAGAAGCAATAAGTGGTGGAACAAAAGCAATAAGAGGTAGAAGAGAAGCAATAAGTGGTAGAAGAGAAGCAATAAGTGGTGGAAAAAAAGCAATAAGAGGTAGAAGAGAAGCAATAAGTAGTAGAAGAGAAGCAATAAGTGGTAGAAGAGATGCAATAAGTGGTGGAACAAAAGTAATAAGAGGTAGAAGAGAAGCAATAAGAGGTAGAAGAGAAGCAATAAGAGGTAGAAGAGAAGCAATAAGAGGTAGAAGAGAAGCAATAAGAGGTAGAAGAGAAGCAATAAGAGGTAGAAGAGAAGCAATAAGTGGTGGAACAAAAGTAATAAGAGGTAGAAGAGAAGCAATAAGAGGTAGAAGAGAAGCAATAAGTGGTGGAACAAAAGCAATAAAAGGTAGAAGAGAAGCAATAAGTGCTTGAACAAAAGTAATAAGAGGTAGAAGAGAAGCAATAAGAGGTAGAAGAGAAGCAATAAGTGGTGGAACAAAAGTAATAAGAGGTAGAAGAGATGTAATAAGTGGTGGAACAAAAGTAATAAGAGGTAGAAGAGAAGCAATAAGTGGTGGAAAAAAAGCAATAAGAGGAAGAAGAGAAGCAGTAAGTGGTAGAAGAGAAGCAATAAGAGGTAGAAGAGATGCAATAAGTGGTGGAACAAAAGTAATAAGAGGTAGAAGAGAAGCAATAAGAGGTAGAAGAGAAGCAATAAGAGGTAGAAGAGAAGCAATAAGAGGTAGAAGAGAAGCAATAAGAGGTAGAAGAGAAGCAATAAGAGGTAGAAGAGAAGCAATAAGTGGTGGAACAAAAGTAATAAGAGGTAGAAGAGAAGCAATAAGAGGTAGAAGAGAAGCAATAAGTGGTGGAACAAAAGCAATAAAAGGTAGAAGAGAAGCAATAAGTGCTTGAACAAAAGTAATAAGAGGTAGAAGAGAAGCAATAAGAGGTAGAAGAGAAGCAATAAGTGGTGGAACAAAAGTAATAAGAGGTAGAAGAGAAGTAATAAGTGGTGGAACAAAAGTAATAAGAGGTAGAAGAGAAGCAATAAGTGGTGGAACAAAAGTAATAAGAGGTAGAAGAGAAGCAATAAGTGGTGGAACAAAAGTAATAAGAGGTAGAAGAGAAGCAATAAGAGGTAGAAGAGAAGCAATAAGTGGTAGAAGAGAAGCAATAAGTGGTGGAACAAAAGTAATAAGAGGTAGAAGAGAAGCAATAAGTGGTGGAACAAAAGTAATAAGAGGTAGAAGAGAAGCAATAAGAGGTAGAAGAGAAGCAATAAGTGGTGGAACAAAAGTAATAAGAGGTAGAAGAGAAGCAATAAGAGGTAGAAGAGAAGCAATATGTGGTAAAAGAGAAGCAATAAGAGGTAGAAGAGAAGCAATAAGAGGTAGAAGAGAAGCAATAAGAGGTAGAAGAGAAGCAATAAGAGGTAGAAGAGAAGCAATAAGAGGTAGAAGAGAAGCAATAAGTGGTGGAACAAAAGTAATAAGAGGTAGAATAGAAGCAATAAGAGGTAGAAGAGAAGCAATAAGTGGTAGAAGAGAAGCAATAAGTGGTGGAACAAAAGTAATAAGAGGTAGAACAAAAGTAATAAGAGGTAGAAGAGAAGCAATAAGAGGTAGAAGAGAAGCAATAAGAGGTAGTAGAGAAGTAATAAGAGGTAGAAGAGAAGCAATAAGAGGTAGAAGAGAAGCAATAAGTGGTAGAAGAGAAGCAATAAGAGGTAGAAGAGAAGTAATAAGAGGTAGAAGAGAAGCAATAAGAGGTAGAAGAGAAGCAATAAGAGGTAGAAGAGAAGCAATAAGAGGTAGAAGAAAAGCAATAAGAGGTAGAAGAGAAGCAATAAGAGGTAGAAGAGAAGCAATAAGAGGTAGAAGAGAAGCAATAAGTAGTGGAACAAAAGTAATAAGAGGTAGAAGAGAAGCAATAAGAGGTAGAAGAGAAGCAATAAGTGGTGGAACAAAAGCAATAAAAAGGTAGAAGAGAAGCAATAAGTGGTGGAACAAAAGTAATAAGAGGTAGAAGAGAAGCAATAAGAGGTAGAAGAGAAGCAATAAGTGGTGGAACAAAAGTAATAAGAGGTAGAAGAGAAGTAATAAGTGGTGGAACAAAAGTAATAAGAGGTAGAAGAGAAGCAATAAGTGGTGGAACAAAAGTAATAAGAGGTAGAAGAGAAGTAATAAGTGGTGGAACAAAAGTAATAAGAGGTAGAAGAGAAGCAATAAGTGGTGGAACAAAAGTAATAAGAGGTAGAAGAGAAGCAATAAGTGGTGGAACAAAAGTAATAAGAGGTAGAAGAGAAGCAATAAGAGGTAGAAGAGAAGCAATAAGTGGTAGAAGAGAAGCAATAAGTGGTGGAACAAAAGTAATAAGAGGTAGAAGAGAAGCAATAAGTGGTGGAACAAAAGTAATAAGAGGTAGAAGAGAAGTAATAAGAGGTAGAAGAGAAGCAATAAGAGGTAGAAGAGAAGCAATAAGAGGTAGAAGAGAAGCAATAAGAGGTAGAAGAGAAGCAATATGTGGTAGAAGAGAAGCAATAAGAGGTAGAAGAGAAGCAATAAGAGGTAGAAGAGAAGCAATAAGAGGTAGAAGAGAAGCAATAAGAGGTAGAAGAGAAGCAATAAGAGGTAGAAGAGAAGCAATAAGTGGTGGAACAAAAGTAATAAGAGGTAGAATAGAAGCAATAAGAGGTAGAAGAGAAGCAATAAGTGGTAGAAGAGAAGCAATAAGTGGTGGAACAAAAGTAATAAGAGGTAGAAGAGAAGCAATAAGAGGTAGAAGAGAAGCAATAAGAGGTAGAAGAGAAGCAATAAAAGGTAGAAGAGAAGCAATATGTGGTAGAAGAGAAGCAATAAGTGGTGGAACAAAAGTAATAAGTGGTAGAAGAGAAGCAATAAGTGGTGGAACAAAAGTAATAAGAGGTAGAAGAGAAGCAATAAGAGGTAGAAGAGAAGCAATAAGTGGTAGAAGAGAAGCAATAAGAGGTAGAAGAGAAGCAAAAAGAGGTAGAAGAGAAGCAATATGTGGTAGAAGAGAAGCAATAAGAGGTAGAAGAGAAGCAATAAGAGGTAGAAGAGAAGCAATAAGAGGTAGAAGAGAAGCAATAAGAGGTAGAAGAGAAGCAATAAGAGGTAGAAGAGAAGCAATAAGAGGTAGAAGAGAAGCAATAAGAGGTAGAAGAGAAGCAATAAGAGGTAGAAGAGAAGCAATAAGTGGTAGAAGAGAAGCAATAAGAGGTAGAAGAGAAGCAATAAGAGGTAGAAGAGAAGCAATAAGAGGTAGAAGAGAAGCAATAAGAGGTAGAAGAGAAGCAATAAGAGGTAGAAGAGAAGCAATAAGAGGTAGAAGAGAAGCAATAAGAGGTAGAAGAGAAGCAATATGTGGTAGAAGAGAAGCAATAAGAGGTAGAAGAGAAGCAATAAGTGGTGGAACAAAAGTAATAAGAGGTAGAAGAGAAGCAATAAGTGGTGGAACAAAAGTAATAAGAGGTAGAAGAGAAGCAATAAGTGGTGGAACAAAAGTAATAAGAGGTAGAAGAGAAGCAATAAGTGGTAGAAGAGAAGCAATAAGAGGTAGAAGAGAAGCAATAAGTGGTGGAACAAAAGTAATAAGAGGTAGAAGAGAAGCAATAAGAGGTTGAAGAGAAGCAATAAGTGGTAGAAGAGAAGCAATAAGAGGTAGAAGAGAAGCAATATGTGGTAGAAGAGAAGCAATAAGAGGTAGAAGAGAAGCAATAAGTGGTAGAAGAGAAGCAATAAGAGGTAGAAGAGAAGCAATAAGAGGTAGAAGAGAAGCAATAAGTGGTTGAACAAAAGCAATAAGAGGAGGAAGAGAAGCAATAAGTGGTAGAAGAGAAGCAATAAGTGGTGGAACAAAAGTAATAAGAGGTAGAAGAGAAGTAATAAGTGGTAGAAGAGAAGCAATAAGAGGTAGAAGAGAAGCAATAAGTGGTAGAAGAGAAGCAATAAGAGGTATAAGAGAAGCAATAAGAGGTAGAAGAGAAGCAATAAGAGGTAGAAGAGAAGCAATAAGTGGTAGAAGAGAAGCAATAAGAGGTAGAAGAGAAGCAATAAGAGGTAGAAGAGAAGCAATAAGTGGTAGTAGAGAATCAATAAGTGGTAGAAGAGAAGCAATAAGAGGTAGAAAAGAAGCAATAAGTGGTGGAACAAAAGCAATAAGAGGTAGAAGAGAAGCAATAAGTGGTAGAAGAGAAGCAATAAGTGGTGGAAAAAAAGCAATAAGAGGTAGAAGAGAAGCAATAAGTGGTAGAAGAGAAGCAATAAGAGGTAGAAGAGATGCAATAAGTGGTGGAACAAAAGTAATAAGAGGTAGAAGAGAAGCAATAAGAGGTAGAAGAGATGCAATAAGAGGTAGAAGAGAAGCAATAAGAGGTAGAAGAGAAGCAATAAGAGGTAGAAGAGAAGCAATAAGAGGTAGAAGTGAAGCAATAAGAGGTAGAAGAGAAGCAATAAGAGGTAGAAGAGAAGCAATAAGAGGTAGAAGAGAAGCAATAAGAGGTAGAAGAGAAGCAATAAGTGGTAGAAGAGAAGCAATAAGTGGTGGAACAAAAGTAATAAGAGGTAGAAGAGAAGCAATAAGTGGTGGAACAAAAGTAATAAGAGGTAGAAGAGAAGCAATAAGAGGTAGAAGAGAAGCAATAAGTGGTAGAAGAGAAGCAATAAGTGGTGGAACAAAAGTAATAAGAGGTAGAAGAGAAGCAATAAGAGGTAGAAGAGAAGCAATAAGTGGTAGAAGAGAAGCAATAAGTGGTGGAACAAAAGTAATAAGAGGTAGAAGAGAAGCAATAAGTGGTGGAACAAAAGTAATAAGAGGTAGAAGAGAAGCAATAAGAGGTAGAAGAGAAGCAATAAGAGGTAGAAGAGAAGCAATAAGTGGTGGAACAAAAGTAATAAGAGGTAGAAGAGAAGCAATAAGAGGTAGAAGAGAAGCAATAAGAGGTAGAAGTGAAGCAATAAGAGGTAGAAGAGAAGCAATAAGAGGTAGAAGAGAAGCAATAAGAGGTAGAAGTGAAGCAATAAGAGGTAGAAGAGAAGCAATAAGAGGTAGAAGAGAAGCAATAAGAGGTAGAAGAGAAGCAATAAGAGGTAGAAGAGAAGCAATAAGTGGTAGAAGAGAAGCAATAAGTGGTGGAACAAAAGTAATAAGAGGTAGAAGAGAAGCAATAAGTGGTGGAACAAAAGTAATAAGAGGTAGAAGAGAAGCAATAAGAGGTAGAAGAGAAGCAATAAGAGGTAGAAGAGAATCAATAAGAGGTAGAAAAATGTAATAAGAGGTAGAAGAGAAGCAATAAGTGGTAGAAGATAAGCAATAAGAGGTAGAAGAGAAGTAATAAAAGGTAGAAGAGAAGCAATAAGAGGTAGAAGAGAAGCAATAAGAGGTAGAAGAGAAGCAATAAGAGGTAGAAGAGAAGTAATAAGAGGTAGAAGAGAAGCAATAAGAGGTAGAAGAGAAGCAATAAGTGGTAGAAGAGAAGCAATAAGAGGTAGAAGAGAAGCAATAAGAGGTAGAAGAGAAGCAATAAGTGGTTGAACAAAAGCAATAAGAGGAAGAAGAGAAGCAATAAGTGGTAGAAGAGAAGCAATAAGTGGTGGAACAAAAGTAATAAGAGGTAGAAGAGAAGTAATAAGTGGTAGAAGAGAAGCAATAAGAGGTAGAAGAGAAGCAATAAGTGGTAGAAGAGAAGCAATAAGAGGTAGAAGAGAAGCAATAAGAGGTAGAAGAGAAGCAATAAGAGGTAGAAGAGAAGCAATAAGTGGTAGAAGAGAAGCAATAAGAGGTAGAAGAGAATCAATAAGAGGTAGAAGAGAAGCAATAAGTGGTAGTAGAGAATCAATAAGTGGTAGAAGAGAAGCAATAAGAGGTAGAAAAGAAGCAATAAGTGGTGGAACAAAAGCAATAAGAGGTAGAAGAGAAGCAATAAGTGGTAGAAGAGAAGCAATAAGTGGTGGAAAAAAAGCAATAAGAGGTAGAAGAGAAGCAATAAGTAGTAGAAGAGAAGCAATAAGTGGTAGAAGAGATGCAATAAGTGGTGGAACAAAAGTAATAAGAGGTAGAAGAGAAGCAATAAGAGGTAGAAGAGAAGCAATAAGAGGTAGAAGAGAAGCAATAAGAGGTAGAAGAGAAGCAATAAGAGGTAGAAGAGAAGCAATAAGAGGTAGAAGAGAAGCAATAAGTGGTGGAACAAAAGTAATAAGAGGTAGAAGAGAAGCAATAAGAGGTAGAAGAGAAGCAATAAGTGGTGGAACAAAAGCAATAAAAGGTAGAAGAGAAGCAATAAGTGCTTGAACAAAAGTAATAAGAGGTAGAAGAGAAGCAATAAGAGGTAGAAGAGAAGCAATAAGTGGTGGAACAAAAGTAATAAGAGGTAGAAGAGATGTAATAAGTGGTGGAACAAAAGTAATAAGAGGTAGAAGAGAAGCAATAAGTGGTGGAAAAAAAGCAATAAGAGGAAGAAGAGAAGCAGTAAGTGGTAGAAGAGAAGCAATAAGAGGTAGAAGAGATGCAATAAGTGGTGGAACAAAAGTAATAAGAGGTAGAAGAGAAGCAATAAGAGGTAGAAGAGAAGCAATAAGAGGTAGAAGAGAAGCAATAAGAGGTAGAAGAGAAGCAATAAGAGGTAGAAGAGAAGCAATAAGAGGTAGAAGAGAAGCAATAAGTGGTGGAACAAAAGTAATAAGAGGTAGAAGAGAAGCAATAAGAGGTAGAAGAGAAGCAATAAGTGGTGGAACAAAAGCAATAAAAGGTAGAAGAGAAGCAATAAGTGCTTGAACAAAAGTAATAAGAGGTAGAAGAGAAGCAATAAGAGGTAGAAGAGAAGCAATAAGTGGTGGAACAAAAGTAATAAGAGGTAGAAGAGAAGTAATAAGTGGTGGAACAAAAGTAATAAGAGGTAGAAGAGAAGCAATAAGTGGTGGAACAAAAGTAATAAGAGGTAGAAGAGAAGCAATAAGTGGTGGAACAAAAGTAATAAGAGGTAGAAGAGAAGCAATAAGAGGTAGAAGAGAAGCAATAAGTGGTAGAAGAGAAGCAATAAGTGGTGGAACAAAAGTAATAAGAGGTAGAAGAGAAGCAATAAGTGGTGGAACAAAAGTAATAAGAGGTAGAAGAGAAGCAATAAGAGGTAGAAGAGAAGCAATAAGTGGTGGAACAAAAGTAATAAGAGGTAGAAGAGAAGCAATAAGAGGTAGAAGAGAAGCAATATGTGGTAAAAGAGAAGCAATAAGAGGTAGAAGAGAAGCAATAAGAGGTAGAAGAGAAGCAATAAGAGGTAGAAGAGAAGCAATAAGAGGTAGAAGAGAAGCAATAAGAGGTAGAAGAGAAGCAATAAGTGGTGGAACAAAAGTAATAAGAGGTAGAATAGAAGCAATAAGAGGTAGAAGAGAAGCAATAAGTGGTAGAAGAGAAGCAATAAGTGGTGGAACAAAAGTAATAAGAGGTAGAACAAAAGTAATAAGAGGTAGAAGAGAAGCAATAAGAGGTAGAAGAGAAGCAATAAGAGGTAGAAGAGAAGCAATAAGAGGTAGAAGAGAAGCAATAAGAGGTAGAAGAGAAGCAATAAGAGGTAGAAGTGAAGCAATAAGAGGTAGAAGAGAAGCAATAAGAGGTAGAAGAGAAGCAATAAGAGGTAGAAGAGAAGCAATAAGAGGTAGAAGAGAAGCAATAAGTGGTAGAAGAGAAGCAATAAGTGGTGGAACAAAAGTAATAAGAGGTAGAAGAGAAGCAATAAGTGGTGGAACAAAAGTAATAAGAGGTAGAAGAGAAGCAATAAGAGGTAGAAGAGAAGCAATAAGTGGTAGAAGAGAAGCAATAAGTGGTGGAACAAAAGTAATAAGAGGTAGAAGAGAAGCAATAAGAGGTAGAAGAGAAGCAATAAGTGGTAGAAGAGAAGCAATAAGTGGTGGAACAAAAGTAATAAGAGGTAGAAGAGAAGCAATGAGTGGTGGAATAAAAGTAATAAGAGGTAGAAGAGAAGCAATAAGAGGTAGAAGAGAAGCAATAAGAGGTAGAAGAGAAGCAATAAGTGGTGGAACAAAAGTAATAAGAGGTAGAAGAGAAGCAATAAGAGGTAGAAGAGAAGCAATAAGAGGTAGAAGTGAAGCAATAAGAGGTAGAAGAGAAGCAATAAGAGGTAGAAGAGAAGCAATAAGAGGTAGAAGTGAAGCAATAAGAGGTAGAAGAGAAGCAATAAGAGGTAGAAGAGAAGCAATAAGAGGTAGAAGAGAAGCAATAAGAGGTAGAAGAGAAGCAATAAGTGGTAGAAGAGAAGCAATAAGTGGTGGAACAAAAGTAATAAGAGGTAGAAGAGAAGCAATAAGTGGTGGAACAAAAGTAATAAGAGGTAGAAGAGAAGCAATAAGAGGTAGAAGAGAAGCAATAAGAGGTAGAAGAGAAGCAATAAGAGGTAGAAAAAAGTAATAAGAGGTAGAAGAGAAGCAATAAGTGGTAGAAGAGAAGCAATAAGAGGTAGAAGAGAAGTAATAAAAGGTAGAAGAGAAGCAATAAGAGGTAGAAGAGAAGCAATAAGAGGTAGAAGAGAAGCAATAAGAGGTAGAAGAGAAGCAATAAGAGGTAGAAGAGAAGCAATAAGAGGTAGAAGAGAAGTAATAAAAGGTAGAAGAGAAGCAATAAGAGGTAGAAGAGAAGCAATAAGAGGTAGTAGAGAAGTAATAAGAGGTAGAAGAGAAGCAATAAGAGGTAGTAGAGAAGTAATAAGAGGTAGAAGAGAAGCAATAAGTGGTGGAACAAAAGTAATAAGAGGTAGAAGAGAAGCAATAAGAGGTAGTAGAGAAGTAATAAGAGGTAGAAGAGAAGCAATAAGAGGTAGAAGAGAAGCAATAAGAGGTAGTAGAGAAGTAATAAGAGGTAGAAGAGAAGCAATAAGAGGTAGAAGAGAAGCAATAAGTGGTAGAAGAGAAGCAATAAGAGGTAGAAGAGAAGTAATAAGAGGTAGAAGAGAAGCAATAAGAGGTAGAAGAGAAGCAATAAGAGGTAGAAGAGAAGCAATAAGAGGTAGAAGAAAAGCAATAAGAGGTAGAAGAGAAGCAATAAGAGGTAGAAGAGAAGCAATAAGAGGTAGAAGAGAAGCAATAAGTAGTGGAACAAAAGTAATAAGAGGTAGAAGAGAAGCAATAAGAGGTAGAAGAGAAGCAATAAGTGGAGGAACAAAAGTAATAAGAGGTAGAAGAGAAGTAATAAGAGGTAGAAGAGAAGCAATAAGAGGTAGAAGAGAAGCAATAAGTGGTAGAATAGAAGCAATAAGAGGTAGAAGAGAAGCAATAAGAGGTAGAAGAGAAGCAATAAGAGGTAGAAGAGAAGCAATAAGAGGTAGAAGAGAAGCAATAAGTGGTAGAAGAGAAGCAATAAGAGGTAGAAGAGAAGCAATAAGAGGTAGAAGAGAAGCAATAAGAGGTAGAAGAGAAGCAATAAGAGGTAGAAGAGAAGCAATAAGTGGTAGAAGAGAAGCAATAAGAGGTAGAAGAGAAGCAATAAGAGGTAGAAGAGAAGCAATAAGAGGTAGAAGAGAAGCAATAAGAGGTAGAAGAGAAGCAATAAGCGGTAGAAGAGAAGCAATAAGTGGTGGAACAAAAGTAATAAGAGGTAGAAGAGAAGCAATAAGTGGTAGAAGAGAAGTAATAAGAGGTAGAAGAGAAGCAATAAGAGGTAGAAGAGAAGCAATAAGAGGTAGAAGAGAAGCAATAAGTGGTAGAAGAGAAGCAATAAGTGGTAGAAGAGAAGCAATAAGAGGTAGAAGAGAAGCAATAAGAGGTAGAAGAGAAGCAATAAGAGGTAGAAGAGAAGCAATAAGTGGTAGAAGAGAAGCAATAAGAGGTAGAAGAGAAGTAATAAGAGGTAGAAGAGAAGCAATAAGAGGTAGAAGAGAAGCAATAAGTGGTGGAACAAAAGCAATAAAAGGTAGAAGAGAAGCAATAAGAGGTAAAAGAGAAGCAATAAGAGGTAGAAGAGAAGCAATAAGAGGTAGAAGAGAAGCAATAAGAGGTAGAAGAGAAGCAATAAGAGGTAGAAGAGAAGCAATAAGTGGTGGAACAAAAGTAATAAGAGGTAGAAGAGAAGCAATAAGAGGTAGAAGAGAAGCAATAAGAGGTAGAAGAGAAGCAATAAGAGGTAGAAGAGAAGCAATAAAAGGTAGAAGAGAAGCAATATGTGGTAGAAGAGAAGCAATAAGAGGTAGAAGAGAAGCAATAAGTGGTGGAACAAAAGTAATAAGAGGTAGAAGTGAAGCAATAAGTGGTGGAACAAAAGTAATAAGAGGTAGAAGAGAAGCAACAAGTGGTGGAACAAAAGTAATAAGAGGTAGAAGAGAAGCAATAAGAGGTAGAAGAGAAGCAATAAGTGGTGGAACAAAAGTAATAAGAGGTAGAAGAGAAGCAATAAGTGGTGGAACAAAAGTAATAAGAGGTAGAAGAGAAGCAATAAGTGGTGGAACAAAAGTAATAAGAGGTAGAAGAGAAGCAATAAGTGGTAGAAGAGAAGTAATAAGAGGTAGAAGAGAAGCAATAAGAGGTAGAAGAGAAGCAATAAGTGTTGGAACAAAAGTAATAAGAGGTAGAAGAGAAGCAATAAGTGGTGGAACAAAAGTAATAAGAGGTAGAAGAGAAGCAATAAGAGGTTGAAGAGAAGCAATAAGTGGTAGAAGAGAAGCAATAAGAGGTAGAAGAGAAGCAATAAGAGGTAGAAGAGAAGCAATATGTGGTAGAAGAGAAGCAATAAGAGGTAGAAGAGAAGCAATAAGTGGTAGAAGAGAAGCAATAAGAGGTAGAAGAAAGCAATAAGAGGTAGAAGAGAAGCAATAAGTGGTTGAACAAAAGCAATAAGAGGGAGAAGAGAAGCAATAAGTGGTAGAAGAGAAGCAATAAGTGGTGGAACAAAAGTAATAAGAGGTAGAAGAGAAGTAATAAGTGGTAGAAGAGAAGCAATAAGAGGTAGAAGAGAAGCAATAAGTGGTAGAAGAGAAGCAATAAGAGGTAGAAAAGAAGCAATAAGAGGTAGAAGAGAAGCAATAAGAGGTAGAAGAGAAGCAATAAGTAGTAGAATAGAAGCAATAAGAGGTAGAAGAGAAGCAATAAGAGGTAGAAGAGAAGCAATAAGTGGTAGTAGAGAATCAATAAGTGGTAGAAGAGAAGCAATAAGAGGTAGAAAAGAAGCAATAAGTGGTGGAACAAAAGCAATAAGAGGTAGAAGAGAAGCAATAAGTGGTAGAAGAGAAGCAATAAGTGGTGGAAAAAAAGCAATAAGAGGTAGAAGAGAAGCAATAAGTGGTAGAAGAGAAGCAATAAGAGGTAGAAGAGATGCAATAAGTGGTGGAACAAAAGTAATAAGAGGTAGAAGAGAAGCAATAAGAGGGAGAAGAGAAGCAATAAGAGGTAGAAGAGAAGCAATAAGAGGTAGAAGAGAAGCAATAAGAGGTAGAAGAGAAGCAATAAGAGGTAGAAGTGAAGCAATAAGAGGTAGAAGAGAAGCAATAAGAGGTAGAAGAGAAGCAATAAGAGGTAGAAGAGAAGCAATAAGAGGTAGAAGAGAAGCAATAAGTGGTAGAAGAGAAGCAATAAGTGGTGGAACAAAAGTAATAAGAGGTAGAAGAGAAGCAATAAGTGGTGGAACAAAAGTAATAAGAGGTAGAAGAGAAGCAATAAGAGGTAGAAGAGAAGCAATAAGTGGTGGAACAAAAGCAATAAAAGGTAGAAGAGAAGCAATAAGTGGTAGAAGAGAAGCAATAAGTGGTGGAACAAAAGTAATAAGAGGTAGAAGAGAAGCAATAAGAGGTAGAAGAGAAGCAATAAGTGGTAGAAGAGAAGCAATAAGTGGTGGAACAAAAGTAATAAGAGGTAGAAGATAAGCAAAAAATTGTGGAACAAAAGTAATAAGAGGTAGAAGAGAAGCAATAAGAGGTAGAAGAGAAGCAATAAGAGGTAGAAGAGAAGCAAAAAGAGGTAGAAGAGAAGCAATAAGAGGTAGAAGAGAAGCAATAAGAGGTAGAAGAGAAGCAATAAGAGGTAGAAGTGAAGCAATAAGAGGTAGAAGAGAAGCAATAAGAGGTAGAAGAGAAGCAATAAGAGGTAGAAGTGGAGCAATAAGAGGTAGAAGAGAAGCAATAAGAGGTAGAAGAGAAGCAATAAGAGGTAGAAGAGAAGCAATAAGAGGTAGAAGAGAAGCAATAAAAGGTAGAAGAGAAGCAATATGTGGTAGAAGAGAAGCAATAAGAGGTAGAAGAGAAGCAATAAGTGGTGGAACAAAAGTAATAAGAGGTAGAAGTGAAGCAATAAGTGGTAGAAGAGAAGCAATAAGAGGTAGAAGAGAAGCAATAAGAGGTAGAAGAGAAGCAATAAGAGGTAGAAGAGAAGCAATAAGTGGTGGAACAAAAGCAATAAGAGGTAGAAGAGAAGCAATAAGAGGTAGAAGAGAAGCAATAAGAGGTAGTAGAGAAGTAATAAGAGGTAGAAGAGAAGCAATAAGAGGTAGTAGAGAAGTAATAAGAGGTAGAAGAGAAGCAATAAGTGGTGGAACAAAAGTAATAAGAGGTAGAAGAGAAGCAATAAGAGGTAGTAGAGAAGTAATAAGAGGTAGAAGAGAAGCAATAAGAGGTAGAAGAGAAGCAATAAGAGGTAGTAGAGAAGTAATAATAGGTAGAAGAGAAGCAATAAGAGGTAGAAGAGAAGCAATAAGAGGTAGAAGAGAAGCAATAAGAGGTAGAAGAGAAGCAATAAGTGGTGGAACAAAAGCAATAAGAGGTAGAAGAGAAGCAATAAGAGGTAGAAGAGAAGCAATAAGAGGTAGTAGAGAAGTAATAAGAGGTAGAAGAGAAGCAATAAGAGGTAGTAGAGAAGTAATAAGAGGTAGAAGAGAAGCAATAAGTGGTGGAACAAAAGTAATAAGAGGTAGAAGAGAAGCAATAAGAGGTAGTAGAGAAGTAATAAGAGGTAGAAGAGAAGCAATAAGAGGTAGAAGAGAAGCAATAAGAGGTAGTAGAGAAGTAATAATAGGTAGAAGAGAAGCAATAAGAGGTAGAAGAGAAGCAATAAGTGGTAGAATAGAAGCAATAAGAGGTAGAAGAGAAGCAATAAGAGGTAGAAGAGAAGCAATAAGAGGTAGAAGAGAAGCAATAAGAGGTAGAAGAGAAGCAATAAGTGGTAGAAGAGAAGCAATAAGAGGTAGAAGAGAAGCAATAAGAGGCAGAAGAGAAGCAATAAGAGGTAGAAGAGAAGCAATAAGAGATAGAAGAGAAGCAACAAGTGGTAGAAGAGAAGCAATAAGAGGTAGAAGAGAAGCAATAAGAGGTAGAAGAGAAGCAATAAGAGGTAGAAGAGAAGCAATAAGAGGTAGAAGAGAAGCAATAAGCGGTAGAAGAGAAGCAATAAGTGGTGGAACAAAAGTAATAAGAGGTAGAAGATAAGCAATAAGTGGTAGAAGAGAAGTAATAAGAGGTAGAAGAGAAGCAATAAGAGGTAGAAGGGAAGCAATAAGTGGTAGAAGAGAAGCAATAAGAGGTAGAAAAGAAGCAATAAGAGGTAGAAGAGAAGCAATAAGTGGTAGAAGAGAAGCAATAAGTGGTAGAAGAGAAGCAATAAGAGGTAGAAGAGAAGCAATAAGAGGTAGAAGAGAAGCAATAAGAGGTAGAAGAGAAGCAATAAAAGGTAGAAGAGAAGCAATAAGAGGTAGAAGTGAAGCAATAAGAGGTAGAAGAGAAGCAATAAGAGGTAGAAGAGAAGCAATAAGAGGTAGAAGAGAAGCAATAAGTGGTAGAAGAGAAGCAATAAGTGGTGGAACAAAAGTAATAAGAGGTAGAAGAGAAGCAATAAGTGGTGGAACAAAAGTAATAAGAGGTAGAAGAGAAGCAATAAGAGGTAGAAGAGAAGCAATAAGTGGTGGAACAAAAGCAATAAAAGGTAGAAGAGAAGCAATAAGAGGTAAAAGAGAAGCAATAAGAGGTAGAAGAGAAGCAATAAGAGGTAGAAGAGAAGCAATAAGAGGTAGAAGAGAAGCAATAAGAGGTAGAAGAGAAGCAATATGTGGTGGAACAAAAGTAATAAGAGGTAGAAGAGAAGCAATAAGAGGTAGAAGAGAAGCAATAAGAGGTAGAAGAGAAGCAATAAGTGGTGGAACAAAAGTAATAAGAGGTAGAAGAGAAGCAATAAGAGGTAGAAGAGAAGCAATAAGAGGTAAAAGAGAAGCAATAAGAGGTAGAAGAGAAGCAATAAGAGGTAGAAGAGAAGCAATAAGAGGTAGAAGAGAAGCAATAAGAGGTAGAAGAGAAGCAATAAGAGGTAGAAGAGAAGCAATAAGAGGTAGAAAAAAGTAATAAGAGGTAGAAGAGAAGCAATAAGTGGTAGAAGAGAAGCAATAAGAGGTAGAAGAGAAGCAATAAGAGGTAAAAGAGAAGCAATAAGAGGTAGAAGAGAAGCAATAAGTGGTGGAACAAAAGTAATAAGAGGTAGAAGAGAAGCAATAAGTGGTAGAAGAGAAGTAATAAGAGGTAGAAGAGAAGCAATAAGTGGTGGAACAAAAGTAATAAGAGGTAGAAGAGAAGCAATAAGAGGTAGAAGAGAAGCAATAAGTGGTGGAACAAAAGCAATAAAAGGTAGAAGAGAAGCAATAAGAGGTAAAAGAGAAGCAATAAGAGGTAGAAGAGAAGCAATAAGAGGTAGAAGAGAAGCAATAAGAGGTAGAAGAGAAGCAATAAGAGGTAGAAGAGAAGCAATAAGTGGTGGAACAAAAGTAATAAGAGGTAGAAGAGAAGCAATAAGAGGTAGAAGAGAAGCAATAAGAGGTAGAAGAGAAGCAATAAGTGGTGGAACAAAAGTAATAAGAGGTAGAAGAGAAGCAATAAGAGGTAGAAGAGAAGCAATAAGAGGTAGAAGAGAAGCAATAAGAGGTAGAAAAAAGTAATAAGAGGTAGAAGAGAAGCAATAAGTGGTAGAAGAGAAGCAATAAGAGGTAGAAGAGAAGTAATAAGAGGTAGAAGAGAAGCAATAAGTGGTAGAAGAGAAGCAATAAGAGGTAGAAGAGAAGTAATAAGAGGTAGAAGAGAAGCAATAAGAGGTAGAAGAGAAGCAATAAGAGGTAGAAGAGAAGCAATAAGAGGTAGAAGAAAAGCAATAAGAGGTAGAAGAGAAGCAATAAGAGGTAGAAGAGAAGCAATAAGAGGTAGAAGAGAAGCAATAAGTAGTGGAACAAAAGTAATAAGAGGTAGAAGAGAAGCAATAAGAGGTAGAAGAGAAGCAATAAGAGGTAGAAGAGAAGCAATAAGAGGTAGAAGAGAAGCAATAAGAGGTAGAAGAGAAGCAATAAGTGGTGGAACAAAAGTAATAAGAGGTAGAAGAGAAATAATAAGAGGTAGAAGAGAAGCAATAAGAGGTAGAAGAGAAGCAATAAGAGGTAGAAGAGAAGCAATAAGAGGTAGAAGAGAAGTAATAAGTGGTGGAACAAAAGTAATAAGAGGTAGAAGAGAAGTAATAAGAGGTAGAAGAGAAGCAATAAGAGGTAGAAGAGAAGCAATAAGAGGTAGAAGAGAAGCAATAAGAGGTAGAAGAGAAGTAATAAAACTACTATTCGTGCTGTTTCGTCCAATAAATGTTTGTCTACAACACAAGTATTCAGCCCTACTGGGAGATACTTGCATTAATAGGAAAGTACAAATATACAATTTATTTCCGGTCTGTGATCGTTACCCTATGCTATAGTCATTGAGAACGTCATCGTGTAAGACACTACTGCAATAGCCAATTTTTTAGTTGGCTGCGTGGTAGTGTGCCAAGCGTTCGGCTTCTCGTGGCAAGGCGCGGTGCCACTGAGTACGGGTTCGATCCCACTTCGGACCATATATTGTTCTTCGTTTTTTTCTATTGTTGTTTGTCTGTCAATTTTTCCGAGTGCTAACACATACTTCTTTGTTCTATTATTCCCTATTATCGCCTCGGAAGTTCCCCATATAATAATATTTATGTATTATTATTTGTACCCAGTATATAATCACTGGGAACTACTATTCGTGCTGTTTCGTCCAATAAATGTTTGTCTACAACACAAGTATTCAGCCCTACTGGGAGATACTTGCATTAATAGGAAAGTACAAATATACAATTTATTTCCGGTCTGTGATCGTTACCCTATGCTATAGTCATTGAGAACGTCATCGTGTAAGACACTACTGCAATAGCCAATTTTTTAGTTGGCTGCGTGGTAGTGTGCCAAGCGTTCGGCTTCTCGTGGCAAGGCGCGGTGCCACTGAGTACGGGTTCGATCCCACTTCGGACCATATATTGTTCTTCGTTTTTTTCTATTGTTGTTTGTCTGTCAATTTTTCCGAGTGCTAACACATACTTCTTTGTTCTATTATTCCCTATTATCGCCTCGGAAGTTCCCCATATAATAATATTTATGTATTATTATTTGTACCCAGTATATAATCACTGGGAACTACTATTCGTGCTGTTTCGTCCAATAAATGTTTGTCTACAACACAAGTATTCAGCCCTACTGGGAGATACTTGCATTAATAGGAAAGTACAAATATACAATTTATTTCCGGTCTGTGATCGTTACCCTATGCTATAGTCATTGAGAACGTCATCGTGTAAGACACTACTGCAATAGCCAATTTTTTAGTTGGCTGCGTGGTAGTGTGCCAAGCGTTCGGCTTCTCGTGGCAAGGCGCGGTGCCACTGAGTACGGGTTCGATCCCACTTCGGACCATATATTGTTCTTCGTTTTTTTCTATTGTTGTTTGTCTGTCAATTTTTCCGAGTGCTAACACATACTTCTTTGTTCTATTATTTTTAGTAGGCTGTTGTGTCTTTTAACATGGCCATAAAACTGCATTTGTCTTGAATGAATTGTGTTTAGTAGTTCTCTTTTAATTTTTAGTTGTTTTAAAACTTCATCGTTTGTTTTCTTTTCCTTTCATCCAATTCTACCTATTCTACTATATATCCACATTTCAAAGGCTTTAATTCTATGTTCTGTTTTCTTGTCTAATGTCCATGTTTCTGCACCATATAGGAATGTTGAGAAGACATAACATTTTGCTATTTTTAGTTATAGCCCTGGTGTTATTTGTTTTGATATTAGCACCAAAGAGAATAAAAAGTAAGAAATAAAGAAACTTGAATAAAAGGTATGTAATTAATAACGAACGGCTAAAATGACCTCATGCGAGAATGTCATTCATTTTTCTGATCGTTTAATTAACGCAATACTTTATTGCAACACAATGACCTGTCTCCGTATACTCTTCTTTAACTATTTTTGCTGATGAAATCGCATTAATCATAAAGAAAACAAAATCTTAATGACCTTCGGTGGATTTCTTTGTATTTTTTTTTAAAATCTTTGGCCATTTTCTACCGTGTGATGTCACCGATTTCATGAGAGAGCAGAGAGCCAATCTTCTTAGTTCTATTTATATAATATATTTCATCTCAAAAATATAATTATGCTACATAAAAATTAAACACAACTTATTTGTGAATATTTATGCTTACAAAAAATGCTTATTTGAAATTATGCAAATTCTAAAACAACTACTACTTAAGTGACATGAGCGATTGATCTAGTATTTATGCGCTATAAAAAAAAAAAACAAAATAACAAAACAAAATGATGATAAAATGTTACGTTTTATCCACGTGAGTTCTGGAGGTATATTTTGGTATTAAAATTCTCAAAGAGGCCAACACAAAAAGGGAACTCCTAAAGAACATCAGAAAGAAACAATCAACATTTTTTTGGAACATCATGCGAAGAGGAAAGTTGGAATACTTGGTTACAACTGGTAAAATAAAAGGAAGAGAGACCGCGGACGACAAAGAGAGAAAATACTGGATATCTTGGTGTCATGGCATGGAAAACAGTCAACAACAGAACTGATGCGATGCCCTGTAGATAGAAGATTGTGGAAGGACATGATCGCCTACGAAAACCGGCATGGCACATGATGATGATGATGATTAAAAGTCATGGATTTTAAGGAATTCCTTACAAGATGATAGAAGCATTTCGTAACTGATCATCATCAGATAAAATGTATTTTGCAAAACGCTGCATCCACCATTATATCTCTTCTCAGCTATATAGGAAAGCTATACGCCAAAATCTTGGAAAAAAGGCTGAGACCAATAATAGAACTACAGTTAAGCGATTCTCAAATGGGGATCCGAAAATAAAACAGAGGATGCACCGACGCACTATTCACATTAAAACAGCTTGCAGAAAAAACGACAGAACACAATCAAAACTTATACATAGCCTTCATTGACCAGGAAAAAGCATTCGACAGAGTAAACAGAGAACAACTGTGGGAGATACTAACATACGAGTAAGCCAACATCTAACCAACGTTATTAAAAGTCTCTACGCCAACAGCAGCTGCAGGGTCAGAACAGCAGCAGGCTACACAGACCACTTCGAAGTTAGATCAGATGTAAGACAGGAGTGCGTACTATCCCCCCTACTGTTTATTGCATACATGGACCATATATGCAAGCTAGCCAACCCTTCAGAGACAGAGGAGATCAACAAGCTTTTATTTGCAGACAATCAGGCACTAATACATGAAACAATAGAGGACCTACAAGAACACTTAAACAAACTCAACAGCTCAGGCACAAAATACAACATGAAAATCAACATCAACAAAACAGAAGTCATGAATGTTGCCAAAAATAAACAGAACATCAACATAACTATAGAAGGTAGCCAACTAAAACAAGTAGAGGAATTCAATTACATAGGAAGTCTAATGACAAACGATAATTCTCAAACTGCAGAGATAGAATCAAGATGCAACAAAGCTTGTCAAATCATCGGACAGTTATCACTACTATTGTCCAACAAGGAAATAACTCTGGAGGCAAAATGAGCACTATACAATACAATCTTCATTCCAACGTTGTGCTACCAATGCCAGACCTGGACCATAGATGCAAGAACAATAAGAAAATAACCTCTACAGAGATGAAATGTGTTAGACGAATGACAGGAAACAGTCTGAGAGACAAGATCAGAAATGAAGAACTGAGAAAAAGCGAGGAATAGCCCCCGCCATAGTATATATAAGGAAACAACAGATAAAATGGTTGGCCACGTGACAAGGCAGAAAGATCAAAACACAACACAACGAGTCTACAAACAAACGTTGTGAGAACTCCAGACCCAAGAGTCGACCACGAAAAAGATGGGTCGATGGAATATTAGAAGCACTAGGAAACATAACAGCAGCAGAGGCGAACAGAAGAGCAAAAGACCGCAAATTATATCTCCCATCGACGCTGAAAGGCAGATGAGGAAGGAAAGATGAAGAAGAAGAAGCTGCATCCACCACAGTCCGTCTGAAAGAATTTTTGCTACATACCAGATCTCCGACGTCCTTCGTTGTCATGTTCAAGGTCATCTTGGTACCTTGAAACCACCTTCTTCTTGGTCTGCCCCTCATATGTCGCCCAGGAACTATGCCTTGCATTATCGTTCTTTTCAGCCCGCTGCATCTTTTGACGTTTTGACGTGGCAATAGTATTTTAATATCCTCTAGAAAATGACGTTTATAAGCCAGTTTTTTTTTAAGTTTCCAAATCTTTTTATGTCTTCATTGCTCTTTTTCATTATCCAAGGTATAGTAAAGATTTTTCTTAACAACTGATAAGAATATATAGTGAGCACAATTATCCAATGGGAGCTCATTATCCAAGGTATAGTAAAGATTTTTCTTAACAACTGATAAGAATATATAGTGAGCACAATTATCCAATGGGAGCTCATTATCCAAGGTATAGTAAAGATTTTTCTTAACAACTGATAAGAATATATAGTGAGCACAATTATCCAATGGGAGCTCATTATCCAAGGTATAGTAAAGATTTTTCTTAACAACTGATAAGAATATATAGTGAGCACAATTATCCAATGGGAGCTCATTATCCAAGGTATAGTAAAGATTTTTCTTAACAACTGATAAGAATATATAGTGAGCAAAATTATCCAATGGGAGCTCATTATCCAGGGTATAGTAAAGATTTTTCTTAACAACTGATAAGAATATATAGTGAGCAAAATTATCCAATGGGAGCTCATTATCCAAGGTATAGTAAAGATTTTTCTTAACAACTGATAAGAATATATAGTGAGCACAATTATCCAATGGGAGCTCATTATCCAAGGTATAGTAAAGATTTTTCTTAACAACTGATAAGAATATATAGTGAGCACAATTATCCAATGGGAGCTCATTATCCAAGGTATAGTAAAGATTTTTCTTAACAACTGATAAGAATATATAGTGAGCACAATTATCCAATGGGAGCTCATTATCCAAGGTATACTGCAGTCTAACATTTGAAACCAAAGCTGAGTTGTTGTAAATGTCAGAAAGTGGAGAGATACACTCACCATCAGTTACCTTAGGGTAATATATACACTAGGGAGCCGCGATAGCTCAGTGGTTAGTGAACTGAACTACAAAGGACAAGAGGTAGAGTTCGATCCCAACCGACGGCTTCCGGTTCACCCAGCCTTTAATGGGTACCGGATTTTTTTCTGGGAAAGTGAAGCGGCGCGGGCGTAATACCGACCACATTATCCCAAAAATCATGTGCCGCAGGTCTGTAAAATTTATGGTCACTAACATCATATTCTCTATACGCCACTTGGCGTGACGGGGACACTTTACTTTTTTTTTTACTAATAGATACACTCACCACCAATTACCTTAGGGTAAGAGATACAGTTACCACAAAATAGCTCAGGGTAAGAGATACACTCACCAACAATTACCTTAGGGTAAGAGATACACTCACCAACAATTACCTTAGGGTAAGAGATACACTCAACAACAATTACCTTAAGGTAAGAGATACACTCACCAACAATTACCATAAGGTAAGAGATGCACTTACCACAAAATAACTAAGAGTAAGAGATAGAGTTACCACAAAATAGCTTAGGGTAATAGATACACTTACCAACAATTACTTTAGGGTAAGAGATACAATTACCACAAAATAGCTTGGGGTAATAGCTACACTCACCAACAATTACCTTGGATAAATGATACCCTCATCAACAAACTGTCTTAATCCTTATGATAAACTGGATAATGAAAAAGAGCAAAGAAGACATGAAACTGGCTTATAAACACCATTCTACAGAGGAAATTAAAATACTATGACCACGACAAAAGTCACGCGCGCGTGAAAGAACAATATTTGAAGGCACGGTTCTTGGGCGAAGCACCAAGGGCAGACCAAGAAGAAGGTGGTCTCAAGACATCAAGGAGACCTTGAATACAACAATAAAAGAAGTGGGAGATCTGGCTTGAGACATAGATTCTTTTAGACGGGCTGTGGTGAATGCAACTTTCTGCAAAGGGTATGCCACATGATGATGATGACCAGATTTGTGTGCTCCATTTATGCACGTTTGAATGGAACAACTTGTGATCCTTTGTTTGACCACTTGATAGTTTTACCAGTTCCCAGATTAAGGTTCTCCTGTAATCCCATGAGATACATAAAGTGATAGCCATTTCAGTGATCGGAAGAATAATACAAAAACTTAACAATTAAAAAATATCCATGAAACAGCAAATGGTAAATGTTCTCATGCTATCAACGTTATTATTGGTCCTTATTTAAAGCTAGGAAAAACAATTTGCAACACTTGAGGTTAGAATTATGAGAAATATTTAAAAAAACATTAAAACGCAAAAAAAAAAAAAAAAGACAGAATGATAAATGAAGACATCAGAAATGTTACAACAAAAAATAAAATTACATAAAAACACAAAAGAGCAGGAAGTAGATTGATACGGCCATCTCTTGAGTGTTGAATCTAACCAAAAACCAAAAACGTCCAGGAGCAGACAATATTTATGTTTCGAGAAAGGCCAAGAATCAAACGGATATAATCAAAATTATACAAATTAAACACCAGCACGGGCAAATGACTGCTAGTGTAACACACCTGGTCCTGAATATGTAACAGCAACAATACCAGCCCCATACTTCCAATAGTGCCAATTCTTTCCACGCCCACGGGACGTTATGGAGAGTGGCGGCAATGCTTGTATAGTTTAGTGCCCAAATGCGCATTTTATTAGTGATATGGACGGTAGTACGTCAGTCCGTCGTACTTTCCTATGAAAGATCACTGGATCGATTTCCAGAGCCGATGTGGTTTTAAAATAAATAGCCACATCTGGGACTTGAACACAAGATTCTCGGGTTAGTAGTTGACGTTAACCATTCAACTTGCTCCTGTAGTAGCTGATGTTAACCATTCAACTTGCTCCTGTAGTAGTTGATGTTAACCATTCAACTTGCTCCTGTAGTAGTTGATGTTAACCATTCAACTTGCTCCTGTAGTAGTTGATGCTAACCATTCAACTTTCTCTTGTAGTAGTTGATGTTAACCATTCAACTTGCTCCTGTAGTAGTTGATGTTAACCATTCAACTTGCTCCTGTAGTAGTTGATGTTAACCATTTAACTTGCTCCTGTAGTAGTTGATGTTAACCATTTAACTTGCTCCTGTAGTAGTTGATGTTAACCATTTAACTTGCTCCTGTAGTAGTTGGATGTTAACCATTTAATTTGCTCCTGTAGTAGTTCATGTTAACCATTCAACTTGCTCCTGTAGTAGTTGATGTTAACCATTCAACTTGCTCCTGTAGTAGTTGATGTTAACCATTCAACTTGCTCCTGTAGTAGTTGGATGTTAACCATTTAACTTGCTCCTGTAGTAGTTGGATGTTAACCATTCAACTTGGTCATGTAGTAGTTGGATGTTAACCATTCAACTTGCTCCTGTAGTAGTTGATGTTAACCATTCAACTTGCTCCTGTAGTAGTTGGATGTTAACCATTTAACTTGCTCCTGTAGTAGTTGATGTTAACCATTCAACTTGCTCATGTAGTAGTTGGATGTTAACCATTCAACTTGCTCATGTAGTAGTTGGATGTTAACCATTCAACTTGCTCATGTAGTATTTGGATGTTAACCATTCAACTTGCTCCTGTAGTAGTTGATGTTAACCATTCAACTTGCTCATGTAGTAGTTGGATGTTAACCATTTAACTTGCTCCTGTAGTAGTTGGATGTTAACCATTTAACTTGCTGCTGTAGTAGTTGGATGTTAACCATTTAACTTGTTCCTGTAGTAGTTGGATGTTAACCATTCAACTTGCTCCTGTAGTAGTTGGATGTTAACCATTCAACTTGCTCCTGTAGTAGTTGGATGTTAACCATTTAACTTGCTCATGTAGTAGTTGGATGTTAACCATTCAACTTGCTCATGTAGTAGTTGGATGTTAACCATTCAACTTGCTCCTGTAGTAGTTGGATGTTAACCATTCAACTTGCTCCTGTAGTAGTTGGATGTTAACCATTCAACTTGCTCCTGTAGTAGTTGGATGTTAACCATTCAACTTGCTCCTGTAGTAGTTGGATGTTAACCATTCAACTTGCTCCTCTAGTAGTTGGATGTTAACCATTCAACTTGCTCCTGTAGTAGTTGGATGTTAACCATTTAACTTGCTCCTGTAGTAGTTGGATGTTAACCATTCAACTTGCTCCTGTAGTAGTTGGATGTTAACCATTCAACTTGCTCATGTAGTAGTTGGATGTTAACCATTTAACTTGCTCCTGTAGTAGTTGGATGTTAACCATTTAACTTGCTGCTGTAGTAGTTGGATGTTAACCATTTAACTTGTTCCTGTAGTAGTTGGATGTTAACCATTCAACTTGCTCCTGTAGTAGTTGGATGTTAACCATTCAACTTGCTCCTGTAGTAGTTGGATGTTAACCATTTAACTTGCTCATGTAGTAGTTGGATGTTAACCATTCAACTTGCTCATGTAGTAGTTGGATGTTAACCATTCAACTTGCTCCTGTAGTAGTTGGATGTTAACCATTCAACTTGCTCCTGTAGTAGTTGGATGTTAACCATTCAACTTGCTCCTGTAGTAGTTGGATGTTAACCATTCAACTTGCTCCTGTAGTAGTTGGATGTTAACCATTCAACTTGCTCCTCTAGTAGTTGGATGTTAACCATTCAACTTGCTCCTGTAGTAGTTGGATGTTAACCATTTAACTTGCTCCTGTAGTAGTTGGATGTTAACCATTCAACTTGCTCCTGTAGTAGTTGGATGTTAACCATTCAACTTGCTCATGTAGTAGTTGGATGTTAACCATTTAAATTGCTCCTGTAGTAGTTGGATGTTAACAATTCAACTTGCTCCTGTAGTAGTTGGATGTTAACCATTTAACTTGCTCCTGTAGTAGTTGATGTTAACCATTCAACTTGCTCATGTAGTAGTTGGATGTTAACCATTCAACTTGCTCCTGTAGTAGTTGGATGTTAACCATTCAACTTGCTCCTGTAGTAGTTGGATGTTAACCATTTAACTTGCTCCTGTAGTAGTTGGATGTTAACCATTCAACTTGCTCCTCTAGTAGTTGGATGTTAACCATTCAACTTTCTCCTGTAGTAGTTGATGTTAACCATTCAACTTGCTCCTGTAGTAGTTGGATGTTAACCATTCAACTTGCTCCTGTAGTAGTTGGATGTTAACCATTCAACTTGCTCCTCTAGTAGTTGGATGTTAACCATTCAACTTGCTCCTGTAGTAGTTGGATGTTAACCATTTAAATTGCTCCTCTAGTAGTTGGATGTTAACCATTCAACTTGCTCCTGTAGTCGTTGGATGTTAACCATTCAACTTGCTCCTCTAGTAGTTGGATGTTAACCATTCAACTTGCTCCTGTAGTAGTTGGATGTTAACCATTCAACTTGCTCCTCTAGTAGTTGGATGTTAACCATCTAACTTCTCCTATTGTAGTTGACGTTAATAATTCTATTACCACTGATTGGCTAAACTGTTAAGCTGTTTAATATTTTCTGTCATTGTCTTCTCTTTTTATATTTTCTCCTATATTGCCTGCTGTTACAAAAGCAGTAAACAAAGACGCGCACAACTTGTCTTCCTGATATATTCATTATTTCACTTTTCTTTGTTTTATATTTTTCTGTCACTCACTTCACGTGTTCAAAATTGTTGTTAAGTGCGCGATCATGCGCCCATGTGTGTGCATATGTTTTATTCGTTTCCAGTTTTATATTCAGAAATATTTACCAAATATTTCGTTTACAATTGTGATATGTCAAGACCGGAGAGACAGCAAATCCCTACAAGTGGACATCATTACTGTACAGACAAAATACGTAGGTTCTTTCACCATCCTCTAGAACCGACACCAGCGACACTCAGCCCGGTCGTAATGCTAACCTCTAAAACGTAAAGAAAACGCTGATCCCGAAAACGGACTTTATTGAGAGCCACTTATCAAAATCTTCTAGAAAAAGCTTTTCTAAAATGCATTAAAGCGCCATGCAAATGTAGCAGCTGTAGCGTCCTCTTTTTAAGTATCGCTTTGCCTCTAGGGTTCTTGGTGATATTTCGGAAGAGAAATCCGATTCAGATGACAATAGGCACTCCAGTAAAATTGTTAATCATTGCTTGCGAGTGCTGGCTGGTCGTCTTCCCAGGAGCTAGTCTTTTCCATTCACTTCCAAACTTGTCTACTCAAGGACGGGGAAGTAAGTGGGAAAATCAGTCTCTAGGAAAATGTCTGTCTCCGTTATTTTATTGTTACTATTTCTAGAGATTTAGGTGATTGTTTTTATTGTACATGAGAATAGTGTAAATATAGCAGGTACAAAAAAGTAAAGATAGTCCCATGTGATTTGCCATAAGGTAATGAAGTGTTAATGTGTTTCAGCTGCATGAAGGGAGCTGTCATTTTCCATCCTCGCTTTCTTTCATTTCCAGATTGTTATTGGTTATGGAAGGCCTCGGTATCACTGTAAACGAATTAAAATCCATAATTGCTCAACCGCCCGTGCCAGTGGGATCATCCGAATTACTAACTCATCTCCCAAACAAAGAAAGTTAACTGTAGTCCCCATCGTAGCAGTCTCAGCACACGCCAAAAGACATAAGGCGAAACCGCGCAGAAAGTGAACATAGCCAACTGTTCCCTGTCATACGATATCATCATTCATTGTAAACAATCGGGATATCGAAACATGATCAAAACGGATGAGACACACAGCTCACGGTGTGCACAGAGCACTTAACTCAGTAGCTCCTGCAACAAGCCGGAATTGTGTCTCTATTTAAAGAGGCTGGGTGAACCCTGCGAGAATTTTATCTCAGAAAAAAAAAAATGTCCCCACCTGTTTATCGAACCAGGGACCTTCACTAACCAGTGCAGTGGTAAGTCATATCTTGTATATCAGATACATAGTGACATGTTGGACAGAAATTGAACGATTTTTTTTCTGTCTGTGGAATGCTATTAATACACAAATTACTTGTTTCTATAATAAGTAATATTGGGATTGGGGATAATGTTTTTGTGGATACGATCCTAGTTTGCTGTTCTCTGTACTATTTTGTTCTATCTTTGGAACCAGTTTAATTGCAGTCAGGAATTCCCCATATCCGTTCCAGAACTTATCACAGCATTTTGCAAAATGCGTTGGTAACTTCCGTTGACAAGGTCGCTCGGTTCACATCCTACTCGACTGCACAGGCGACAATTCCAAACCTCCTAAGTCGCCTCTTACGACATGCACGGAAGTTAACAGTGGCTCTATTCTATTCTCCCCTCACTGGGGCCTCGATGGCTACACTACTTCTAGTCAGAAGCAAGTAGTGGCACGTACACTCCTACAAGGTATGATGACAGCTTTACAAACAATGAAAACAATAATATACTGACGTCCGAGTCAGCTTTCTAGAAAACAGATATTGCAACAAGACGCTTTGATTTGTGGAAAGTAACAACAGGAAAAGAGAGTTGATTCCTTCAAATTGTATTGCTTTATATGAAGGAATGTATTACTTCATTAATCTACAATATTATACAGTGTGGAATACTGAATTCAATTTTTATGCACGTGGTCACATATAGAAACATCCATCAGATAACATTTTTATCTTATTATTTCATTATAGATCGTAAAACGTGGTGAGGAGCTGCATGTTCTTTTAATCCCTAACTGTGTTGATCTGGTTCTCGTTTGTCTCTGCTGCCTCCAGATAAAGACAGATCGCCTCTGTTGTAAACACATAACTGGGGCTGTTAAGTTTCATTCTAGTGACATCACTCAACAATTTATTTTCCTGCAACTACTCGTTCGTATACGTGTTTAATGAAGAGTTAGGGAAGAAACACGCCATACGTTAAAGCTGAAAGTTGCCACCGACTCATAGCTGGTGGTTTGTGCTAGGATAGGAGTACCATAATTATCCAGACCCTATTCCACCTCTTCGTGGTGGGGGGAGCTTAAGCGCCTGCGACCTGCGGTCGCAAAAGCAGGGCCGGCGCACCATCAGCTGGCCAAGACCTAGTAGTTCTACCTCCTCGTGGTCTCCCCCGGTAACAGTCTGCGTCAAACAGACTGGCTAACAGAAGCTAGGATCGACGTGTTCCCTGTAGTGGTGGCTGTTACTGATTGAGGACCCAGTATTGCAGTACCTCTGGGCTGGACTAGTAGTTTCCCAGCGTAGCCTGGGACAGACGACCTCCAACCTCCAGTAAGAGCCGGGAATGTCAAGAAAGCCATTACGACCCGCCACATTCTATGAGTCAAAGGGCAAACAAGCTCGTATCAACTCGTGGTAATCCGTCAACAACAACAACAAGCTCTTCGTGGTGCCTCTAGTAACTGACGGACTAGTCTAGTCTAACCAAGTGAGTTGGGATCGAGAGGGACGGTAACCCTGTATTCAAAAAGGTCATAACAAAATCGGATATGCCTGGACCGAAAGATATAAATATCACAGTTTTACTGAAATCGGCAACACAACGCATTTACGCTTACTAAGTCTTTTAAAGTAAACGTCTTTTAAGTGCAGGAATTCTATTGGTTAAGAGAACTCTACACCTATTCATATAAAGCGAGATGTAAGACAAGGATGCATCCAATGATCACGCTGGTTCAAATCTATACACGGAGCAAATCTTTAAATGCATCACAGAGATGCCAGGCTTAAACATTAATGGAAAGGTAATAAATAACCTAAGATATGCTGATGATACTACAGAAAATCCTAAACATCTACAACAATTACTTAATGAAATAAACATGACGAGCAACAAAAATATGGATTAAAAATGAATATAAAAAAGACCAGAACTATGACTCAAAAACCTACAAGTGGATATCAAATGTGGAAAAAAAAGACCTGGAGGCAGTTCAGAGCTACAACTACCTTGGCCATACTATAACCAGTTATGGAAAATGTACAACTGAAATAAACAAACGAATAGGAATGTCAAAAAAATGTAATTTTAATGCCATGGAAAGAATACTAACATTAAAACAAATAACACCAGGGCTAAAACTAAGAATAGCAAAATATTATATCTTCTCAACATTCCTGTATGGTGCAGAAACATGGATATTAGACAAGAAAACAGAACAGAAAATTGAAGCCTTTAAAATATGGATTTATAGATGAATAGGAAGAAATGGATGAAAAAAAAAACAAATGAAGTTTTAAAAGAACGAAGATGAAAAGAGAACTACCAAACACAATTCAAACAAGAAACATGAGATTTTTGGGCCATGTTAAAAGACACATCAGTCTACTAAAAGTAATCTTGGAAAAGAAAATACAAGATCGAGTAAGATGCAGACTTAGACTAAAATAGATGACTAATATCAAAAGATGAACAAGTCAGCTTATGACAATCTGCAACATCAAAGCAAGAGACAGAGTGTAATGGCACTCCATGGTAGCCAACATTCCATGCGTAGACGGCACTCAATGATGATGATGATGATGATTCCCTTAGTCATCAGGTGAACACAAATTGAGAGAAAAATATTTTTTTTTTTATTTGCGTTCGCCAGCTTTCATGTCTGGGGACTTCTCCAGAGACTAAGAACTTAATTTTGCATGCCCCGTTTTTCCCTGGGAACCCTGTGCACAGGGGTCCATCGCCGTATGGGCAGATAATCCCTCTTAGGAAGTACTCATATTTTTTCCGTCGATGAGTAATTGACGTTTCAAGCCGGATCTCGGTGCTAAGACCAGGGGTGGTTGCCATGGAAACAAATCACAAATAACAATTTCAACTAGTACAGCCTGGATTTGAACTCACAATCTCTCTGTCTCGAGACCGGCGTCTTATCTCGAGACCAACTAGCCCCGCCCCTCCCCTATAAAGGATGAATAGAGTTATACAAAACAATTTTTTCAAAGAATACAGAATTGTTACTTCCTGCGGATACCTTCACATATCAACTGCCACAATTTTCGAGCGAAAGTTCATTTATTAAACCAATTCTCAGTTTGGAAAAGTTGAAGGACGAAGAGATAGAGAGAAGCAAAGTGTAAAGACACCAGCCAGCTTAAGAGAATATAAAAAAATGACAAATAATCAACAACAGAAACGACCATATGTGGTCCGAAGCAGGATCGAACCCGTACTCCTTGGCACGAAAAGCCAAACTCTAGGGTACTCTGCCAACTCGGCTAACTAAAAAAATTAGCCATCATTGGCGATAAACATACCCCTTCCTCTGAATTAGGTTCTCCCCTCTGTGTTACAAAAAAAAAAAAAAACATCCAATTGAGAGTGAATTGTTTTATTTCTTGTGTTGATCTGATGTAGATAATAGTTATCGATGTCGTGAGTATAAGTGAAGGATTTATTACCATTTACATCTTTCACAAGCTCGTTTCTTTGTAGTTTCAAGTTTACAAATACTATTTTTTTTTAAAATATGTCTTTTTTGTCAATCCAGTAATCTCCCGATTTGAGTCAACAATTTTAATATTAAATTGTTCTTTTTTCTTGATGTAACTTAGCCTCGTTTTGAAAGTTAGTGACACAGATTATGATGTAGCCTCGTTTTGAAAGTTAGTGACAGAGATTATGATTTAGCCTCGTTTTGAAAGTTAGTGACACAGATTATGATTTAGCCTCGTTTTGAAAGTTAGCGACAGAGATTATGATTTAGCCTCGTTTTGAAAGTTTTTGACACAGATTATGATTTAGCCTCGCTTTGAAAGTTAGTGACACAGATTATGATTTAGCCTCGTTTTGAAAGTTAGTGACACAGATTATGATTTAGCCTCGTTTTGAAAGTTAGTGACACAGATTATGATTTAGCCTCGTCTTGAAAGTTTTTGACAGAGATTATGATTTAGCCTCGTTTTGAAAGTTAGTGACAGAGATTATGATTTAGCCTCGTTTTGAAAGTTAGTGACACAGATTATGATTTAGCCTCGTTTTGAAAGTTAGTGACACAGATTATGATTTAGCCTCGTTTTGAAAATTAGTGACACAGATTATGATTTAGCCTCGTTTTGAAAGTTAGTGACAGAGATTATGATTTAGCCTCGTTTTCGAAGTTTGTGACAGAGACATTATAACTTAGTCTCGTTTTCAAAGTTAGTCACAGAATTGATAACTTAGTCCTGATTTTAGAGACTGCCAGAGAGAGAGAGAGAGAGAGAAACTTAATTCCATTATGAGCGTTTGTGACTTACCGTACTGATATATTTATTATTTAACTTTGTATTCCTGCTGTCACGTTACTGACAAGTTAACAACTGCGTCGTCATCACCTAGAAGATACTCTCTTGTTGAGTGATTTCATGAGCACGTTCCCGTGTTCGTATCTAGTGTGTCTAAATAACCTCTATCACAGTTTATTATTCATTAGGACAATCACAACGCTGCGAGCTAATATCCCAATAGTACAGACACGCATTCCGATGTAAAACAATCAATATGTTCAAACAAATGATAGCTCCTGCTATTGTCTCCCCTAGCCACGGCGCACAACCTTGTAACCTTACCCATGACAGTAACAATAAGGATAATGACTGATTCCACACTTCCGGTCTTGTTTTGACTAAGTGGATCATGGAATGTTATAATTAGAGCTATAGTGGACTCCGCGTTTAATGACATTAGACAGTAATCCTCAATGGCAAGGTGTGAGCTAACAGACACATACGTAGTCTTCATCATCATCATCATCGTGTGCCTTCTCCGCAACGAAGGCTGGCTACCATGGATCGCCATTCTACTCTGTTTCTTGCTTTGATGGTGCAGGCTGTCATAGATTGACTTGACCATCTTTTGATGTTACTCGTCCATGTTAGTCTTGGTCTGCCTCTACCTCTTTTACCTTGTATCTTTCTTTCCAATATTACTTTTAGTAGGCTGTTGTGTATGTAGTCTTAGTGAATTTAATATATAAAGCAACATGTAGAATTCGTTCTGTCTAATTTTCATTTTAAAACCAAGCAGAAAATCCGCACACAAAGTCAATTAATAGAGCAGAGAAATATCAAGGGAAATTATATCGCATGCTTTCCCTCATTTATTTGGAAATTTTTCCCTCGTGTTTAATTTATTTTGGAGTCATGCCTTCTTATATTTGTTTTTGAGTTCTGGAGACTTTTTTGTGTCTCTATTTGTTATGCAGTCATCTTTTTGTGTCTTAATCTATTTTGAAGACTTAAATTCCTTCTCTTCTGTCTTAATCTTGTTATTAAGACTTTCATTAATTTAAATGTTATTTGTTCTGTAGTCTTTCCTTCGTGTCTCTTGCAGTGGCTCTCTTTGATCTGCAATATTTTAGCTTCTAATTGGGCTAAATTTCATTGTTCATGTCTCACGTTGCTGTCATTGTTTTCCTTGCATGGAATATCTCTTACCTGTCTTCACTATCTGTGGAGCGTATGCCTGATTCCTCCATTTTTCATTGACATGATTTTTGGAGTAGTTAATTACCTTCTAGACCGAGCTGTGATAGCTCAGTGGTTAGTGAACTTGACTACGTAGAAGAAGTCGGTTCCATCCTGAACGACGGCTTCCAGGTTCTATCCATCCATCCATCCATCCATCCATCCATCCATCCATCCATCCATCCATCCATCTATCTAATCTATCTATCTATCTATCTATCTATCTATCTATCTATCTATCTATCTATCTATCTATCTATCTATCTATCTATCTATCTATCTATCTATCTATCTATCTATCTATCTATCTATCTATCTATCTATCTATCTATCTATCTATCTATCTATCTATCTATCTATCTATCTATCTATCTATCTATCTATCTATCTATCTATCTATCTATCTATCTATCTATCTATCTATCTATCTATCTATCTATCTATCTATCTATCTATCTACCTACCTACCTACCTACCTACCTACCTACCTACCTACCTACCTACCTACCTACCTACCTACCTACCTACCTACCTACCTACCTACCTACCTACCTACCTACCTACCTACCTATCTATCTATCTATCTATCTATCTATCTATCTATCTATCTATCTATCTATCTATCTATCTATCTATCTATCTATCTATCTATCTATCTATCTATCTATCTATCTATCTATCTATCTATCTATCTATCTATCTATCTATCTATTTATCTATCTATCTATCTATCTATTGTCCTTTCGAGCCGAAGACGGCACATAGGGCAGAACCACAATCTCAAAAACAGAAACCATGCGTGCCAAAATGGCACATATTGCAGAGATTACTGCTCTAAAATATATGGCGCTGTTTCCATAACAATACTTTTTACAATGACAGCTTGTCAAGACATCGATCAACCTCCTTAGTCGCCTCTTACGACATGCCTGGAAGGTCACAGTGTCACTATTCTTTATCTCCCTCATAATGAGGCCCAGGTAACGCACGGCCAGGTTCACAAAGCCTTAAATGGGTACATGATTTTTTTCTGGGGAAGTAAAGCGCCAGGAGCGTAGTACCGACAACACTACCCCAAAAATCATGTGCTGAAGGTCTGTCAAAATTATGGACATTAACACCATACCCTCTATACGCTATTTGGCGTGACGGGGGCTCTTCAATTTACTTACTTACCTTCTAACTTGGCTCGACTTGTCTAGTGACTGAATCTTAACAATGACTGCTAATTTTTAAATAACTAGCCTTTGTCTTCATTTGCTCATCACAATTTTTATATCTTTGTGTAATGTTGATTTTGATTAACATCTTTGCTCATCATGATCTTTGATATCTTTGGCGTAATGTTGATTTTGATTAACATCTTTGCTCATCATGATCTTTGATATCTTTGGTGTAATGTTGATTTTGATTAACATCTTTGCTCATCATGATCTTTAATATCTTTGGCGTAATGTTGATTTTGATTAACATTTTTGCTCATCATGATCTTTAATATCTTTGGCGTAATGTTGATTTTGATTAACATCTTTGCTCATCATGATCTTTAATATCTTTGGCGTAATGTTGATTTTGATTAACATCTTTGCTCATCATGATCTTTGATATCTTTGGTGTAATGTTGATTTTGATTAACATCTTTGCTCATCATGATCTTTGATATCTTTGGCAGAATGTTGATTTTGATTAACGTCCTTCCCCCATTTTCTCCTTTTTTCACTCACATCAAAAGTCCACCTACGAAGTTTCGGCCTATCCCTAGGCTTCTCTTCATCTTCGATCTGCCTTCTTTCTCTTACCGTTGGCCATCGATCAATCAATCAAAGACCTTTATCCCCTTTTTTGAGCATAGACCACGGACATCCATTCATCCTTATTGCTGGACAGTTTCCTTACTTCCCTCCAGTCTGGGTCAGTGTTCTCGTGAGTTTCCATGACTTTCCATCTTCGTGTATATTTTGGTATTCCTGGTTTCCTCTTACCCTGTCGGTTCCATAACAATTGACCATGCACTGATAAGTCATCTTAACCTGGGCTGTAGATAGCCATGCAACTCGAATCATGTAACCGACCAATTATTATAAGGGTGAGGATACTTTCTCTAAAGAAGCATGACAATAATAATAAAGAAAGAAATAATCTTACTCTTCTTCGCGGAGCGTTCAATAATTGTTTCCAGTGTTTTGATTATTAATTACTGTTAAATAAAGTAACGGTTTTATCTACATCTTGCTAGGTGTATATGGCATACGGTGTTAGTCATCATAGTTTTACATGATCACAGTACAGTTCTGGACTATTATTTGTATCCAGTCTATACCAGTGGAAGCTACTGTTCGTGCTGTTTCGTCCTTTATCTGCCTGCAACGAAAGTATTCTGTCCTACCCTATCCGGGAGATACTTTTATTAACATTTTTATTAATAGGAAAATACACATTTGTAATTTATTCACGAGTTGTGTTTGTAACCCTCTGCTACGGTTTATGAGTAGACATGCGTGAGAGACATCGTCAATGCTAGCTATCTTTTTAGGTAGCTGAGTTGGCCGTGTGCTCTAACGTTTGGTTCTCGTGGCAAGGCGCTTTGTCGAGGAGTACGGGTTTAATTCTGCTTCGGACCATCTATTGTTCTGTTTTCTTTCTTCTGTTGTTGATTATTTGTGATTTTTATCCGAGTGTTGTAAACATACTCTTCCACTGAAATGATTCTCTATTGGGTGATGTGGTCGGTATCACGCCAGATCGCCATTACTTCTCCAAAACATATATGGTACCCATTTGTCGAGGCTAGATGAACCTCGGTGCCGATTGGAACATATTCTACGTTTGGGAATCAAATCCAGCCCTTTATGATCAGGAAGAGAGCACACTAACCACTCAGCCACAGAGGCTCAAAAATAATGACTGTACCAATCAATTAATGTGATTTCACGATATGATTGCCAATGTATGTTGTTCCCGCTGCCATATCGGGAGGGACAAGAGCTTGGGGAAATAGAGAAAAGTATGAGGTAGGGAGGTGGATAGGAGAAACGTTTGAAAAGACGCTGTCTACAAATAGATAGTGTAGATCACTGAGCACTTTAACTACTCATTTTAACAAATTTGTCGTCTTTTTTTTGTTGTTGTTGTACAATTGTTGCTGAGTCACAAAATGCGAGTCCGCCCCCCTTAATTTAAAATTATTTGCAAAAATGTTTATCTCCAGACCGTTGAATGTCATTAAAATGTATCGTAACACGCCACAGTGTAAAAAAATCAACCAGTGTTCATGTGTAAAATATGACGCAAAAAGAGTAGATGAACCAATTAACAAGTCAGACACATCGTGTGCTGTCAAGTTATCTTCAATGTTATATCACACGAACGCAGCTCAATGCTTCTTTAATGAAAAGAAAGAGAGCGGAAAACGAATTTGGGAGCACTGATTGATCAACATGATTACAATAACAAAGTGGTGGAGTAGGGGTTAGATAAGCTATGATTTGCTGAGCTGGCGTCAAAATTGTGTCGCGATTGTGAAAGGTCTTTTTTTCCCTCTAAGTAAACGTAATGGATAAATTATATCTATTTTTGTATTAAACAAATTAGCAAAGGGAAGGCCAGTGCTGAGATATAAGGATGTACAATCTGGCATCAGATCGTAGCGCACGAATAACAAAAAGAAAGAAAAAATCCTGCACAGCAACATTCGGGAGCCGCGATAGCTCATTGGTTAGTGAACTGGACTACAAAGGACAAGGGGTAGGGTTCGATCCCAACCGACGGCTTCCGGGTTCACCCAGCCTTAAATGGGTACCGGATTTTTTTTTGGGAAAGTAAAGCAGCACGGGCGTAATACCGACCACATTACACCAACAAATCATGTGCTTAAGGTCTGTAAAATATAGAGTCACTTACACCATATTTCCCTATATGCCACTTGGCGTGACGGGGGTACTTTACTTTATTACAGCAACATTCGAGGAAGTGTTGATGTAAAATTCATAAGACAAAAGTCACAGGAGAAAGGAGATAAGGCCAGGCATGACATATACATACGGGCGTAATACCGACCACATTACCTAAAAAATCATGTGCGGAAGGTCTGTAAAATTTATGGTCACTAACACCATATTCACTATACACCACTTGACGTGACGGGGGCTCTTTACTTTTACTTTTATCATAAATACATCTTGTTCGTTTTGCAGTCAGATCTGTCTATCCATTATTGGTAGATTCTGTCACGACAGAAGCTGCTCAGGAAAACTGCGTCCAGCATTAGTAAAAAAAAAAAAAAGTAAAGTACCCCCGTCACGCCAAGTGGTGGCGTATAGGGAATACGATGTTAGTGAACATAAATTTTACAGACCTTCGGCACATGATTTTTGGGGTAATGTGGTCGGTATTACGCCCGTGCCGCTTCACTTTCCCAGAAAAAAATCCGGTACCCATTTAAGGCTGGGTGAACCCGGAAGCCGTCGGTTGGGATCGAAACCTACCCCTTGTCCTTTGTAGTCCAGTTCACTAACCACTGAGCTATCGCGGCTCCCTGCGTCCAGCATAGGCCACTAATATACTACTAAACTTCTGAAAAATCATGATTGCTTACTACCGACTGTCTATCAAAACTATAAAAGGTGATATATATGTACAAATGTAGTAGCCATCATGATGAGAGTCATCCTAGAGACAGTAAGGAATCTACCTGCAACATTTCCAGTTCTATCGACATTGAAATCTACGAGCTCTTTAAAAGTAATGTATAGTGAGTAAGCTAAAAAGACCAACGAGGAAGTTCCAAAGAGGCCAACACAAAAAGGGAGCTCTTAAAAAACATCAGAAAGAAGCAATCAACATTTTCGGGCACATAATGAGAAGAGGAAAGTTGGGATACTTGGTTATAACTGGCAAAATAAAATGAAAGAGAGATTGCGCACGACAAAGAGAGAAAATATTGGATAGCCTGGTGTCATGGCATGGAAAACAGTCAACAACAGAACTGATACGATGCACTGTAGATAGAAGATTGTGGAGGGACATGATCGCCTACGCCAACCGGTACGGCACATGATGATGATGATGATGATGATGATGATAGTAAGTAACTGACACTCATACTATTTCTCCTCGTTCTGTCGTCTCCTCACACTCTCTTCTTTCTTGTCTTCCTCACTCTTTATTTCATCCTCCCTTTCACTTTTTTTTTCTCCTTCAATCTCACATACATGCACTCAGACCACCAGAGACAAACACACACTCCTATTTCTCTCTGTCTCAAATACAAACACTTGGACCACCACAGACAAACACACAGCCCTGCCACTATACACACTTTTTCTCTCTCATCTTACCGCCATGTTTGACAACCAAAAGCACCGACAATAGACTAAATGACAGATTATCTCCCTTGCCACTGTGAGTCACACTCAGTTACCTGCCCCTTTAGTTGATTGCTACGAAAGCTTGGCAAACATTTCCACACTTTAATTGTAACCGACCACGACTTTAAAGTTGATGAGATTCCTAGACTAAACCGATGAGCAGTCGGTGCTGATTACAGCTAGATCCCTGTCTAATTACCATTCTTCCAGTAATGATAATGTCACCAACACAAAATCTTTCAGACGTGAGACGAAACAGTCATCTTTTCTTCGCTTTCCTCTCTCAATCAGATAACAGATGAACGACTCTAAGGAGACCGTGTTGATTACAATGACGATGCGGACAGTTCTAGAAAGAGGCAAAATGATGGCAGGATGGGATGTGGAAGAGGCTGAGGGCGAGACTCACTCAGACAAGGTAGGTTATCTTGACGGTACCAGATACAAGAAATGAAGTAGAGAGAATAAAAGTACGTACATATACGCTCGTGCACTGCTCATTAAATCTTTCAGTACGGAAGGTTTTTGTCAATCCAGCGGTAGAGATTTCAGAGACAAACTTTCTCATGGTTTTAAATATCAAACTACATGTTTAAATCTATCTGAACCCTAAAGTATGATATCATCATTTTTAGATAATTGAACAAGGAATTAAATTTCATCAATACCAGGATGATACAAGAAATAGAAAATATATGGTTTGATGACGGTTTACACTAATCAAGTTGAGAGTGACGCACTGTGCGGCTCAACGTACATGACCGAAATTGACGTGGCGCATAGAGCGTCGAAACGGTCGGAAAGAGTTAACACTCAGGTTTATTATCTCATCAAACTGCGCAGGGCACAAACTCTTCAGCACAGGCTGGTTGTCCAGGAGAAAGTTGAAAAAGTTAGTTCACACATTATTAACATCGAGGTAGGAACTTTAGTCTTCTGTCTTAAATTGTATCAAAAGCAAAATCTACTAAACACAATTAGAACAAGACAAATGAAATGTTTGGGGCATGTTAAAAGACACAACAGCGTACTAAAAGTAATATTGGAAGGGAAAATATAAGGTAAAAGATACAGAGGCAGACCAAGACTAACATGGACGAGTAACATCAAAAGATGGACAAGCCAATCTATGACCACCTGCACCATCAAAGCAAGAACCAGGATGGAATGGCGATCCATGGTAGCCAACCTTCGTTGCGGAGACGGCACCCGATGATGATGATGATCAAAAGAAACGAAATGTTGATAACGATCTAATCGTATCTGACTGACTCGAACTGTTTGTTTGGAATATGAGGAGGTAACTTACATGACACACACATACGTAGCTAACACACACACACACACACACATATATATAATATCGTAGGGGAGTGAAATAGTGATAAATATGGTGGACTAGTTGGTCACGAGACAAGACGCTGGTCACGAGACAAGACGCTGGTCACGAGACAAGACGCTGGTCACGAGACAAGACGCTGTTCACGAGACAAGACGTTGGTCACGAGATAAGACGTTGGTCACGAGACAAGACGCTGGTTACTAGACAAGACGCTGGTCACGAGACAAGACGTTGGTCACGAGACAAGACGCTGGTCACGAGACAAGGCGTTGGTCACGCGACAAGACGCTGGTCACGAGACAAGATGTTGGTCACGAGACAAGACGCTGGTCACGAGACAAGATGTTGGTCACGAGACAAGACGCTGGTCACGAGATAAGACGTTGGTCACGAGACAAGACGCTGGTCACGAGATAAGATGTTGGTCACGAGACAAGACGCTGGTCACGAGATAAGACGTTGGTCACGAGACAAGACGCTGGTCAAGAGACAAGATGTTGGTCACGAGACAAGACGCTGGTCACGAGATAAGACGTTGGTCACGAGACAAGACGCTGGTCACGAGATAAGATGTTGGTCACGAGACAAGACGCTGGTCACGAGATAAGATGTTGGTCACGAGACAAGACGCTGGTCACGAGATAAGATGTTGGTCACGAGACAAGACGCTGGTCACGAGATAAGATGTTGGTCACGAGACAAGACGCTGGTCACGAGATAAGATGTTGGTCACGAGACAAGACGCTGGTCACGAGACAAGATGTTGGTCACGAGACAAGACGCTGGTCACGAGATAAGACGTTGGTCACGAGACAAGACGCTGGTCACTAGACAAGACGCTGGTCACGAGACAAGACGTTGGTCACGAGACAAGACGCTGGTCACTAGACAAGACGCTGGTCACGAGACAAGGCGTTGGTCACGAGACAAGACGCTGGTCACTAGACAAGACGCTGGTCACGAGACAAGACGCTGGTCACGAGACAAGACGCTGGTCACGAGACAAGACGCTGGTCACGAGACAAGACGCTGTTCACGAGACAAGACGTTGGTCACGAGATAAGACGTTGGTCACGAGACAAGACGCTGGTTACTAGACAAGACGCTGGTCACGAGACAAGACGTTGGTCACGAGACAAGACGCTGGTCACGAGACAAGGCGTTGGTCACGCGACAAGACGCTGGTCACGAGACAAGATGTTGGTCACGAGACAAGACGCTGGTCACGAGACAAGATGTTGGTCACGAGACAAGACGCTGGTCACGAGATAAGACGTTGGTCACGAGACAAGACGCTGGTCACGAGATAAGATGTTGGTCACGAGACAAGACGCTGGTCACGAGATAAGACGTTGGTCACGAGACAAGACGCTGGTCACGAGACAAGATGTTGGTCACGAGACAAGACGCTGGTCACGAGATAAGACGTTGGTCACGAGACAAGACGCTGGTCACGAGATAAGATGTTGGTCACGAGACAAGACGCTGGTCACGAGATAAGATGTTGGTCACGAGACAAGACGCTGGTCACGAGATAAGATGTTGGTCACGAGACAAGACGCTGGTCACGAGATAAGATGTTGGTCACGAGACAAGACGCTGGTCACGAGATAAGATGTTGGTCACGAGACAAGACGCTGGTCACGAGACAAGATGTTGGTCACGAGACAAGACGCTGGTCACGAGATAAGACGTTGGTCACGAGACAAGACGCTGGTCACTAGACAAGACGCTGGTCACGAGACAAGACGTTGGTCACGAGACAAGACGCTGGTCACTAGACAAGACGCTGGTCACGAGACAAGGCGTTGGTCACGAGACAAGACGCTGGTCACTAGACAAGACGCTGGTCACGAGACAAGACGCTGGTCACGAGACAAGACGTTGGTCACGAGACAAGACGCTGGTCACTAGACAGAGAGGTTTTGTATTTAAATCTCGGCTGCACCAATTGGGATCTTTATTTATGATTTCTCTCTGAGGCAACCACCCCTGGTCTCAGCAGGAGGCCCGGCTTGAAACGTGAATTACTTATCGACGGAAAAAAATATGAGTACCTCCAATGACGGTGTTATCTGCCTGTGCGACGAGGGACCACTGTAAACACGGCTCCCAGAGAAAAGGGGATTAACACACACAATTCACTCACTAGTCTTTAGGGACTTCACCAGAGGTGAAAGTCAGTGAACGTGAAAAAATACATCTATTTATGTAATATTGAGTTATTGAGTTATTTGCGGGTCATCATCATTGCACTCCGAACATGTCCATAGGTGCTCAGATCCCCTCCCCAGCAAGTCCCGCAGTATCCAGCGACTGACGACTCCAGTTCTTTGTGGGTTGATAAGTCTTCTTACACGGCCACCAAGTTTCTCATTTCTGGCTGTGCCCATCTTAACTCCCATTTCCAACATCCGAAGAAGTGACGTGGATCTGTGTTTATTGAATTCCTGTGCTCTTCTCATATCTCGGGGGGCATTGATGATGTCCCCCCGATACATTAGTTTTGCCCGTCCTCAACGACAGCGCAGCTAGCCAACCTGTCCGCTCTTTCATTTCCCCGTACTCCCTCATGTCCAGGGACATTGACAAAGGTGACATTACGTATTTTGGATTTCTGCAATGACTCTACCCATTGCATGCGTACAGAGCCTGCCTCCACTTTTTTTATCATGCTCATCGAATCACTCAGTATACATGCGTGGGTGTAGTCTTGTTACTCTAACCATTTGAATGCCTTGGTCACTGCCATCACCTCCATTGTCATGCTACTCATGGTCATGACGTATGCACCACTATCTTCGTAGACTATTCTGCCTGCCGAGCGTGCTGTAAATGCCCATGCACTTCTTTGGTGTCGTCTTACAGATCCGTCTGTATCGATGACTACATCTTTCCCATCGGTGTTATCGCAGATGAGACCGTTTACTTCAGCATTAACCACGACCGGGTTCTGTTCCCTACTTTTCCTGTCGAGTGTGACAATGCACGAGAAAGTCCCCTTAAATGACGTTGGCACCGGTATCCACTCCTCACCAACGCTGATATTGGTAAGCCGCAGACCTGATTGCTGACATCTTCTGCCCGACCCACCCATGATTTGCCGCTTTTTAGCCTGGCACCTTTCCCTGTGTTGAGCACGTGGTGCAATGGGTGCTCTTTATCTGTACTAATCTTCAGGTATGCTCGTACTCTCCAGGTCTTGATTCTGTCATCCATGGTTGGAAAGTCAAGAAGATACCTCATTGCTACACAGGGAGTGTCCCTTGTACATCCCAAGATAATGCGCATGGCTTAATTTTGTATTTTCTCCAGCCTATCAATTTGAGTGGTACTGACAGTAAGAATTGCCAGGGCATACTCGATTGGTGCGAGGAATAATCCCTGGAACAGAAGAGTAAGTAGCCTCTGCTCGATGTTGGCAGCTGCCATGACCTTCAAGGCGGCTAATCCTTTGCGGGATTTTGTTATCACATGGTCGACTTGGTCCCGAAAACACAGGCTGCGATCAAACTTAACTCCGAGGTATGTCATCAACCTGTCCCTGGTCACCTCATCAGCACCCATTAGTACTACCGGTGTGGTCGTATTAACGATATGATTGTTAAGGGAGAACCATGAAACAGATGCTTTATTAGGATTAACCAAGGCACCTGAAACCCCACACCAGGAAGAAATGCGATCGAGTTCGTCTTGCATTGTGGAGGCGATTCCCCGTCTGTCTCTTCCCTGTCGATATACCAGAATATCATCAGCAAAAGTCATAGTTCTTCCCCTCTCATCCAGTTGTTGTTCCGCGATCGTTATTGTGTATACGTTAAATAGAACTGGTGACAATGGTGAACCTTGTGGCAGCCCTGGACAAATGGATGTTGGCTCGGAAGACCAACTTCCATATCTGAGTATCACCTTCCACTGAAGCAGTGCCGCGGCGATCTATCTAATGAGAAAGGGGTGCACCGTCAGTTTGAGGAGCACATGCATGAGGTTTTCAAATGGTAGCCTGTTGTATGCATATGTAATATATTCTGTTAGAGAACGACTTGAATGAGAATGAAAATGAACAAGACATATTATTATATATTATATATTTTATTTTAGTATATATATATATATATATATATATATATATATATATATATATATATATATATTCTGTTCAAGTACTAGGCCACAGTAACTCCATGCGAGAGGGCCCAGCTTCATTTTCGCTGTCATTATTTTTCATTAAGTGAATGAAAAGGGTACTATTTCCTTTTTGCTGGGGTCGTCGACTGGGGAGCACGAAGCTGCGATCGAACTTAGGTGCACAAAATCGCTAAACCAGCAAGTGACCACAAGACAATAACTGCCACTATTATCAAGCACCAAGATCGTTGGAAGTGTTATCACATCTTCTATCTACAGCTGTTTATCATTTCTGTTGCTAACATCTCACAAAGACGTTCTCTAAAAGTGTTCTCTGATTCACAATTTCCCTTTGTCTTTCAATTGTTCCGGTCGTCACAATAAATTCCACCTGTTCCCTACTCGAGAAAAAAAAACAGAACAGTAAATTGAAGCCTTTGAAATGTGGATCTATAGAAGAATAGGTAGAATTGGATGGAATTAAAAGAAAACAAACGATGAAGTTTTAAAACAACTAAAAATAAAGAGAAATACTAAATACAATTCAGACAAGACATGACATTTTTAGGGCACGTTAAAAGACACAACACCCTAATAAAAGCAATATTGGAAGGGAAAAAACAAGGTAAAAGAGGCAGAGGGAGACCAAGACTAACATGGACGAATAACATCAAAAGATGGACAAGTCAAACTATGACAGCCTGCACCATCAAAGCAAGAAACAGAGTGGAATGGCGCTCCATGGTAGCCAACCTTCGTTGCGGAGACGGCACTCGACGATGATGATGTTCCCTACTCAGAAAATGACAAGAAACTATTATTTTCTCCTGGTATTATTATGTATTCCATTGAATCAGTGAGTTCAATTTGTCATGTGATTCGATCCAATGCATTTCTTATCACGCTGTAAAAGACTACAAAAATAGGTTTGTAATATGAAATAAACGGCAGCCAATTTTAAGTAATCCTTGCTGAACAAACGTTTATATTGCGTGTTGGTTAAAGGTTGCTAACACAATGTAGTGGAATCATAGAACACAGTGGAATTTGTCATTATGGTCACTGCCGAGTTTGAGATCAACAGTTGAGAACACCCAGGTAGAAACCACTTGGAAGATTGTACCTCAACGGCATCCACCCAACGAGAGAGAAAACTACCTGGAAGATCCAGTCTCCTGAGGGCGGAGTGTGTCAGCCACGGCGAAGATTTCAGAGAAATATCAGGACACAAACATTTACGATTTCTGACTATGCGACCAGTGTGTCTCTGGGTGTTATTGTTCCCCCTCCATTATATAAAAAAAGTTAAATAAGTAAATTACCCCCGTCACGCCAAGTCACGTTTAGGGAATATGGTGTTAGTGACCATACATTTTACAGACTTTCGGCGCATGATTTTGGGGTAATGTGGTCGGTATTACGCCCGTGCCACTTTACTTTCCCAGAAAAAAAATCCGGTACCCATTAAAGACTGGGTGAACCGGACGCCATCGATTGGGATGGAACCCTACCTCTTGTCCTTTTTAGTCCAGTTCACTAACCACTGAGCTATCGCGGCTTCCCCCTTCCATCTTAAAACAGGACAAATATTCAATATCGCATGATCACAAGACTTGAACGTTGAAGAATAAGATAAATAATTGGTTGTAGATGTCCTCAAGAGTAACAGACATAAACAACTAGAAATGAACCAAGCAAGATTGCTTATGCACCTATAGCATTAGGGAGACAGGCAAATCAATGCAAAGCTGCGGTAAAGCTGGGGTAAGGCCGCATGTAGGCCGAACGTCAAATATGCTGCATTGTCATGTTTTAAGTCTCTACAAACTTTATAGGAGTGTATGTTAAACGCCACTACTTGTTCCCACCTAGCATTAACATGGGCATTACCTGACATGAGAGGAAGAGACAACCATAATGGATATGGCGACGAACCATACATGATGAAATGAAAGAGACTGGCATGCCCTGGCGAGAGTTGTCAGTGCTTGCTCCAGGCCGAATTTTATGGAGATCTCTTGTGGATATCTCTTGTGGATATCTCTTGTGGATATCCTACGCTCAGACTGGAGGATTAAGGAAAAAAAAGTTATGAATGCTTACTTGCCACAGAGGGGGCGAAATGTGAGCAAGTGGACAATTAAACCATAAATGAGAACAGTCACAGACTGGAGATGATGTGACGGACTATCTAAGGACAAGATTAATGCACCAACCACAAAGCCACGGTCATTTCCTTAACACAGACACTGTACAACATTCGCTAAGTAATTGTTGCACGCGCATTTCTCATTTGAACATTAAGTGAATCAGACGAATAAACAAATTGGACAAAATAAAAAAAAAAGACAATGAATTATTTAATCTTTGAATAATCCAATCTATAAGTTTTTGTTATTGTTTATAAATTAATTAATCCATGCAGAAAACCTCAATTAATGTATTACTCAATCAATGAATCGCATCACCAGCTCATCACTTAATCAGTAAATCAATGATCAACTTAATCTCTCAGTTGCTCATTCAGTCATGAATTTACTCTAACATTCCATACATTAAATGTTAAATTTGCCGTTAATTTCAGAATCTCGATAATACAGTTTTACTCCCGTGTTCCTCATATTATATAAAGTCTACATTACTTTCTTGTTATTCATTACATAAGCCACAATTAATAGAAAAAAAAAACATATTTGGAATAATGTATTACATTCAGTGCAGAGCCTTTTTTGCGTTCCTATCCCCGAGTTTAATTTCCAATTTGTTGGTATAAAAAGGAAAGAGAACCATTCCCAGAAACAGATCGTCAACCTAGCACGACATTTGCATATAAATCACGTAATCGTCCCACGGAACAGGTCAGGACTTGTCGAAAGTGCTTTGTAGCAGAATTATCGGGAAATTGTCTCCATTTACGGTGCTCATCGACACTAGCACTGGGAAATAATTGTAAAATGAGAACAAAATATTATCCCTGGTTGATTGCCAATGTAGGTCTCTGGTAGGTTAATAATTGTGATAGTTGAGTGGTAGTAGGATGATAATTGTGACAGTTGAATGATAGTTGGTAGGAAATAGGTTGGTGGTTGGGATAGTTAAGTGGTAGTAGAAAGGAAAAAGGTTGAAAATTGTGAGAGTTGAGTGATAGAATGAAGGAAGTAGGTTGATAATTGTGATAATGAGTGGTAGTAGGTTGATAATTGTAATAGTGAGTGGTAGTAAGTTGATAATTGTGAGAGTTGAATGATAGTAAGTAGGATGTATTTTGAATATTGTGACAGTTGAATGATAGTAGGTAGGATGTAGGTTGATAATTGTGATAGTTGAATGATAGTAGGTAGGATGTATTTTGATAATTGTGACAGTTGAATGATAGCAGGCAGGATGTAGGTTGATAATTGTGATAGTTGAATGATAGTAGGTAGGATATATTTTAGTAGTTGTGATAGTGAGTGGTAGTAGATCGATAATTGTGATAGCTGAGTGGTAGTAGGTAGGAAGTAGGTTAATAATTGTCATAGTTGAGTGGTAGTAGGTAGAATGTAGGTTGATAATTATTATAATGAGTGGTAGTAGGTTGATAATTGTGATATTTGAGTGGTAGTAGGTAGGGAGTAGGTTAATAGTTGTGATAGTTGAGTGGTAGTAGGTAAGAAGTAGGTTGATTATTGTGATAGTTGAGTGGTAGTATGTAGGAAGTAGGTTGATAATTGTGATAGTTGAATGATAGTAGGTAGAATGCAGGTTAATAATTGTGATTTTTGGGTGGTAGTGGGTAGGAAGTAGGTTAATAATTGTGATAGTTGAGTGGTAGTAGGTAGGAAGTAAGTTAATAATTGTGATTGTTGAGTGGTAGTAGGTAGGAAGTAGGTTAATAATTGTGATAGTTGAGTGGTAGTAGGTAGGAAGTAAGTTAATAATTGTAATAGTTGAGTGGTAGTAGGAAGGAACTGGGCTGATAATTGTTACAGTTGAGTGGTAGTAGGAATGAACTAGGCTGACAATTGTTACAGTTGAGTGGTAGTAGGAAGGAACTGGGCTGATAATTGTTACAGTTGAGTGGTAGTAGGAAGGAACTGGGCTGATAATTGTTACAGTTGAGTGGTAGTAGGAATGAACTAGGCTGACAATTGTTACAGTTGAGTGGTAGTAGGTAGGAAGTAAGTTAATAATTGTAATAGTTGAGTGGTAGTAGGAAGGAACTAGGCTGATAATTGTTACAGTTGAGTGGTAGTAGGAAGGAACTGGGCTGATAATTGTTATAGTTGAGTGGTAGTAGGAAGGAACTGGGCTGATAATTGTTACAGTTGAGTGGTAGTAGGAAGGAAATGGGCTGATAATTGTTACAGTTGAGTGGTAATAGGAAGGAAATGGGCTGATACTTGTTACAGTTGAGTGATAGTAGGAAGGAAGTAGGTTGATAATTGGAACAGTTGAGTGGTAATAGGTTGATAATTGTGCCTGTTGAATGGCAGTAGGTAGAGGTTTGCATATTTCCCCGTATAGCTTGCATTATTATTTCTCAGGTTCTGAAACAAATATTTTGTTTTACTCGGTCAGTTTGAACACGAGTCCCTTATTTCGCGGTAAGATTTTACAAACATACAAACATCAAAACAATAATGATAAGGATAATGATGATGAAGATAATGATGATGATGATGATAATTATGATGATGAGGATAATGATGATGATGATGATAATGATGATGATGATGATAATGATGATGATGATGATAATGATGATGATAATGATAATGATGATGATAATGATGATGATGATGATGATAATGATGATGATAATGATGATGATGATGATAATGATGATGATGATGATAATGATGATGATAATGATGATGATGATGATAATGATGATGATGATGATGATAATGATGATGATAATGATAATGATGATGATAATGATGATGATAGTGATCATGATAATACTAATGATGATGATGATGATACTGATGATGATCAGGTTACTAATGATGATGATAATGGTAATGATGATGATGTTGATGATGATAATGATGATGATGATGACACTGATGATGATGATACTGATAATGATGATGATTATAAGGATGATCAGGATACTGATGATGATATTGATAATGATGATGATGATAATGATGATGATGATGATAATAATGATGACGATAATGATGATAATGATAATAATGCTAATTATGATGATGGTGATGATAATGATGATGATGATGATGATGATTATGATGATGATAATGACGGTGATGATATTGATAATGATAATGATGATAATGATGATGATGATAATAATGATGATGATGATAATGATGATAATGATGATGCTGATGATGATAATGATGATGATGATAATGATAATGACAAGGATGATGGTAATGATGATAACGATAATAATGATGATGATAATTATGATAATGATGATAATGATGATAATGATGATGATGATAATGATGATGATGATGATAATGATGATAATGATCATGATAATGAAGATGATGATGATGATGATAATGATGATGATGATGATGATGATGATGATGACGATGATCATGATCGTGATAATGATGATGATGATGATGATGATGATCATGATAATGATGATGATGATAATGCTGATGATAATGATGATAATGTTGATGATGATAATGAGGACGATAATGATGTTGATGATGATAACGATTTTACAACTATTCGCATCTACCAACATGAACCCACTGAACGAAGACATGAATTATGGCTCTATCTGAGCTTTGAATCGACCACTTTAGGTCGTGGCACGAGAACCTTAACCGCACTGATACAGCGACTTCCAACAAAATTTGAATATCAGATCAATAAAAGACAGCAGCAGAAAAATAATTCTTTTTCTAAAAAGACAATTACATGATTAATGGCTTAAAATTGAACTTCTCGATTTCCGGTAACGGGTATTTAACTACCGACATTATTTTCTGGGCATCGCAGAGAAGTGAACACAGATCTAATAGGTTTGACACCAATGTTTAATACTGTCAACACAGATCTAATACGTTTGACACCAATGTTTAATACTGTCAACACAGATCTAATACGTTTGACACCAATGTTTAATACTGTCAACACAGATCTAATAGGTTTGACACCAATGTTTAATACTGTCAACACAGATCTAATAGGTTTGACACCAATGTTTAATACTGTCAACACAGATCTAATAGGTTTGACACCAATGTTTAATACTGTCAATACAGATCTAATAGTTTGACACCAATGTTTAATACTGTCAGCACAGATCTAATAGGTTTGACAATATGTTTAATACTGTCAATACAGATCTAATAGGTTTGACACCAAGATTTAGTACTGTCAACATAGATCTAATAGGTTTGACACCAAGTTTTAGTACTGTCAACACATATTCAATAGATGAGGAATTCATATTTAGCCTTGTGAGCACAGATCTAATATGTTGGACACCAAGATTTAGTACTGTCAACACATTCAATAGACGTAGCAGCAAGATTTATGACTGTGAACACAGATCTTATAGATGTGACATCAAGATTTAGTACTGCCAACACATATTCAATAGATGAGGCACCCATAGTTGGTACTGTGAACACACATCTAATAGGTTTGACACTAAGATTTAGTACTGTGAACAAATATTCAATAGACGTAGCACCAAGATTTAGGACTGTGAACACAGATCTAATAGATGTGACATCAAGATTTAGTACCGTGAACACATATTCAATAGATGAGGCACCAAGATTTAGTACTGTGAACACAGATCTATTAGTTTTGACACCAATATTTAGTACTATAAACACATATCCAAAAGATGTGACATCAAGATTTAGTACTATCAACACATATTCAGTGTATGTGTCATCGGGAACTAATACACAGAGTTCTAATACTGGGTATACAGATCCAATAGATGTGGCACGGAGATCTAATACTGGGTATACAGATCCAATAGATGTGGCACGGAGATCTAATACTGGGTATATAGATCCATTAGATGTGGCACGGAGATCTAATACTGGGTATATAGATCCAATAGATGTGGCACGGAGATCTAATACTGGGTATATAGATCCAATAGATGTGGCACGGAGATCTAATACTGGGTATACAGATCCAATAGATGTGGCACGGAGATCTAATACTGGGGACACAAAACAATAGATGTGAAACAGAGAACTAGCACTGTGAATTTCATATTCAATAGAGTTGACACCGAGACCTATTACTGTGAACACAGATTAAGTGGCTGTAACATTGAAGGAGATAATGACAATGATTTGCTTATGTTACTTCATAATCGCCATGAGATGCTTGGTCAGCAAAAGGAATCATTTACACAAATATAAAGTAAAGTAAAGTGCCCCCGTCCCGCCAAGTGGTGTATAGGGAAATATGGTGTTAGTGAGCCTATACTTTATAGACCTTCAGCACATGATTTTTGGGGTAATGTGGTAGGTATTACGCCCGTGCTGCTTTACTTTCCCAGAAAAAAATCCGGTACCCATTTAAGGCTGGGTGAACCCGGAAGCCGTCGGTTGGAATCAAACCCTACCCCTTGTCCTTTGTAGTCCAGTTCACTAACCAGTGAGCTATCGCGGCTCCCCCATCCAAATATAAAGTCAACATAAATAATAAATGTCGTAGGGGTTGTGAATGGTTAGAGCGGTTGCCTTCTTCCAATGTGAGTCCAGGTTCACCGAACTAAATGTAGTGCGTTAATTTGTTAAATTATCTATATTCGTGAGTCATCAGAGATTCTCTTTAGATAGGTAGGTCGACTTGAACTAATACTGACCCCATTACTCTCAAATGGACCAAAGTTCAATGAAAAATATATGAATTAACACCATACTTTTCGTATGCTACAACCTGTGACGTAAACCTTGTCTTATTTTTTTTTTTAAAGCTGCAAAGTGAGTCATACCGAAGAGAGGTCGATGTGACATTAATGTGCTCACTTGTAAATGGACCCATTTTTATAAAACTATCTGTAGCTGTCAAACTGAATTTAAACGATACCTGGTTACTTGAATCAACCACTATATCTTCAGTAATCAAGAAAAAACGATGGTCATATGTTCGACATGTGATTAGGAGAGATAATGACCGAATAACAAAACAAGTCCTCGTGTGGGAAACAACAGGTAAGAGGAAAAGAGCTAGACCCAAAGAGACACTGAGAAGAACATTGATCAGAGAGGCAAGAGCAGCAGGAATCGGCTCCCTCATTGAGATAGAGTTGCTTGCAAGAACAGAGACAAATGGCGAGATTTGTTAAAAGATCTTTACAACGATTGAAAACTGCTAGAATAAATATTTGGATAAGAGAAATTGTATTTGGGGCTATGCCCTATGGGCCGGCTACGGCTCGAAAGGTCAATAGAACAGAATATCTGATTCCTGAGTAGGTAAGGTCGACAGTCTAGTACTGTCGGAGATAACAGAATAAAACCAAATGTTCATTGTAGATATGAGCTTGTTAGCTGTCGGTTGAACTATATACTTAGATGATAGTTTAATATTGAAAATAATATGATACCCTTTTGGACACACACAAAATGAAATGTTCAGTAGCATCCATCATCATCATCATCAAGTACCGGGCCTGTTGGCGTAAGTGACCATGTCTCTCCACAACTTTCGATCTCGACAGTTATTTTTCATTTCTGTTGTTGACCATCTGCCAAGCCATTCTCTTAAGCTGATATATTTTTCTTTTTGCTTCCCTCTATCTCTTCGTCCCTAAATTTTTCCAGTTGTTACAATATATTCCAGTTGTTCTTTTCTCATTACATTGCCAAAAAATGATGATTGTTTCTTCCTAATATTGGAAATTAGCTCTCTTTTGGCTTTGGCCTCTTTCACAACATTTTCATTACTCTTCTTAGCTGTCCATGGTATTCTCAACATTCTTCTGTAAAACCACATTTCTACAGACTCCAATGATTTTCTTGTCTGTTGTCCTATTATCCATGATTCACATCCAAGTGGTTCCGGTCAAGATGGCCACCGAAAGCAGCGAAGCTACTTTAGCTCTCGATTCTTGTGTTTAATTACGCAGTAAACTGCTATTGTGTGGAGAAGTCCTATGCCGACAATTCATTCTATGGATGTTTTATTCATTAATTGGATTATGTACTGTTTCAGTGATGTGTTTTTCACGGATTTGGTACTTGTGCATTGGAGCAATTTCTAGCCTTGCACTGACCGGTAACGTGTTCTCTCGGACGTCCGGGCACTTGAGCCTGACAAAGGCGTATCTTTAGATATCGCTCCGGGTAGACGGGACTCGTAAACCTTGGCTGGCAACCCGTCTAGAAGAAGGGAAACTTCGACCACAAAACCCTCCACTACCTTGTGGACTAGTTTCTAGTTAGAATCGAAGGTTATGGGAGTACACCCAGAGTAAAAATCCGGAGGGAGGGACCCTAAGGCAGTGGACGGCGTTAATCGTCTTTCTGGCATCCCCTGCACCTTCTTTCATTCCGAACGTATGGACTTTGTCCCTCCTTCGGAAATCCTTGAAACGAAGTCGAGAGGGGGATAGTGCGACTGGGTAAAGCACTATCTCCATATCCTGTGCCCAGGCAGAGTAGGCAAAGTGAAATGAGGAAGAAAGCACCAATGTTTAAACTTGGCACATGGAACTGTCCTTTCATGAAGACATGAATGGCAAAGTCCATTTTGATGGGAGTCCATCAGAGAATTTCAAAGTCAACAAAGGAGTGAAACAGGGATGTGTCCTCGCCCCCACCCTTTTTGGTATATTTTTTGCTGCCCTCCTAAATTACACCTTCGAAAACAGCTCAGGAGATATTTACATTCGCACTAGACCAGATGGCTCACTGTTCAACCTAGCACGACTAAGAGCAAAAACCAAAACAAATGTTGCCCTACTTAAAGAATTTTTATTTGCTGACGATGCAGCCCTAGTCGCTCATAGTGAGGCCACCCTACAGTCGCTGATCAACAACCTGGATAAAGCATGCGACCTTTTTTCACTGTCAATTAATGTTCAGAAGACAGTAATACTAAATCAAGGTGACTTCAAACCTATATCTATTACTCTAAAAGACTGCCCACTAGAATCAGTACAGAAATTTACATATCTTGGATCCACAGTTACGCAAACCATCTCTCTTGATGAAGAAATAAACTGTCGAATTGGTAAGGCAGCTACGACCTTCGGCAAACTCACAAAAAGGGCATGGAACAACACGAAACTAACTCAAAAGACTAAACTCTTAATATATCAAACTTGTGTGCTTAGCACACTACTATATGGATCCGAAACCTGGACAACATACTCAAACCAGGAAAAAAGACTAAATGTCTTCCACATGCGATGTCTCCGCAAAATAATGCACATCAAATGGCAGGACAAAATAACCAACTTAACTGTCCTGCAACGTGCTAAGACCCTAACAATCATGTCGATGCTCAGAAGTCGAAGGCTAAGATGGCTGGGGCATGTCCAACGGATGGAAGAAAAACGCATTCCTAGGCAAATACTATATGGCGAGCTAAAACACGGAAAACGACAAATCGGCAGACCTAAACTACGATATAGAGATATCTGCAAATCATCTCTGAAAGACTTCGCCATCTGTGAAAACGACTGGCAACATCTGGCAAGTGATCGCACATCATGGAGAGCACGTATAAGGAACGGTATAACAACATTTGAGACTGTTCTAAGACAGGACTTAGAAGAGAAGAGACTCATGAAAAAGGATGGTAAACCCTGTGGACCAGCGAGCCTGACCTGTTCATTATGTGACCGCGTGTGTTTGTCAAACATTGGTAGAATTAGCCACGAGAGAAGCTGTTCGGCAAAACAATACCTCAAAAAAATACGCAATAGCCTCCACTAGACCGTCTGACAAGACGAAAAGGGTCATATACATCCATACGTTAAGAATGGCCTACATAACATTTAACATATCTTTTTCTTGTTTCTATTGTCAAAAATTAATTGTATAGTATCTTCCTCATTTTTTGGTAAGCTGCAATATCATTCATAGTTTCATAATTCTAATGGTTATAGCCAGGTTTCTAAACCAGGAGTTACATTACTGGTAAAATTGCTTGGTGGAGTTACATTACTGGTAAAGGTGCTTGGTGGAGTTACATTACTGGTAAAGGTGCTTGGTGGTCTAGACTCAGAGGTCGGCGTCTGGAGAAGTAGGTCTCATGTTCGAGTCCGCCACTGACGGTGGGGACTTTTCATTTCCAATCTGCGATGTATTCATGACTTTAACATCCCAGGGCCTCTAGGTAGGGATGTAGCCCCCTCAGATAACAACAAAAGACAGGAGGTCACGTGAGAATTCAGCGTAAAGTACATTTGACATCTGGAAATGGAAAAGTAAAAAAAAAAGTTAAGTACCCCCGTCACACCAAGTGGCGTATAGGGAATATGGTGTTAGTGACCATACATTTTCCAGACCTTCGGCCCATGATTTTTGGGGTAAAACGTTCGGTATTACACCCGTGCCGCTTTACTTTTCCAGAAAAATCCGGTACCCATTTAAGGCTGGGTGAACCCGGAAGTCGTCGGTTGGGATCGAACCCTACCTCTTGTCCTTTGTAGTCCAGTTCACTAACCACTCAGCTATCGCGGCTCCCTGGAAATTGAAAAAGGTAGACCCAAAATGGTCGCGGCCTGTGTACAATTTATAGAAAAAAATTACCCTTAAAAAAACTGTCAAAATCTCCGTGATAAAAATATGATGATATCACTGAAGTCGGAGAATATCTACCTTAGTGGATGAAGGTCATCCGAACATACGGCTGCAGGTGCGAAAAATGACAAAAAGTTGGATTTACCCAAAATGCAAATCCCTCGGGACTTTGCTCGAGATATAAAGCTGGCAAACGGAAACAAACAGAACAATATTTAATAATTGTTTTATCATAACCTCTCATCGATTATCTATCATTCTTCTGTAAATAGAACTTAATTATCGCTTCAAAAACAGACATCTAAATATGTACTCTTGTATGAGCATATAGCAGAACATACTTTCAATTCACATATATGAGCATATAACAGAACAAATACTTTCACTTCATATATATGAGCACAGAACAGTACACACACTTCCACTTCACATATATGAGCACATAACAGAACACATACTTCCACTTCGCATATATGAGCACATAACAGAACACACACTTCCACTTCACATATATGAGCACAGAACAGTACATACATATCCACTTCACAATATATGAGCATATAACAGAACACACACTTCACAATTAATGAGCACATAACAGAATACACACCTCCACTGCACATATATGAGCACACATCTATACTAGCTTACGTTAACACAGATAACATATTAAATTAAAGTACTCTGGGTTTTGCATTCCGACAAAAGATTTATCGACACGCACACAAACACACACAAGTTAACAGAGAAACACAAACAAATGAAACCCAACAGAACTCCGTCAACCGAATAACCCGGAAGAGAAAGTTCTCCAAGTTTAATGTAGTGTGTCCGAAAATAGCAACCAAGCAAAATAATGAAACCCGTTTTAAAAGCAACGAAACAAAAATTAATTGTATTTCAATGCCTTGACCCGGCCTCCATAAATTGTGTTGTTTCTAGAAGTCGCTCCAGAGGTAAATTGTTAGCGAGTGCAGGAGAAACTGTGGACATCCTTGCAAACGCTCACAGCTTGGAAAGTTCTCGTAACTCTAAATCAATTCCAACACTCATCTGAATTTTCCTTAAACAGCTTTGGGTGTTCGTAAATTCTGTAGAATTCTTCTTAAGCCACAAATGTTCTTTCTTGAGGGACACATGTTTTGTGTTAGCGTTCGGTATCTTGTAAAGGGAACCTGTCTTGTGTTCATTCTTTGCGCTTACAATGTTTCAGGAGAATACCATCTTTTAATTAGTCTGCAGATAATTACAACTGAAGAAAATAAAATAATAATCATCATCATCATGCACCACACCGGTTCGGCGTAGACGATCATTTCCTTACACACTTTTCTAGTTACGGTGCATACTATCAAATCTGTTGTTGACTGTCTGCCACGACACCAGGCTACAACTTCTGCTTTTCCTTATTAATATTTTCTCATCGTCCTATGAAGATAGTTTAATATTCATCATCATGTGCCATACCGGTTGGCGTAGACGATCATGTCCTTCCATAATCTTCTGTCCACAATGAATCGTATTAATTCTTTTGTTGACTGTTTTCCATGCCATGAGACCAATCTGTCTAATATCTTTTCTCTTTGTCGTTCGCGATCTCACCTTTCCCTGCATTACAGATGTAACCAAATATTCCAACTTTTATCTTCTCATGATTTGCCCGAAAAATGTCAATTGTTTTTTTCTGATGTTTTTTTTATGAGTCTCCTATTTTGTATTGGCCTCTTTGAGAATTTCCTCCTTGTTCTTTATAGCTGCCCAGGGAAGATAAAATAGCAGCGTTAAAACAAATCAATGAGATGTAAAGTATAAGACGATCGCTTCAATGAACCATGAAAAAAAAAAACATACAACCAACATTACTTTTAGAGCAAACAATGTAGATTAATGTACAAAAGTATATTTTATTTATCGTTATAGGAAAAGTAAAAAAAAAAAAAGTAAAGTACCCCCGCCATGCCAACTGGCGTATCGGGAATATGGTGTTAGTGACCATAAATTTTACAGATCTTCGGCACATGATTTTTGGAATAATGTGGTCGGTATTACGCCCGTGCCGCTTTACTTTCCCAGAAAAAATCGGGTACCCATTAAAGGCTAAGTGAACCGGAAGTCGTCGGTTGGGATCGAACCCTACCTCTTGACCTTTGCAGTCCAGTTCATTAACCACTGAGCTATCGCGGCTTCATCGTTATAGGAAAATGTAAATTAATCCTTAGCATGTCTTTTAAGTTTTATATGCATCTATTATATGCCACAGTATCAATTCCAATATTCTGCAAAAAATCTAGTCGTGGACACAACAGTCCAAGAAAAAAATAGAAAGGGAAGTTATTGCAACAGAAAATGATACCAAAATAAAGATATCAAAAGCAAGAGGAGCTATTGTTGCACTGGGAAACATATGGTAGTCTAAAGAAATTAGGTTAAATACAAAGATTAAAATTTTCAACTCCAATGTTAAGTTAGTCCTATTGGCCATGTAATGAGAATAGAACACATGGAATATATGTATATTGAATATATGTATATATGTATATATGTATATATGTATATATATTTCACCTGGCTATGAAACATGGAGAACAACAAAATTGACAATCATGAAGATACAGACTTTCATTAATAGATGCTTACGCAGAACAAAAGGATGAAAATGGCAGGACAAAATCACTAACATAGAATTATGGAAAATGTACAAGTCAAATACCAGTGGATAAAGAGATACACCGAAGACGATGGCGCTGGATAGGACACGCACTGCGGCAGCCAACTAAGAGTATTACGCTACAGGCCCTTATTTGGAATCCCCAGGGGAAAAGACAAAGAGAAAGACCAAAGAATTCTTGGAGAAGATAGATGGAAGCAGAGATGAAGATGATGGGGAAGACATGGGATGATCTGAAAAGAATGGCAAGAAACAGAACGACTTGGAAAATGTTTGTTGAAGACCTATGCTCCACAGGGAGCTGAAAGGGAGAAGAAGATGAAGCCTTAAAGTTCACGGTGATTGTGGCATATAAATTCCTGTATCATGTTTGTCATATTTCACTTATTACGTGAATCGGTGTTGGGAATTTTATCATTCAAACATGAAGGTGTATCGCGTTAGCCACTCCTTGACGCCACAGTTGTATTTCTGTGCGGAAATGTCGAATAATGTAACAATTATTTGTAAAGATGTTAATCTGAGAAAGTAAATTCTAAACATCATTTAAGACAAAAATAAACTGAAGAATCTATGCGACATTTTCAAACTGAGAACAGTGCCTCAGCGTGTGTCCCCTGCTTTAAGGTCAGACGGTAAAACCAGAAAAGGCATGCTGGTGGTCACTATTTGAATATAGATATCATCATCAACATCAAGTACCGGGCCTGCTGGCGTAGGTGATCATGTCTCGACACGATTTTCGATCTCGACAGTTATTTATCATTTCTGTTGTTGACCTTCTGCCAAGCCATTCTCTTAAGCTGTCTGGTATGTTTTCTCTTTGCTTCCCTCTATCTCTTCGTCCCTAAATTTTTCCAGTTGTTAGAATATATTCCAGGTGTTCTCTTCTCATTACATGGCCAAAAAATGATAATTGTTTCTTCCTAATATCGGAAATTAGCTGTCTTTTGGCCTTGGCCTCTCTCAGAACATCTTCATTACTCTTCTTAGCTGTCCATGGTACTCTCATCATTCTTCTGTAAAACCACATTTCTACACACTCCAGTGATTTTCTTGTTTGTTGTCCTATTGTCCATGATTCGCATCCATATGTTAAGACTGACTCTACATAACATTTAAGAACTCTTTTTCTTGTTTCTATTGTCAAAAATGGATTGCATAGTATCTTCCTAATTTTTTGGAAAGCTGCTTTTGCCTGGGCCATTCTGCATCTCACCTCTTTTTTTTTACATCTTCCGTCTGAGGTTAACACAGTTCCCAATTATTTAAATTCATTTACCTGCTTTAATACTGTTCCACTTGTCTTTATTTTGCACTGAGGTGATGTCTTTTTCTTTGTTGTTACCATTATTTCTGTCCTTTTGCTATTAAGGCTGAATCCTTTATTTTTGCTTTCTTTCACTATAATGTCCAACATTTCTTGTAACTCATTTTCACTCTCAGCGATTAAGACTGTATCATCAGCATACCTTAGATTATTTATAAATATAATAACAACATTATAAAAGTGTACTAACACACACACAGATGAAGATATAAACCCAAGAAATAACAGACACATGCATGTGTTCTCAGTTATTGAGTTATTGAGTTATTTGCGGGTCATCATCATTGCACTCCGAACATGTCCATAGGTGCTCAGATCCCCTCCTCAGCAATTCCCTCAGTGCCCACGACTGAGGACTCCAGTTCTATGTTGGTTGATAAGTCTTCTTACCGGCCACTAAGTGTCTCATTTCTGGCTGTGCCCAACTTAACTCCCATTTCCATCATCCGAAGAAGTGACGTGGATCTGTGTTTGTCGAAGTCCTGTGCTCTTCCCACATCTCGGAGGGCATTGATGATGTCCGCCCGATCCATTGGTTGCCCGTCCTCAACGACAGCGCAGCTAACCAACCTGTCCGCCCTTTCATTTCCTCGCACTCCCGCATGTCCAGGGACATAGACAAATGTGACCTTACGTATTTTGGATTTCTGCAACGACTCTACCCATTGCATGCGTACATAGCCCGCCTCCACTTTTTTAATCATGCTCATCGAATCACTCAGTATACATGCGTGGATGAAGTCTTGTGACTCTAACCATTTGAATGCCTTGGTCACTGCCATCGCCTCCATTGTCATGCCACTCGTGGTCATGACGTATGCACCACTGTCCTCTTTGACTATTCTGCCTGCCGAGCGTGCTGTAAATGCCCATGCACTTCTTTGGTGTCGTCTTACAGATCCGTCTGTATGTGTTCTCAGTGTTGAGACGAAATAAAAGAGCGTTCATGACAATGCGCTTTTCGTCCCATCCAAGTGGCGCTCTGAGTGACGTCAGATATTTCGCTTTGTCCTTTCATCTCTTGGACGGTATTTCTGTATCTCTGCCAGAAATGAACAAAGTTACGTATATTTCTTTCCTTCCAGCTCATTTAGTACTAATTTTTAGCATTAGCCGGCAGGCTTTATGACCTAACATCTCGGTATGCCTGCATGTTAGTGGCGATCATGTTACTTGTCAAAGCCGTTTGATTTATTGTTTATTAATATAACCAAAAATGGATGCAATCGAAACTCTTGTTCTCTTTATCATAATTTCAGATAGTCACTTTTGTCACATTCAGTATTCTTCTCAGACATCTCATTTCCGTTGTATCAATTTTTCTTCCTTTCTCTTTTTCTTCTGGCCTTTAATGGCCACGTTTGGTATTTGTAGCAGAATGCTCAATTTATTTCCGATCTGTGATCGTAACCCTATGCTATAGTCATGGGAACGCCTTCGTGTAAGACACTGCTCACAATAGCTAATTTTTTAATTAGCTGAGTGGCTGTGTACCAAGCGTTAGGCTTCTCGTGGCAAGGCTCAGTGCCATGGAGTACGGGTTCGATCCTGCTTCGGACCATATATTGTTCTTTGTTTTTTTCTGTTGTTTATTTGTCATTTTTTCCGAGTGCTAACACATACCTTTTCCTTCTATTATTCCCGAGAATACTGTATCCTCTCCGTATTTGATGTGACATGTTAGTTCTGTAATGTTGAAGCTGACTGTCCAAACACAAATATAGAATTATATAATACAAATAAAAATATAAAACATCAACACTCATGTAATAAAATATTGACATTATTCTTCGTGAATAACACAAATACAAGAGCTGGTAATAGAATACTGCTACTAGAGAAGGAAGAAATAGATCACGATGGAAAAGAAGAATCTTTGGCATTTTAGTAGCCAAATGTTTGTACAATCTAAAATCACGAATACGTTTTTTACACGTCATATATCTCAGCTCTGGAATATATTTTGTGTTTTCTGCGGGACTTAATAAATAACCGGTTTTTTTTCAATTATTGAACAGGGGTCACAAACTGGGTCACAAACTGGGGTCACAAATCTAGCGCTGTAACCACGTGCAGGTTTGTGTTTATTGTTAACCTCGACCAAAAAAAAAAAAGAAGAAGAAAACTGTGAACACCAATGTACAAGCACAAAAACCTTACGGAAGTCCGATCCAAGTTCAGCTTGTACAATCATAACCTCACAATGGAAGACAAAGAAATTAAAAGCATTTTGTCTTAATTTGTCCACTACAGCCGCTTCTGTCAATTACAGAGATCGCATTTCTCTATTTTTAGTCACATCTTAATTATTTATTTAGGACATTATGCAATTTCTATTACTTTTATTTCACTTTACTTCCAATCATCTTTTAAAAATAAAAGCATACTCAGAGCGCCAACTTGATTGAACACTTCAGATTAAGATCCCATAGATATGACAGGAAAACAAAAATGAAATCAGCGCTCATAGAATTTACATGAAGAAGATATTAATTCCAAAATTCATCAACGATAATTGCAAGAAAATGAAGAAGAAACGGGTCTGATTGACGAGAGTTAGATGAAACTCAGGGGCGGTTCCACAAAGATGGGGACCTGTGTAATCGTTAAGTTGTAGACGAAGACCAGTTTGAATGGAGGCGGAATAAGAGGCAATTTTCTGTGGAATTGAATCGAGATATAAGAGTAGAAATATACACAAGTTGTGTTGAAATCGGGGAGTAGAAAAACAGGGGAATCGGATTCGTCACTATTTCGTATAAGTCGGAGTTTGACTGAGGCGGAGAGTAGTAAAACACAGAAGCCGGAGAGTTTGAGTCAACATTTTAGCGTATCGATTCCCAGCAAAGGCTTCGATTATTTCCTGAACTCGATTCACTAGAGAAACCCGTCCCCTTGATGCTTTGTTCTTGGATAAGTCTTCCCACCAATTCGTGGACAGTATTTTGATTTTAGTTGGAGCTGAGGTGAAGTTTGCACTTTGTAGCCTCTCGCAGGAAATATTTGATGGGCAACAATAGCCACACAGTAGCGAGATGAAAATGGTACAACTTTCATATACAAAGCTAAACGGACAACTTCAGTTGAGTTATTTAGAAAAAAATATAAGTCCAGCAGAATCTTGAAAATGTTAAAAAGCGAGGAGGAATTTGTGGCATTTAATGCTGTGTTTTTGTGCATTCTTCCCGACATTGAACACTTTCAGAATAATTTATGAAATTGGGCTACATTTTGTTTGCTTATATAACATAACCAAATAATTTGAGAAAGCATAAACGTTGACAGAACAAAGATCTAAGAATTATAAAGAACTTGAACTGGTAATAAAGAGCAGTCATAAAAAACAGGAACTCAATTGGGAATATTTCAACAAAAAAAATGAGGAGTCTTGTAAGGGTTATTGAGTTATTGGGTTATTGAGTTATTTTGTTATTGAGATATTGGGTTATTGAGTTAATGATTTATTGGGTTATTGAGTTATTGGGTCATTGAGTTATTGTGTTATTGAGTTATTGAGATATTGGGTTATTGAGTTACTGATTTATTGGGTTATTGGGTTAATGATTTATTGGGTTATTGAGTTATTGGTTTATTGATTTATTGAGTTATTGGATTTTTGAGTTAGTGGGTTATTGAGTTATTGGGTTATTGGCTTATTGGGTCATTGATTTATTAGGTTATTGATTTATTGGGTTATTGAGATATTGGGTTATTGAGTTATTTGGTCATTGAGTTATTGGGTCATTGGGGTATTGAGTTATTGGCTTATTGAGTTATTGGGTTTTTGAGTTATTGGGTTTTTGAGTTATTGATTTATTGCTTTATTAAGGTATTGGGTCATTGAGTTATTGGGTTATTGAGTTATTGTGTTATTGACTTACTGGGTCATTGATTTACTAGGTTATTGGTTTATTGGATATTGAGATATTGGGTTATTGAGTTATTGGGTTATTGGGTTACTTAGTTAATGGGTTATTGAGTTATTGGGTCAATGAGTTATTGGGTCATTGGGTTATTTATTTCTTGCGTTATTGAGTTATTGGGTTTTTGAGTTATATATTTATTGGGTTATTGAGTTAATGGGTTTTTGAGTTATTGATTTATTGGGTTATTTATTTATTGGATTATTGAGTTATTGGTTTTTTGAGTTATTGATTATGGGGTTATTTATTTTTTAGGTTATTGAGTTTTAGGCTATTGGATTATTGAGTTATTGGATCATTGGGTTATTAGGTTATTGATTTATTGGGTTATTGGGTAATTGAGTTATTGGGTTATTGAGTTATTGGGTCATCATCACTGCACTCCGAACATGTCCATAGGTGCTCAGATACCCTCCTCAGCAAGTCCCGTAGCGCCCAACGACTCCAGTTCTGTGTCGGTTGATAACTCTTCTCATGCGCCCATTTGTGTCTCTCACTTCTGGCTGCATCCATCTATACTCCCATCTCTTTCATCCGAAAGAGAGACATGGACTCGTGGTTGTCGAAGTCTTATTCCTTTTCCCCATCTCGGAGGTCACTAATGATGTCCGGGTGATCCTTTGGTTGACCTTATTCGACGACAGTACAGCTATAGTTCGTTCCGAAACTCATGCCCCTCTTAAAAGTGCTATAACTTAATAACCGTTTCGTTTCAATTATTGAACAATGTTGTATGTAAATTGTTTATTGCCATGACGTTATGTAAAAAAGAAATGCATTCAAAACAAACATGATTTTAAGTTTGTCTTATTTGCGGATTATAAAGATAAATACACGTAATGATATTAGTCAAATATAACATTTACAGTTTATACTTGTGTCATCATCAAGTACCGGGCCTGCTGGCGTAGGTGATCATGTCTCTCCACAATTATCGATCTCGACAGTTATTTATCATTTCTATTGTTCACCTTCTGCCAAGCCATTCTCTTAAGCTGTCTGGTATTTTTTTCTTTGCTTTCCTCTATCTCTTCGTCCCTCAATTTTCCCAGTTGTTACAATATATTCCAGTTGTTCCCTTCTCATTACATGGCCAAAAAATGATGATTGATTCTTCCTAATATTGGAAATTAGCTCTCCTTTTGCAATACTGGTGTACTACACGCAAAATGAAAAAAAAAAACCCAAACAATTTTGTACGGATTCTTGCGGAACTCACCACGACGCTTCATAGAATACTGCCTATGTGTTCTGGTTCTTTTCATAGGCGTAGAAAGAGTCGTCTGCACTGGGGCACAAAAAGATAAAGTTCCGACATGATCCAATACAAAAGATGAAATAAAGATGTGCCTCACGCAGGAACACATAGCATTTAACGTCATTGTCTTCTTCTCAGGGTTTGATAAAGAACAATAAAGACTCCCCGTTGAGTTTCTCTGTAAAAATATTGATAAATCTTCAGTGCGATAGTTTGAAATGTAAAGAATTTAATGTTTTGACTAATTGTAAAATGTGCCGAGTCACAAGAAGATTTTTCTAAGGCTTTTAACTGAATTAGAACCCTCAGGCAGTTTGCAATATAAGCGCGACAGTGGCTAGACAGTGTGAGATATCCTTGCAGATATTTTATTTTTAATTACGCATGTAATGTTGACCAGTAGAAAATGTAAATATTCTATTTGACAAGTATCATTATGTTTTTTTGTTCATATGTACCTAAAATAAGACAAAATTAAAACCATCAATTTGTTTCCAATGCACTTTTTTTTACATAACGTTATGACAATAAACAATTTCCATACACAATTTCAACAAGTAAAACCAAACGGTTATTATTAAGTTATGGTATTTTGAAGAGGGGTATGAGTTTTGGAACGTACTATAGCCAGCCTGTCTACTCTTTCGTTTGTCCAGGGACTTGTAGAACGAACACTGTGTATTGTTGACTTCTGTAATGACCCAATCCACTGACTGCGTACAGAATCTAACTCCCTCTCTCCCATTTGTTTTATTACACCCATCGAATTCCTTAGTATGCAGGCTAAGGTGTAGTATTCTGACTCTAACCAGATGGATGACTTGGTCACTGCTATCACCTCCATCGTCATGTACTCACGATCGAAACGTGTGCACCGCTGTCTTCTTTCACTTCTCTGCCTCCGAGCGTGCTGTAAATGCTCATGCACTCCACTAGTGTCGTATTACGGATCTGTCTGTATTGAGGACTGCATCTTTCTCATCGGTGTTGTTCTAGATGAGGGCGTTAACCTCTGTATTAACGACGACTAGAATATGCTCCCTGCATGTCCTGTGGAAGAATGATAATGCATGTGACCCTACTGAGTGACGAAGGGAATGGTATCAAATCCTCGCCAATGTTGATATTGGTAAGCCCACAGACGTATATGATAATATCTTATGCTCAACCCACCCATGATTTGTCTTAGCTTGTCACTTTTCCCAGTGTTAAGCTCTTGATGCAATGGATGCTCTTTATTTGCATTTATTTTCAGATATGTTTGCACTCTTCAGATCTTGCTCTTGTCATACATGGTTGGAAAATCAAGAAGATGCATGTGCTACATAGGGAGTGTCTTCAGTGCTACATAGGGAGTGTCTCTCGTACATCCTAAGATAATGCGCATAGCTGTATTGTGTACTTTTTTGAACCTGTCGATCTGTGTTATACTGACAGTGAGGATTGCAAGGGCGTACTCAGTGCAACAACCAGTCCCTAGAACAGAAATGTAGTTAGTAGCCTCTGCTCGATGTTTGTACCTGCCTTGACCTTTATGGAGACAGTCTTTTGTAGGCTTTTGTTATCTCATGGTCGACAAGGTCATTAAAACACAGGCTGCTATCAAACTAAATTGCTAGGTACATCATCAACCTGTCCATGGTCACATTGTCAGTCCCCCCATTCGTACCACCAGTGTTTCCGTGTTAACGATATGATTGTTAAGGGAGAACCACGCCACTGAAGCTTTATTAGGATTAGCCGAGGTAGCTGATACTCCACGCCAGAAGAGATGCGATAACCTGTCTGTTTCTTCCCTGTCGATATACCAGAATTTCATAAACAAACGTCATGGTTCTTCCCTGTCTATATACCAGAATTTCATAAACAAACGTCAGATTTCTTCCCTGTCTATATACCAGAATTTCATAAACAAACGTCAGGTTCTTCCCTGTCGATATACCAGAATTTCATAAACAAACGTCAGATTCTTCCCTGTCGATATACCAGAATTTCATAAACAAACGTCATGGTTCTTCTCTGTCGATATACCAGAATTTCATAAACAAACGTCAGATTTCTTCCCTGTCGATATACCAGAATTTCATAAACAAACGTCAGATTTCTTCCCTGTCGATATACCAGAATTTCATAAACAAACGTCAGATTTCTTCCCTGTCGATATACCAGAATTTCATAAACAAACGTCATGGTTCTTCTCTGTCGATATACCAGAATTTCATAAACAAACTTCATGGTTCTTCCCTGTAGATATACCAGAATTTCATAAACAAACGTCATGGTTCTTCCCCACCCATTCACCTGTTGTGTCGTATGTATCACAATATATTCCAACTGTTTCCTTACAATACATGAACAAACACAATGACTGATTCCTCCTGATGTTAGAAATAGTTTCTATTTGTGCTCTATTTTTATAAAACGACATCATTATTCATTTTACTTGTCCATAGTATGCTCAATTTTCTTTCGAAAAATCATATTTCAATGGTCTCCAGCGATAACTTGCTTGTTGTTCGACTGTCCAAGATTCGTGTCCATATATTAACACTTTCTCCACATAAAACTGATGAAGTCAGTTTCTTATTTCTACAGACAAAAATAAGTTGCGTAATATTTTTGAAAATGATTGATTTTATCATGAAAAGACTAAAGTCATGAAAAGCTTAATTCCAACAGACGATACAAATTTACATGGAAAACAAACCAGTGGAAGAGATCGATCAGTTTATCTATTTTGAAAGTCACATTGATCGAGAAGGGGATACAAGTAAAGAAATTAGAATCAGAATAGCTAAAGCAGCAATGTCTTTCAGAAGCCTTGAAAAGTTGTGGAAATCAAAACTCATCAGCACAAACACAACACTTAGACTATTCAAATCAAATGTACTATCAACCCTTACGTATGCGTGTGAAAGCTGGAAAACAACATGAGATATAGAAACAAAGTTGAACGCATTCGAAAATAAATGTCTAAGGAAAATACTTGGTATAGCGTGGAACGAATTCAAAACAAACGAGGAAATTAGAGAAATCGCCGATCAACCACTAATATCTTCAGTAATAAAGAAAAGACGATGGTCATATGTTGGACATGTGATGAGAAGAGATAATAACCGAATAGCAAAGCAAGCCCTCATGTGGGAAACACAAGGTAAGAGAAAAAGAGGAAGACCCAGAGAGACGCTGAGAAGAACATTGATGAGAGAGGCAAGAGCAGCAGGAATCGGCTCCCTCAATGAGATAGAGCTGCTTCCACAGAACAGAGACAAATGGCGAGATTTGATAAAATATCTTTAAAAGAATTGAAAACTGCTAGAACAACAATTCAGATAAGAGAAGGAGTATCTTGGTCTACGCCCTATAGGCCGGCTACGGCTCGAAAGGCCAATAGATTGATATAATATTTTTATCATTCTGTTAAAAGTAGTCTTTATCAGAACCACTCTGAACCTCACTTCTACAGTACATCTACCATTTGAAGTTAACATCATTTCCAGCTATTTTAATCCATTTACCTGTTTTAACACTATCCCATTTACTGAAACTGTGTAAATTAAAATGTCTTTTTCTTTGCTGCGACCATTAATTTGTCTCTTTGATGATGAGTCTTCCCTTATTTTTACTTTCCATTACTGTAATGTCATTCATTTTAGGTAACTCAATTTATCGATTACGACGATCAGTATAGCCTTAGGTTGTTTATGTTAAAACCACCAACTGATAACCATGGTATATCTTTTAGTTTAATCTCAATATAGATTAGATAAATCTGGTAATAGTACACATCCTAGCCATTTACACAAACGGTCAAACAACACTGCTCTTGGTTCTGATGGTGTTCTTATTCACGACATAAGCAATTTAGCTGAGAACATCTTGGAGAAGACTGGCCGAAGAGTTTAATGCCAGGATTCAGAGTGGCCATGTTAAGGAGTAGTGGCTACACAGATACATAATACCGCTACAGAAGCCAAACAAGGACCATTCGCAGATCAGCGGCTACAGGATCATCACGATGTAGAACACTACGGACAAGCTACTTGAGAAAATGATTGCCTGTATACTCACCTACGGCCTTGAACGGTCCACACCTTCCAACATACGCTCGGCGGGTATAGATATAAGAAAGAGACAGGGCTTAACATGGGTGTCTTCGCCTATTTGGTCTTCGGGGAATCCACAGACCAGATTCCAGGATTCTTTAAAGGATTCCACAGACGAGATTCCACGATTCTTTAAAGGATTCCACAGACGAGATTCCACGATTCTTTAAAGGATTCCACAGACGAGATTCCACGATTCTTCTAAGGATTCCACGCGCGGCTGTGAAAATTCTGGAAAATGCATGCACCATTTAAATACTCACACACATTCTCAAACTGGTTGTGCACCCCTACCACATCAGATGGATCGCTGCTGCACTGTTTTAGAGGAAGATGCTATTCAGATGTGGCTGTTGGTCGTCCTAGCCAACATCAACTTTTCCAGGGCTGCCACAAGATTCACCACTGCCACTTTTATTTCACGTGTACACGAATTGGCTCTGTGTAAGACTGATGAACTCACTTTCTCACTTCTATTGACATAGATTTGCTGCAAAAGAAGTTTTTCATTTTCTGAAATTCTATTTTAGCCTGAAATATTCTACTTTTATTTCTGTGGTGCATCTTCCATCTGATATTAATTTTGTGCCCAAGTATTTCAAACGATGCACTTGTTTCAGATTTGTCTCGTTTATTTTTATGCTGCATGATGGTGATGATTTTTTCTTTGATATGACCATTACTTCTGTTTTCTTACTATTCAGACTGAAACTTTCTTGTTGCTTTATTTTACTATTATGTCTATCATTTCTTGTAGTTCATCCTCTGTCTCTGATATTAAGACCGTGCCATCCGCATAGAACACATTGTTTATGATGTGACCATTGACTTCAATTCCTTTTTTGTCTACTATTGATCTCATAATATGTTCGCTGTAAAGTGAAATAAATTCGGCGACAGAACACAGCCTTGTCTGACTCCTATTTTAATATTAACAAATAATATTTTAACAACATATTTTTTTTTTATCACCTACTCTGTCTATGTAAAACAGATACTGTTTTCACACAGTTTCCAGTACCTGTTATTTACCATAACTATGCACTAAGTCTATTGATTCTATAGCTGTACCTGGTTGAATGTTTTTGCACACAAAAAAAAGACCAACGATCTATGAGATAAACTACCGGTGGCGCAATATACTATTTCCAGTCGTATAATGATCAGATGAATTAAATGATGAGGAGATTATTTTTCTTTAGTTCGTTAAAATCTATGTAATAGATAAATATTAAAATAACACGAAGACATGGTGGCAAATGAAGGACACTCGAGGTTCGGTTCTACCTAGGGTGTGGTTTCTTGTCGAATGTGACTTGTTATATAGTGGGTTCAATACGAAGTTTCGTGCAGCTTAGAGTCTTATCATGCTGGACATTTCGTGAGTTTTCAGACTTAGTCACTGCAGGAGGCCGACAACTGGGAGTCATGAATTTCCCCTCTCCCCCTCCCTCAGTATGTCAAGAAGCAAACGGATCAAGATACTTTTCTGACGACGCTCTTTCTGCTGATCAGATTTCTTTCCCTTGCTCTGTATAAAGAGTTCATTCCCTTGCTCTGTATAAAGAGTTTCTTCCATTGGTATAAATATGAGTTCCTTCCCTTGTTCTATATAAAGAGTTCCTTTCTTTGCTTTGTATAAAGAGTTCCTTACCTTGCTCTGTATACGGAGTTCCTTACCTTGCTCTGTATAAAGAGTTCCTTCCCTTGCTCTGTATAAAGAGTTCCTTCCCTTGCTCTGTATAAAGAGTTCCTTCCTTGGTATAAAAAAAGAGTTCCTTACCTTGCTCTGTATAAAGAGTTTCTTCTCTTGGTATAAACAAGAAAGAGTTCCCTACCTTGCTCTGTATAAAGAGTTTCTTCCCTTGGTATAACAAAAGAGTTCCTTACCATGCTCTGTATAAAGAGTTTCTTCCATTGGTATAAAAAAAGAGTTCCTTCCCATGCTCTGTATACAGAGTTCCTTCCCTTGCACTGTATAAAGAGTTCCTTTCTTGCTCTGTATAAAGAGTTCCTTCCCTTGCTCTGTATAAAGAGTTTCTTCTCTTGGTATAAACAAGAAAGAGTTCCCTACCTTGCTCTGTATAAAGAGTTTCTTCCCTTGGTATAACAAAAGAGTTCCTTACCATGCTCTGTATAAAGAGTTTCTTCCATTGGTATAAAAAAGAGTTCCTTCCCTTGCTCTGTATACAGAGTTCCTTCCCTTGCTCTGTATAAGAGTTCCTTTCTTTGCTCTGTATAAAGAGTTCCTTCCCTTGCTCTGTATAAAGAGTTCATTCCTTGCTCTGTATAAAGAGTTCCTTTCTTTGCTCTGTATAAAGAGTTCCTTTCCTTGCTCTGTATAAAGAGTTCCTTCCCTTGCTCTGTATAAAGAGTTCATTCCTTGCTCTGTATAAAGAGTTCCTTCCCTTGCTCTGTATAAAGAGTTCCTTCCCTTGCTCTGTATAAAGAGTTCCTTCCCTTGCTCTGTATAAAGAGTTCTTTCCCTTGCTCTGTATAAAGAGTTCCTTCCCTTGCTCTGTATAAAGAGTTCATACCTTGCTCTGTATAAAGAGTTCATTCCTTGCTCTGTATAAAGAGTTCCTTTCCTTGCTCTGTATAAAGAGTTACTTCCCTTGCTCTGTATAAAGAGTTCCTTCCCTTGCTCTGTATAAAGAGTTCATTTCTTGCTCTGTATAAAGAGTTCCTTCCCTTGCTCTGTATAAAGTGTTCCTTTCCTTGCTCTGTATAAAGAGTTCATTCCTTGCTCTGTATAAAGAGTTCCTTCCCTTGCTCTGTATAAAGAGTTCCTTCCCTTGCTCTGTATAAAGAGTTCCTTTCCTTGCTCTGTATAAAGAGTTCCTTCCCTTGCTCTGTATAAAGTGTTCCTTCCTTGCTCTCTATAAAGACTTCCTTCCCTTGCTCTGTATAAAGAGTTCCTTTCTTGCTCTGTATAAAGAGTTTCTTTCCTTGCTCTGTATAAAGAGTTCCTTCCCTTGCTCTGTATAAAGAGTTCATTCCTTGCTCTGTATAAAGAGTTCCTTCCCTTGCTCTGTATAAAGAGTTCCTTCCTTGCTCTGTATAAAGAGTTCTTTCCCTTGCTCTGTATAAAGAGTTCCTTCCCTTGCTCTGTATAAAGAGTTCATACCTTGCTCTGTATAAAGAGTTCATTCCTTGCTCTGTATAAAGAGTTCCTTTCCTTGCTCTGTATAAAGAGTTCCTTCCCTTGCTCTGTATAAAGAGTTCCTTCCCTTGCTCTGTATAAGAGTTCCTTTCTTGCTCTGTATAAAGAGTTCCTTCCTTGCTCTGTATAAAGTGTTCCTTTCCTTGCTCTGTATAAAGAGTTCATTCCTTGCTCTGTATAAAGAGTTCCTTCCTTGCTCTGTATAAAGAGTTCCTTCCCTTGCTCTGTATAAAGAGTTCCTTTCCTTGCTCTGTATAAAGAGTTCCTTCCCTTGCTCTGTATAAAGTGTTCCTTTCCTTGCTCTGTATAAAGAGTTCCTTTCCTTGCTCTGTATAAAGAGTTCATTCCTTGCTCTGTATAAAGAGTTCCTTTCCTTGCTCTGTATAAAGGGTTCATTCCTTGCTCTGTATAAAGAGTTCCTTTCCTTGCTCTGTATAAAGAGTTCATTCCTTGCTCTGTATAAAGAGTTCATTCCTTGCTCTATATAAAGTGTTCATTCCTTGCTCTGTATAAAGAGTTCCTTTCCTTGCTCTGTATAAAGAGTTCCTTCCCTTGCTCTGTATAAAGTGTTCCTTTCCTTGCTCTGTATAAAGAGTTCATTTCCTTGCTCTGTATAAAGAGTTCATTCCTTGCTCTGTATAAAGAGTTCCTTTCCTTGCTCTGTATAAAGAGTTCCTTCTTGCTCTGTATAAAGTGTTCCTTATCTGCCAATTACGCCAAGAAATAAATGTAACCTCCTGCTCACTAATGTAGTCATTCTATTTACTTTACTCTTTGTTTTCACAGTATCTGTTGAGCTGAAAAATTCCGCTCATTCTCTAGAAGAATTGTAATTTTCCTTTTAAATATGCTTGAAGTGGCTGGCAATGAATGCGCAGCCTACAAGTGCCATTTAGCTATAATTTCAATGCTCTGTATCCACAAACAAAGACATTATTTTATTTAAAAACTAGAAATTAGTGCCACCTTCGTTCAACGAAACAAACTTTGCAATCAATTCAGCACTAAGAACGTGTGTTTGAATAGTAGAGCTTCAAAGAAATAAAACAGTGAAAGATCATCACCTCCACAGACATTTCCCACGATTACAGAATGATCTATCTATAGCACTAACTTTAACCTTTCCTGTCAACATGTGTATATTTAAAAACTTATATTTAAAATCTTATATTTAAAAACATATTCAAAAACGTGTTTGGAGGAAATAAAATATATCAAAGAGAACTCTACACCTATTGATATAAAAAGAGAAGTAAGGCAGGGATGCATCCTATCATCAAGCTTGTTCATTATATACACTGAGCAAATCTTTAAAAACATCACAGAGAGGCCAGGCCTAAACATTAATGGAAAGATAATCAATAACCTAGTACAAGGCAAAAGAGGCAGAAGCAGACCAAGACCAACATGGACGAGTAACATCAAAAATGGGCAAGTCAGACTATGACACAATCTGCACCATCAAAGCCAGAGACAGAGCGGAATAGTTCTCCATAGCAGCTCACCATCGATGCGGAGACGGCAATCAATGATGACGATGTTTGGAGAAAATCTTTCATTAGATCAAGGTTCATCAAATTAAAAAATGTGAGAACCCCTGCTTGATATAAATACATTTCTTTGAGCAATTAATATTTCATGTACAATAAGGACATTTATCGACCTCTGGACAAGCTTCGATAGTTTGTTCTAGACCCCTCTGCGGTTTTTAAACAAACTCACACACTATTTGACATTTCAGCTAACAGGTTCACATTTCCAATGAATCTTCCAATAACCATGTTGTGTTATGTTATGTTATATTATGTATTATTATGTTATGCTATGTTGTGTAATGTTACTATATGTTAGGATCACCATCAGTGCACACTGAAATATTCTATAGGTGCTCTGATTTTCTCATAACATTTCTAGAATCTCCTAGGGGAACCCTGACCCACGTGCACGAACCCATAAGCACGGACTGAGATCCCTCGATGTGGCCAGAATTTTGCTGACAACTTTGGCCTGGAATTTTTTTGTCCCACTGATTCTCGACTTTTAGCTGCCAATGGTTCTTTAATGAGCGCGAGTGCACACGGGATCTTCCATGATTTTTTGCCGTTATCAGAGAGGGTTAAGCACCGGATCTCACTACCCAGAGAGGGTTAAGCATCGGATCTCACTACCCAGAGAGGGTTAAGCACCGGATCTCACTACCCAGAGACCAGAGGAGGGTAAAGCCATGAGAAACCACGGATCAAATTTTCTTTCTTTAAAAAAAAAAAAAAAAATGCACTGATGGAACTGAACCCTGGACCTTTCTGTACAGTGGCGGACCTCATGCTTCTAGACAAACTAGCCCACTGATTCCCCTCTCCACCCCCCCCCCCCAAAAAAAAAAAGTAAAAAGAAAAAAAGAAAAGCCTTAACCATGTAATGATATAGCTTATTTCGATAATAAAATATATCAAGGAGAACTCTACACCTATTGATATATAAAGAGGAGTACGACAGGGATGCAACCTATCACCAAGCTTGTTCAATCTATACACTGAGCAAATCTTTAAAAACATCATAGAGATGCCAGGCCTAAACATTAATGGAAAGATAATCAATAACCTAAGATATGCTGATGATACTGTACTAGCAGAAAATCCCGAAATCTACAACAATTACGTAATGAAATAAACATGAAAAGAAACAAACTACGGATTAGATATACTATAAAAAAGACTAACTATGATCATAAAACAAAGAAAATACTCAAAACCTACAAGTGGATATCAGAATTGAAGGAATAGACCTGGAGACAGTTCAGAGCTACAGCTGCCTTGGACATACTATAACCACTGATGAAAAATATACAACTGAAATAACAAAAGAATTGAAATGACACAAATTAATGTTAATGCCATGAAAAATGCACTAACATCAAAGTAAATAACACCAGGGCTAAAACTAAGAATAAGCAAAATGTTATATCTTCTCAACATCCCTGCATGGTGCAGAAACATGAACATTAGACAAGAAAACAACGAAATATTGAAGCCTATGAAATGTGCATTTATACTGTAGAAGAATAGGAAGTATAGGAAGGATATAAAAGAAATCATACGATGAAAGTTTTAAAACAACTGCACATGAAAAGGCTAAATACAATTCAAACAAGATAAATTAGATTTTTGGGGCATGTTGACTGACACAACAGTCTGCTAAAAGTAATATTCGAAGGGAAAATACAAGGTAGCAGAGGCAGACCAAGATTAACATGGACGAGTAACATCAAAAGATGGACAAGTCAGCCTATGACAACCTGCACTATCAAAGCAAGAGACAGAGCGTATTGGCGTTCCCTGGTAGCTGAACTTCGATGCGGAGACAGCACTCAATGATGATGATGTTTATGATATAGCTTAACACGAAGTTTTTATTCTGAAAGCAAATAAGACATTATATTGAGTAGAGATTATTAGAGTAGCATTTCTAAATTTGGCTACTAATCCTATCTATTTAAATTATATTTACACTATTTTAACCCTTTTTTTTCTGAATCTTGGATATTTTGACAGCAGAGAAGACAACAGAAATATCACTTTACAGTAAAATATTGAGATTAGACCAGTTAAAAATATTTTGAGTGAATGTTCGAGAAAAAACCAAACCTAAAAAGGAAGCTTACCACAAACATAAATGTTATATGTTGAGAGAAGTAAACACCTGGTGTATATTATGATAACTGATAAAAAAATTAAGTTAAGAAAAATAAAGGTAAAATGGAAAAAAATATACAGGACAGCTTAAGATAATGACACTGTACAAACAGCTGAATTGATGAACAGAAGTATATATATTTTTGAACAGTTATCGAAAGTTATGAACTGCCAAGTTTAGAAATTCCCCATGACTAATGCAAATTTGCACTCTTAAGGTGTAAAAAATACTATCAGGTCCAATGGTCTTTCGCAATAATAGAACCCGATGGCTTCAGATGATCAGATTACCTTCCCTTCTGTACTCTATGTAATGAGTTTCCTATCACCAAAGTGAGTCTTATTCCTCAAACCAGTAATCTCAAGGAAGACGTGTGAGCTATTAAGGTTATTTTTATCTGCTTCATCTTCATGCTGTTGTTAGAGAGAGCTAAACAATTTCATATACTAAATGTGATAATGCATCGATTTTCAGCTGAGAAAATGGAAAGCTATAAGATTACTTCATTATTAAAAGTGTACCCAATATGACAATGGGGTCATTTGGCGGAATTGGAAGTGCTGTTTCATAGACGTCTGGATGCGGCTAAAATACAGGTCACGTGTGCATGAGTGTCACTTTGACAGCATTAAGGCGCACAGATGACGGTCTGCTGCCCTGAAGTTTGGGGCTGTTGATAGGATTAGAGAGTATTAAGATGGCCGCCACAATAAATGATTTATATGGAGAATGTTAGCTACGTGTTTCTGGCCAGTTGCTTGCATGCACAGTTTCTGACAATATACATCAAACTGTGATTGAAATATTGGAACTATAGCAAGATAAGGAAACATGAGGAATTTATTTTGTTTGTGATAAATGGCATATCTTGAGGTCATATATTTATTTGAATTTATTTGAAAAAAAGGAATTAAGGCCGACTTCAAAACAGACTGTCAATGAAGTGACGGTTATTACAGATTCAACGTTCAACGGTGGGTATGATGGTATAGAATGACCAATTTCTTTCAAATGGCGGGCCACTTTTTTATTATTTTTTTTGTGGCGGGCCACCAAACAACATCAATACAAATAAACTTGGCATTTGTTTTAAGGTAATATTTTTGTTATTTATCGGCATTATTTGCTTACATAAATCATTTTATTGCAACAGAGTTAAAAATGCCTAGTTGATTTATAAAAATGAATAAAATTTGCTATTTATATTGTTTAACAAACATGTTTTAGTTAGGTCATTTTAAAGTTGACATGTAACAAACCTTAATGAGAACAATGTGGACGTTCATGTGCAGCAACAAGTTCATCAAAGTCAATGTGTAAAGATGATGATATTCGTAATAAATTCTGAAGGTGGCCATCAGTGAGTCGGTTTCTTTGTGACGATTTAATCTCCTTCATTGTTGAAAAAGTGCATTCACATATATATGTGCTTCCGAACATAGAAGTAATTTTCAAACTGAAATCACTCAATGCGGGATATTTTTCCTGTGCCACAAGTTTCCAAAAGTCAACTCCTATCTCCATCCTTGATTGGAAAAAGGGGTCACTTTGGAGGTTACATAACTCCAACTGAAAAGTGTCATGTTGTTGGAAAATGTTACACTTCATAGGGTTGTTAAACAATGCCAGCTCTGGTCGTATACCACTGAAGGCAGAAAATATTTCATTGAATTGCTCCAATAGTTTGTCAAACATTAATACAGAAAATTTGAAATCAGTGTCACTGCGCTCCTCAATCAATTCTTTGCACGAAGGAAAATGAATGAGGTTTTCTTTGGCCAGGGTAAATCTAAAAACTTTTAGTTGACTTATAAATCCATCTAGGTGTCCTACCAAATCTGAGACTGTTTGGGAACGTCCCTGTAGCTTCACGCTGAGTTCATTCATGTGCTGGGTGATATCAGTTAAAAAGGCCAATACGCTGTTAAAATGTGGATCAGACATTTTTCTGATCAGTTCTTTGTTGGTATCATGTTTCTCTAAAAACTGCTTTATCTCGTTTCTCAAAGCAAAAAACCGTCTCAAACAATTCCCTCTGCTTAGCCACGGTACTTGTGTGTAGAGCACTAAATCGCCATATTCCGCCTCAACTTCAGATAGAAAATTTATAAACTGTTGGTGTGTCAAAGACCGATTCCCGCCTTTTATTAAATTCACACACTTTATTACAGTTTTCATAACATCCTCCACGTCTAGAATCTTGCCACACAGCGCCTTCTGGTGTATAATGCAGTGTAATGCTGGGCAATGGAGTCACCGTCACATAATGATTTTTTTTTTATTTCGCTATCTCTGCGCTTACAACAAACGATGCCATTAAGGAACTTGTTTGTTTTGTTGTTAATGTAGTAAAAACAGATTTCTGAGCACTAACCTTTTTCTTCAAATCGCCCACAAGTGTAGAACGTATTGTACCAATGTAGTACTTGTGTTTAGCGGCGTGATGCTGTGTTTAATGCCGTTTAAGATTATACTCTTTATTTACAGACAACACTTGCAAACACACAAGGCACTGCGGTTTGCTATCCTTATTGTTGATAAATAAAAAAATCATGTTCCCATTTCTCATGAAAAAATCTGATTTTTTTCATATAATTGGCGTTTATTGTTCATATTATACCACGACCGAAGCAACAGACAATGAAAACACAGATTACAACAATAGCACTGTTTCCTGTTAAAATGGAACTGTTCACTGTAACTCGACAAAATCAGAATGATCAGATCGGATATATAATTTTGACTGATGAAAAGAGGTTTGGAGAGAAAGAAACTGAAAGTAAAATAATTGTGAGGTGAATGTGTTGGGGTGGACGAGGTGGGTGACTGGCAGTATTTCTTGGCGGAAACTGTTTGAACTCGCCGAACCGAGAGTCGGCTCTAGAACCATTCGTTGGCTTCTTCCTTTGTTTAAGTCGGTCTCAGGATGATCAAAAGGAATAAAAAGGATGGGGCGGGAATGACGGGAAGTCGACGTTAAACTAACTACTAGAGTGTTCCGAGTTTTAAACATAGGTCTACTAGGGAATATTTGAGTTAGCTTTCTCCACGGTAGAAATTAATGTAACAAATTTTAAATCAATTTTACCCAGGACATTTTGCTCAATGCAACCTGATTTTATGTTTTTAGGGTTAAGGCATAAAAATGCGAAGCTGCAGTAAAGCTGAATGTGAGGAAAATAAAAAATAAAAAAAATAGTATGTAAGAAGCTTTACGTGATAAGTGGACGACACAGACTAAACAACGTTTCGGCCCAATAGGCCTTCATCAGGAACAAACAAACAAAAAAACACACACAAAACTAATAACGAAACAAGCAAAACAAAAACAATCGAAATGTGTTAAAGAAAACAAAATAAACTATCCTGTCAAAACCAAAAGGAATAGCAACCAAGTGCGGCTGTCGTGAACGTAGAGAAACGTGCAAAAGTGTGCGCAAATGCACACAGAACCCGAGGAGTTCACACAGGGGTCAGTGTGCAAACACAAAGGAGAAAGAATCGAATAGTAGACTAACAGGTGTTCAAAAGACGGTAAGAGTGAGATGTCTGAGAGTGGGGTACAATAAAAACAAATGAATTTTATTTTTTATACGTCGCAGGTCACAAAAAGGACGTCGCGGGCCACTTGTGGCCCGCGGGCACCTAATTGGTCATCCCTGATATAGAAGACCCAGTATTTTAGTACCCCTAGATGGTGGGTATGATGGTATAGAAGACCTAATATGTAGTACCCCTAGATGGTGGGTATGATGATACAGACTACCTAGTATTTTAGTACCCCTAAATGGTGGGTATGATGATATAGAAGACCTAGTAAGAAGTACCTCTAGATGGTGGGTATGATGATATAGAAGACCTAGTAAGTAGTACCTCTAGATGGTGGGTATGATGATATAGAAGACCCAATATTTTAGTACCCCTAGATGGTGGGTATGATGATATAGAAGACCTAGTAAGTAGTACCTCTAGGTGGTTGGTATGATGATATAAAAGACCCAATATTTTAGTACATCTAGATGGTGGGTATAATGATATAGAAGACCTAGTAAGTAGTACCTGTAGATGGTGGGTATGATGATATAGAAGACCTAGTAAGTAGTACCTCTAGATGGTGGGTATGATGATATAGAAGACCTAGTATTGTAGTACCTCTAGATGGTGGGTATGATGATATAGAAGACCTAGTATTGCAGCAGCTCTAGATTGAAAAGCTCATATTTTTCCAATAGAACCCATGAAATCAAGAAAGCCATTGCAACAAGTCAGATGACATCCTCTATGTCTAAAATCTAACAGCTCGGACAGACTTCTGGAACATGTAATATTATCACATTCAGATAACACTAATTGATGGTGTTTGCTTCTTTGGATAAACAGTTTCCAGAAATGACACCAATAAAGATGCGATCACCGTCGCAATTACTTCAGTTACAAATAAATGCTGACATCAAACAATCTACTTACACCTTAAACTCTTTCACTGTTTTTCGTGTTCTACTTTTTTCTATTTGAAGTGGTTTTCTCTCCCTCTAATTATTCTACTATTTTTTTCTCTTAGAAGTGGTTTTTTTTCTCTCTCTCTCTCTAATTATTGTACAGTTTTTTTCTCTTTGAAATGTTTCTTTCTCTCTCTTCTTATTCGACTTATTTTTCTCTTTGAAGTGTATTTCTCTCTCTTCTTATTCTACTTTATTTCTATTTCAAGTGTATTTTTTATCTTCTTACTCTACTTCTTTCACTTTGAAATGTGTTTATCTCTCTTGATATTGTACCCATTTTACTCTGTGAAGTGCAGTTTTTTTTCTCTTCTTTTTGCTAGTTTTCTTTCGCCCGATGACTAAAAGAACTGGCGATCTCCTGGATAGTTCTGGTTCACTAATCGCGACACAAAGCCACCTCTCTTCATCATCATCATCATGTGCCATACCAGTTGGCGTAGGCGATCATGTCCTTCCACAATCTTCTATCTACAGTGCATCGTATCAGTTCTGTTGTTGACTGTTTTCCATGCCATGACACCAAGCTATCCAGTATTTTCTCTCTTTGTCGTCAGCAATCTCTCTTTCCTTTTATTTTGCCAGATGTAAACAAGTATTCCAACTTTCCTCTTCTCATGATGTGCCCGAAAAGTGTTGATTGTTTCTTTCTGATGTTTTTAAGGAACTGCCTTTTTGTGTTGGCCTTTTGAGAACTTCCTCATTGATCTTTTTAGCTGTCCAGGGAACTTTCAACATTCTTCTGAGAAATCCCATCTCTGTGGCCTCTAGTCGTCTTTTAATTTTTTTTCTACTGTCCATGATTCGCTTCCATAGGTCAGAATCGGTTCAATATAGCACCGATGAACTCTCTTTCTCATTTCTATTGCCATAGATTTGTTGCATAAGATATTTTTCATTTTCTGAAATGCTACTTTGGCCTGAGCTAGTCTGCTTTTTACTTCTGTGGTGCATCTTCCATCTGATGTTATTATTGTGCCCAAGTATTTCTCTCCATCATCCGTCCTTAAAAGTTCGCTAGGTGGACGTAAATGTTTTGTGTTGCTAATTGCAGTAACACTGTCATAGTTGCACATTCGGCCCAGTACATCCGTCTTCGGCATGACGTTTTGAGTACCGGGCTGTCTTCCTTGACGATCCCTACTCACTTGGTCAGACTTGACTGTATACTCTTTTGCTAGAGGCGCCACAAAGAGGTAGACAAAGGTCTGGATGATTCTGGTTCACCGATCCTGGCAATTGACAGCTTCAAGCTTCGGTTGATGCACTGCCACCTTGCTCTTTTTCCCTTCTTATTGTATCATATGAACGTTCATAATTTTATTTCTTTTAATTTTATTAATATAATCTCTTTCCTCACAATACCAGTTTATCTCTATCCTTATTATAGTGTTAATTGTGCATTTTGCGGTGTCATTACATGTTTTTCATTTTGTGGATAAAATCACTTCACGAGTTTATGGAATTAGCATGGGTTACGTTATTGTAAAGTAGCACACTTCAATCAAAAGAAACATACTTTTACTATAATTTTATAGAAAGTAAAATATATTATATCTTCACAGAGAAAAATTATTTCAATCGTGAAGTTGGGTCGTCTAGAGGTAAGACGTCGAATTATGGGTATGAAGGTATTGGATTTGAACCCTGCCACAGAAGGTATTTTTTATCTTTATATTTATGGCTTCCTCGTGGTTTTACTATTCCCTGGTCTCTGGGAAGTAAAATCGCATGTCTAGCCCGCTCATATAGAGCGGAAAACAGGAGGTCTCGTGTGAACTCTGCGTATGTTAAAACCTTTGGCAGTTTGAACTAGAAAGGTGTAGGCCAAATATGGCCGCTGCCGGTGGGCGGGGGGGGGGGGGGGATAAATAGTTCAGAAATATAAATCTATCCAAATGCCCTCTGTCCTCAATTATCAAAGACCTCGCCGGTGCTACGGATGTCGTGCAAATGAGCTGAACCACTCTTCCTGGCATTCGCTAACGTGCAACGGTCGTGGAGATTACTTGGATATCATCGGTAGCTGTATCCTGGTGAATGTGTAAAGTAGGGGATCAAAGAGTTGTGGAATTTTTTTATGTGAAGATTGCCAGTCGACTAAAGTGAACTAAATGATTAAAATGCTCAAGTGTTGTGAAAAGTATAAATGTTATACTTGTATGTGTTACGACTTTTATAGTGCCATCATCGGGTCGCGTGTCACGTTGCATCCAAAACACTCCGTCTGAAAGAATTTCTGCTGTAGCCAATCTCCACTTCTTCTGTTGTTTAAAGTCTCTTTGATGTCCTCAAACCACCTTCTTCTTGGTCTGCCACTGATGATATCGTCTAGAAACCATAAAAAAAAAAAAAAAAGTAAAGAGCCCGTCACGCCAAGTGACGTATAGGGAACATGTTGTTAGTGGCCCGGACATGCGGCCTTTATTCTCCTGTCCTATAATTTCTCTGGCAGACATAAATAAAGGGGAAATGCCGTAAAGATAGTTTTGTTAAAAAATAAATAAACATATATAAACTAGCATGTTGTTTGTTTGTTCCTGCTGAAGGCATATTGAGCCGAAACGTCGTTCAAATTTGTGTCGTCTATCAATCACGTAAAGCTTTTATCATACCATTTTTTAATATATTTTTTTCTATTCCCCCTATAAACTAGCACATTTATAATTTTTTTGTTGAAAAATTGTAAACAGGTTTCCTAGCGTTGTAAGAACAGTCATTGTTGTTAGTTTTACTTTTTGTCATGATAAATATCTATTTTGCCGGCCACATTAACAGACACGGTTCTCCGTGGCTTCCTCACTTTCTAACTCCACGAAAGCAAGTTTAGATTTATAGATCTATTTGTAATATCGTTCACAGTCTAATGCATTTTTTCATAAAACAGTCTTGCACATTTCCCCATCTCTCCAAGAGAAAGTATTTTGCTCAGACTTCCAGGACTCAAGTTGAAGTTTGTCTTTCCAGCCGACAGGCCCAGACCTTTGCCATTTAGTCTTCAAGTGAACGGCCCAAAATGGAAGATGGATGTTAGTGTTAATTTTCTGGAACTGTCATCTACTTTACTGGTGTCTCTTTGCTTCCTCTCGTTCTTAAAATCCGAATGTAGACATCTACTTTCGTTTTGTCTGATTCTGACTATCTTCTACTCGTTTTTCCCTCTACTCTATCTCTCTCTCTCTCTCTCTCTCTCTCTCTCTCTCTCTCTCTCTATCTTTTAAACTTACTTGTCTTGTTTCTACAGCACATTCAATATCTCATATTTCAGGCTGTAACAAGATACAGCTACATTATACAGTCTGTCTCTCTTATTTCTATTTTTCTTACTCCCTCTTTCTCTTTCTTCAAATTCTTTTATATTTCCCGCTCAAAATTGTATACACTTTCCGCCTTTTCTCGTCCTCTCCCTTCTCTCTATCGTATATTTCTCTATATCTCCTAGCAAATCTCACTACAACTATATCAATTCACTGATATTTTCTCCCTTTTTCATTTCCTTTATATTTTTTTCACATCCCTCTTTTACGATATCATCCATCTACCTCTCTTACCCTCAATCTTCTTTCTTTTATATCAATCCATCCTGTCTTCTCTGAGCATTTCATATTCCCTACTTTTGTGTTCCTTTCTTTCTCAATCCATCCTATCTTCTGTGTGCATCTCTTATTCCTTATTTTTTTTTATTTCTTTCTTTCTCAATCCATTGTTTGTTAAATCATTCTGTATCCTTTCACCTTACTTTGTCCACTGTCCCTCTAATTTCTTTCCTTATTTTTTTTTATTCCCTCTTTCTTTCTTTTCATTCTTTCTTTCTGTCTTTATTCCACCTCTCGACTAATCCACCTCTATCTATATACTTCATTTATTTGTCCATATCTGCTTGTCATAAATAAACAAGTTCTAAAAGTTAATAAAAAAAAAAAATTTTTTTTTTTTTTTTAGATTTGATAAAATATCTTTAAAAGAAAACTGCTAGAACAAAAATTCATATAGGAGAAGGTGTATCTTGGTCTACGCCCTATGGGCCGGTTACGGCTCGAAAGGTCAATAGAAAAGTTAATAGGGTTTGCTATCAAACAGAATTTCACCTTGAGAATTAGTCTAAAGAAACGTTGCTTCGGTCCTCTTAAAGAACTAACGACGTCATTGTCGTATGTTTTTGAAGTCAGCTCAGGTCTACCAAATCTCCAGCAGTAAAGAACGATGCAAACAAATGACAAATAAAGTTATTTAATATATTTTTTTACCTTCATTCTCTGACGCATAAATCGCTTCACTCACGTATAATCTCTTTCAATCTATGTTAGTGCATCATACATTACATGTTACATTACATTTTTATGACACAATCAGCAAATATAAACAGACGCCATTGTACTAGCAGCATTAATATCATTTGTAGATGATGGCTAATATCAACAATTTACTTTATAGAAAATAATTCTGTATTCGTTTATTCAAATGTTAACTATCAAGCCTTTATTTCTGTTTCTATTGTACGTAATCACAATTCCGTAACAAATAACTAAGCTATGTATAGACTGTTACTCGTAATGAGTGTTTAGTAAATTTTTACTCGTAATGGGTGTTTAGTATACTGTGTTACTCGTAATGAGTGTTTAGTATACTGTTTCTCATAATGCGTGTTTAGTATACTGTTACTCGTAATGAGTGTTTAGTATATTGTTATTCGTAAGGAGTGTTTAGTATATTCTTATTCGTAATGAGTGTTTAGTAAATTGTTACTCGTAATGAGTGTTTAGTATACTGTGTTACTCGTAAAGAGTGTTTAGTATACTGTGTTTATCTTAATGAGTGTTTAGTATACTGTGTTGCTCGTAATGGGTGTTTAGTATACTGTGTTACTCGTAATGAGTGTTTAGTATACTATATTACTCGTAATAGTGTTTAGTATACTGTGTTACTCGTAATGAGTGTTTAGTATACTGTGTTACTCGTAAAGAGTGTTTAGTATACTGTGTTACTCGTAATGAGTGTTTAGTATACTGTGTTACTCGTAAAGAGTGTTTAGTATACTGTGTTACTCGTAATGAGTGTTTAGTATACTGTGTTACTCGTAATGGGTGTTTAGTATACTGTGTTACTAGTAATGAGTGTTTAGTATACTGTGTTACTCGTAATGGGTGTTTAGTATACTGTGTTACTCGTAATGAGTGTTTAGTATACTGTGTTACTCGTAATGAGTGTTTAGTATACTGTGCTACTCTTAATGAGTGTTTAGTATACTGTGTTACTTGTAATGGGTGTTTAGTATACTGTGTTACTGGTAATGAGTGTTTAGTGTACTGTGTTACTCGTAATCAGTGTTTATTATGCTGTGTTACTCGTAATGAGTGTTTAGTATACTGTGTTACTCGTAATGGGTGTTTAGTACACTGTTTCTCGTAATGGGTTTTTAGTATAGTGTTACTCGTTAAACCGCTTTTTCCGCGCAGCCGAGTTAGACGGCCTTTGTCCAGCTCTACCCAGCAGACACGCTACAAAAATAAGTAATCCCTTCCTTCTATAGTTTCTGACAATAGCATAAGAAAGTGCTATATTATTTTATGATGAGACTATAATTTATGTTTCTATGTGTTTTTTTTTCATATTATGTGACCGTATTATTTTCTTACCTGTTATTTTACGCTAGTGCATTAGTGCGTATTTTTTCTGTATTTGTATTTCATGAAAGCATTGACTCTTATTTATATGTCATGAGCACATTATTTATTTCCTATGTAATATAAAAGCGTAACTTTACTTATATACCGTGGAGACCTTATATGTTTTCCTCATACGTGGGCGCTTTATCCCTTATTTACATGAAGTGAAACATTAAATTTATTTTTTTTATGTTATTATATAGTCTAACTGACCCAACTGACAAACAAATGTCGACTAGATACCACAAAGATGGGATTCCTCAGCAGAATGTTGAAAGTTCTATGGACAGCTGGTAAGACCACTGAGGATATTCTCAAAGAGGAGAACAGAAATAGGGAGCTCCTAAAAACATCAGAAAGAAGCAATCAACATTTTTCGGGCATATCATGAGAAGGGGAAAGATGGAATACTTGGTTACAACTGGCAAAATGCAGGGAAAGAAAGATCGCGGACGACGAAAAGAGAAGATACTAGATAGCTTCGTGTCAAGGCATAGAAAACAATCAACAACAGAAGTGATACGATGTACTGTGGATAGAAGATTGTGGAAGGACATGATCGCCTACACCAACTGGTATGACACATAATGATGATGATTATACAATCTATTCATATATATATATATATCTTTACGTCCTCTCACACACATCATACACACACACAGACCCACACAATGCCTGTAACGTGGGATATACCTTCTCTCAACACTCTACACATCTACGTTGTTTCGTTATCCTTTCCTTCATTCTTTCTCCTCCTTACCTCTCCCTCCTCCACCAGTAACTCACTTCCCAATTCATCCCAGCCAGCTCCATCACGCAAGTCCTCATCTTGAATTAGGGAAAACGTGGCTTTTGAATCATCGTAGTCTCCTCTTTTCACGTGCTAGAATTAGGCACTCGCGAACAGATTTGATTCAGAGAGAAAGACGGGCCCAGATCAATCACAGCATTCAATTATCCCTGCTCTGTCTTGGATGGGTCTTTGCGCTTGCTTTGACCATTTAAGTTTATAAGCATTTTGGTCCCTTTCTCCAGTCTCATCTTAACCATCATCAATTTCATGACTCTCACAGCTTACCTTAGCGGCTAATCGTTTATGTCATTGCGTAAATCATTTTGTTTGTAATAAGTTTAACTTGTGTTTTTTAAGTCTTGCGTTATTTGTATAGCTTCTTCTTCTCTTCTAATGCTTCTCCTTCGCTCTTATTAGCGCATCAATCTATTAAATAAAATTAAGTGGGCTTGCTATGTTACAAAATAATGTGTTACTTGGAGGAATCAGCGTAGATCTGGTTATCGCTCTACTCCTCTCGTGGAAAAGACAGTTCTTGAAGACATGTTCTGTTTGTTAAAACGTTTTCCGCAATTTCTTTTAGAGTTTTGTAGTTGTGCATTCTTACTCGGAATTGTGTGTTTAATGTGTATAGTTTGTTGGTTACGCATGATAAAGATTTTTGCCGAAACGTTGTACTTTGTCTTGTCTTTCTGTTAGTTTAGCTGCTCAATACCATATCTTATTTTTATTTATTTCATTTTGATGTTTGCCATTAATCTGTCTAAAGAAAGAAAGGCAAGACCTACTGCCTCTACACCTAAATATCAACAACAATCTGTGTGGAACATTATCCTAACTGATGCTCACATGCAACTTCTACAGACTATAATTACTAACAAAGAGTGGCTAACTTGCAGCACGTTTTCACCTCTACAAATATATTTCCCCATATATGTGCATGCGTCAGTTTGTTCAATTTGTAATTGATTGCACAAATGAAAATTTAGTCTGCAGTTATGGTTAGTCGAAGGTCCCGGTATCACTGCAAACGAAGTAAAATCAAAACTCCGACAGCTAGCCGGGCATGGAATATGAGGAAACCGTAACAAGGAACACTTTTCAGACTGAGCCTCGATGGTTCCTGCCGCATATCCGCCATATTGACAGGAAGTCCAGTCTGCAGTTGTCAGCTCTCAGTTTGAGGTTTTTTTTTTATTATTATCGTCTATCAAATAGAATGCCTCCATAGCATCCATCTTTGAGTATTATCTAGCCTAAATGTAGCCTTATGTAACCTTAGAGTATCATGTAGCCTAAATGTAGCCTTATGTAACTTTAGAGTATAATGTAGCCTAAATGTAGCCTTATGTAACCTTAGAGTATCATGTAGCCTAAATGTAGCCTATGTAACCTTAGAGTATCATGTAGTCTAGATGTAGCCTTATGTAACATTAGAGTATTATCTAGCCTAAATGTAGCCTTATGTAACCTTAGAGTATCATGTAGTCTAGATGTAGCCTTTTGTAACCTTAGAGTATCATGTAGTCTAGATGTAGCCTTAAGTAACCTTAGAGTATTATCTAGCCTAAATGTAGCCTTATGTAACCTTAGAGTATCATGTAGTCTAGATGTAGCATTATGTAACCTTAGAGTATCATGTAGCCTAAATGCAGCCTTATGTAGCTTAAATGCTTACACAATATGTTTTCCTCAGTAACGTATAACAACGCCTAAATATTAGAGAAAGATTCGGAAGAAGTCAAATGCATTTTATCAGTCTCAGATTAGGTTTAATTAGTGCCATTATGTTTATTGTTTTAGTTGCTATTTTTTGCGAAACTTCTATACATTTATATCTTATGACTGTCATGTTTATTTTGGTTTTAAGTTTAGTTCCTCCATTATTTTAGTTTCGATTTTTAAAATATTATTTTAACTTTCGTTTCAACGTCTTTAAAATATGTGTATTTACTTGTAATCCTGGAGGGGAAAATACAAGATAAAAGAGGCAGAGGCAGACCAAGACTAACATGGACGAGTAACATCAAAAGATGAACAAATCAGCCTATGACAACCTGCACCATCAAAGCAAGAGACAGAGCAGAAGGTTCCATGGTAGCCAACCTTCGTTGCGGAGACGGCACTCGATGATGATGATGTACATGTAATGCTGTGTCCTGAACAGTATTATCACCACGAGGGTATCTGCTGTAATTCATAATGTTGGTTGAAGTGTTTTTATCATTATCATTTATGTGTAAGTCACCAACTTTATTATTAGACTTAAAGTCACCAACTCTATTATTATACTGTAAGTCACCAACTCTATTATTAGACTGTAAGTCACCAACTCTATTATTAGAATGTAAGTCACCAACTCTATTATTAGACTGTAAGTCACCAACTCTATTATTAGACTGTAAGTCACCAACTCTATTATTAGACTGTAAGTCACCAACTCTATTATTAGACTGTAAATCACCAACTCTATTATTTGAATGTAAGTCACCAACTCTATTATTAGAATGTAAGTCACCAACTCTATTATTAGACTGTAAATCACCAACTCTATTATTAGACTGTAAGTCACCAACTCTGTTATTAGACTGTAAGTCACCAACTCTGTTATTAGATTGTAAGTCACCAACTCTATTATGAGATTGCAAGTCACCAACTCTATTATTAGACTGTAAGTCACCAACTCTATTATTAGAATGTAAGTCACCAACTCTATTATTAGACTGTAAGTCACCAACTCTATTATTATAATAATTAGTACATCAATATCTCTTTTATTAATATTCAAGTCACCTACTCTATTATTAATGAGCACCTCACATCTATTTTACTAATGAGGAAGTCACCAACTCTATTATTAGTCTCTAAATCACCAACTCTATCGTACGTCTTTAAGTAACAAACTATATTATTAGTCTGTAAGTCACCAACTCTATCTTTAGTCTTTATGTTACAAACTTTATTGTAAGTCTGCAAGTCACCAACTATATCATTAGTCTATAAGTTACAAACTCTATTATAAGTCTGCAAGTCACCAACTCTATCATTAGTCTTTAAGTTACAAACTCTATTATAAGTCTGCAAGTCACCAACTCTATCATTAGTCTTTAAGTTACAAACTCTATTATAAGTATGCATGTCACCAACTCTATCATTAATCTTTAAGTTGCAAACTTTATTATAAGTCTGCAAGTCACCAACTCTATCATTAGTCTTTAAGTTACAAACTGTATTATGAGTCTGCAAGTCACCAACTCTGTCATTAGTCTTTACGTTACAAACTCTATTATAAGTCTGCAAGTCACCAACTCTATCATTAGTCTTTAAGTTACAAACTTTATTATAAGTCTGTAAGTCACTAACGCTATCATTAGTCTTTAAGTTTCAAACTCTATTATTAGTCTGTAAGTCACCAACTCTGTTATTAGTCTGTAAGTCACCAACTCTATCATTAGTCTGTAAGTCACCAACTCTATTATTAATGAGCACCTCACATCTATTCTATTAATGGGGAAGTCACTAACTCTATTATTAGTCTTTAAGACACCACCCCTATTATTAGTTTGTCCGTCACCAACTCGATTATTATTAAGTACCTCTACATCTATTATATTAATGAAGTAAGTCACAAACACTATTATTAACGAGTAAGTTACCAACCTAAAACTTATACAAATCGACGCAGAGACTAATAACATATGGGCAATAAAATGATGCACAAAATCAAACTGTTCTAATCAGACATTTTTTAATCGGAGAGTAAAATAAATCAAATAAGACAATGAACAATATCAAAACAGATGTGATGTGTCATTATAAATCTTCATCATCGAGTGCCGTCTCCGCAACGAAGGTTGGCTACCATGGATCGCCATTCCACTCTGTTTCTTGCCTTGATGGTGCAGGCTGTCATAGATTGACTTGTCCAACTGTTGATGTTACTCGTCAGGATTAGTCTTGGTCTGCCTCTGCATCTTTTACCTTGTATTTTCCCTTCCAATATTACTTTTAGTAGGCTGTTGTGTCTTTTAACGTGTCCCAAAATTTTCTTTTGTCTTGTCTTAATTATATTTAATAGTTCTCTTTTCATTTTTAGTTGTTTTAAAACTTCATCGTTTGTTTTCTTTTCTTTTCATCCAATTCTACCTATAAATCCACATTTCAAAGGCTTCAATTTTCTGTTCTGTTTTCTGGTCTAATGTCCATGTTTCTGCACCATACATGAATATTGAGAAGATGTAATTATTTGCTACTCTTAGTTTCAGCCGTGCTGTTATTTGTTTTGTTGTTAGTATATTTTTCATGGTATTAAAATTACTTTTTGCCATACCTATTCTGTTGTTTATTTCAGTTTTACATTTTCCATTATAAGGGAAGAACACAAATTATACCAATATTTTTGGCTCATTAATTATACTCAGCTTCAAACTGCACATCAAGTGCGTTGAAATATAAATCAATAGGAAAGTATTTGCATGTTCTTGTTTCCATTAAACAAAACCTTTAGTTGTCTCCAACTCGTATCAGAATAGATTAAATATGTTTGTTGATTACACACGCCAACTTCCTACCTCTATCGAAGACCCGAGTATTCTACTTGAGTATCACTTGTTTCTATTTCTCACACCGACAACCGACTGTTCAGGTGTTTTAAACAAACAGGTGTCAGTCTGATGAACTTCCATGTCACTTTTGACTTCGTTGAGTTGACATTCACTCCTGATTCTGCCTCCCAAAAAGCAAACTCTTATGACTGTCATCATCAACATCATTAAATGCCGTCTCCGCATCGTAGATTGGCTACCATGGAGCGCCATTCCACTCTGTCTCTTGCTTTGATGGTGCAAATTGTCATAGGTTGACTTGTCCATCTTTTAATGTTACTCGTTCATGTTAGTCTTGGTCTGCCTCTGTCTCTTTTACCTTATATTTTCCCTTCCAATATTACTTTTATTAGGCTGTTGTGTCTTTTAACATGCCCCAAAAATATTTCATTTGTCTTGTTCTAATTGTGTTTAGTAGTTCTCTTTTTATTTTTAGTTGTTTTAAAACTTCATCGTTTGTTTTCTTTTCTTTCCATCCAATTCTACCTATTCTTCTATAGATCCACATTTCAAAGCCTTCAATTTTCTGTTCTGTTTTCTGGTCTAATGTCCATGTTTCTGCACCATACAGGAATATTGAGAAGATGTAACATTTTGCTATTCTTATGACAGTCACACAACCATTTACACAAACGGGTCTGTTACTCGGCACTAGCGGAGCGTGTAGACTTTCTCATGTTGGGGGTAGAACCAGTTTGCAGCTATAGATGCTAAAGACTTAGTGCATAGTTATGGTAAATAACAGGTACTGGAAAATGTTTCAAAAATGGTATCTGTTAACATAGAGAGAGAGAAGGTAATAAACAAAAAGAATGTTAAAATGTGATTTGTTAATAATGACATCGGAGTCAAACAAAGCTTTCGCAGCTTGGGGGTAGAACTGTGAAGGAAGACTATGGTGCTTTAGCATTGACTAAAAGTAGTTTTACGCTGAAAGTTATGACTGTTGCTAACGCATTGACTAAAAGTAGTTTTACACTGAAAGTTATGACTGTTGCTAACGCATTGACTAAAAGTAGTTTTACGCTGAAAGTTATGACTGTTGCTAACGCATTGACTAAAAGTAGTTTTACGCTGAAAGTTATGACTGTTGCTAACGCATTGACTAAACGCAGTTTTACACTGACAGTTATGACTGTTGCTAACGCATTGACTGAAAGTAGTTTTACGCTGAAAGTAAAGTTATGACTATTACTAACGCATTGTCTAAAAGTAGCTTTACGCTGAAAGTTGTGACTGTTGTTAACGCATTAGAATGGCTTGAGATGTAGACTTTTACACATGTGTGTTTCCTCAATAATTCAATGAGCATGTTCAATAGATCGCAACTGGCTGGGCTCGACGGTAGTAGTTTGATCTCTATGAAAGTCCATTCTAACAAAAGTGTGCATCATTTTCATGCTAGGGCACGTGTGTACTATAGTCCGTTCAGAAATTCATAATCACACCTGAATTAGTTTTGCGTGATAACCGCTTGTTATTTTGGTTTCAAAATTTGCATGCAATCTTAGAATATTGACGACGCAAAGATTTTGGTATTTTTTATTCCACAAACACAACAGATTTTGCATATCAGCGAATTCCTTTGATCTTTTATGACGATATCACACAAGTTGATTCAAATTTTAGAGTTTACAGTAATCGTGTTAAATGTTCCAGTTTACTGCAATTCTTGTCAGAGGCGTATCTACATAGTGATTAATTGTGGGTGTTGTTCGTTATGTGTATTTGCAAACATGAATTCAATTGGTTACAATTGCTGATATAGTAAAAAAGTAACATTTTGCATAGTTATAAATTTGCATTTCAAACTCATTGTAATTTAGATATAAGTGTTGGTATTTAAAGTCAACAAATTGTCTACTGAGTCTTCACAAAATTAATAAAGATACGCCTTCCCTTCGGTAATTAATGCCAAGGCCGTGGTGCGTCATGTCGTTCAATAACAATTAAGTTTTGTGCACGGGATTTTTCCTGAAGTTAGTGTTTCTCCAATAGCCAAACTATTTTGCGTGAACGACCGCACCAAATTAATGTATATATCCTAAAATGGTGTCAAATTCGAACAGGGTGAATTTAATATAGCCTAAAGAAGAAAACTTTTAGACTAGATCAAATTCCTCAGAGCAAAAAAATATTTCTATAACGTCATCAATATTCTAAGATTGCATGAAAATTTTGAAATCAAACTAACAAGCGGTTATCACGCAATACTAATTCAGGTGTGATTATGAATTTCTGAACGGACTATAGAGGTAATGTGTGTGCTGACAGTCTTGCCAGTTTGGCTAGCCGTGAGTGAGGAAGGACAATGAACTGTGATGGCGTTCTGAATAGCCTTAGGGACGTTGGACAACAAACCGACTTTAAAAAAATGACACTGAACAGACCGCACAAATATCATATCAAGGTAAGAAATGTCAAAGGGGAACGTTATGCAGAAGGTCCTTGAAGTTTTGTCCGCCAAAACCACACCGGTGTCGTTAGTCGCTTCACATAGAGGGATACACATGAAAAGATGCCTTAGACTTAATAACGGATGGCGTCTCTGCAGGCGCAACGTTTCCATAACAGCTACAATCCCGTTCAAGCAACCAACAAAGTGTTCATCCTGATCGTGTACCCTGTGCTGGTCAACGTGTTACATTTTGAAAAAGATGTTCAGCTCATGATGAACACTTCCGTGTAGCTATAATGGCAGTCGCCGACGCCACAATGTCCACGCGTCGGTGCCGAATTCTAGTTAACTTCGTTGTCTGTGACGCCGTTCAAGAAATGGTGTTCTAACAGAGTAAAGTCACACCTCCATTTCTGTGATACACAGAGTGCGACCGCATTTCAGCTGATGAAAAAAATTACACATACCACACATCATATTGCATTGTAATACTAGGGCCGGTATTTGTTTCACTTTAATCAACCGTCGTCGCCTGTAACATGAAGGTTCTCAATGCGTTGCCACCGTTGGCTACGTGGTCATTTTGAAAACACACTGAAGCAACAATGCCACCATTCCCCAACCTTATTTGTCTCGTTGACCATCTCGGCCCGCCCATCAACCGGAAGTGTGAGCACTTATGAACGTGTTCGATGTGCAGTGAAGATGACCTGTCTAATAAAATACACTCTTGAATAGTGACGGGAGCCGCGATAGCTCAGTGGTTAGTGAACTGGACTACAAAGCATAAGAGGTAGGGTTCGATTTCAACCGACGGCAACCGGTTCACCCAGCCTTTAATGGGTACCGCATTTTATCTGGGAAAGTAAAGCGGCACAGGCATAATACCGACCACATTACCCCAAAAATCATGTGCCGAAGGTCTGTAAAATGGTCACTAACACCATATTCCCTATACACCATTTGGCGTGACGGGGGTACTTTACTTTTTTTTACTTTGAATAATGATGGAGTGTCTATTTCGTCCAGTGGTCAACAATCTAACTGCCGATCACTTGGGCTGGTTGGAAATATTGACTTAACTATGACATGCCGAACATCTCAGAGTCATAACATCCGCTCGTAATGTTACAGTGTTACGTTTATGAATATTTATATCTACACGTGACACACTAATTCGAACATTGCTAACTTATTTAAGAGCAAAAAGAATTAATGATATCCATCATGGCATTTATGAAAGCCAATAGAATGTTAACGTCCATAGTTGTTCATATCGCCACATATTTATATGCCTTGTGATCGTTACCACCAATGGTCGTCCACTTTTCCAGTGGAAAACTCTAGAACCATTTTTATCGCTGATGACACCCGATTCTACGTTGTTCGATGAGGGAGTGGGGGAGGCGGGGTGGCATGACTCCCAGGTGTCGGCCTCCTGTAGTGATTGAGCCAGAAAACTCAAGAACTGTTCAGCATGATAAGGCTCTAATCTGCACGAAAGTTCGTATTGAATCTATAGGGTGTCTCTTTAATGACTGTGCATTTTTTGTTGTTGAAATAATTACGCACCTAAATTTTATCTATGTATGACGTAATAGTTCAAGCACCATTTACGTGTTCATTTAAACATCACTGCTACATGATAGATCTGGCTTACAATGGTGTTAACACAACTTTATTGTGTTAATACCAACATTACCCATTATAAGCTCGCCGATAGCAGTCAAGTATATTTGAATAATACCGTTTATTTTACAATTTGTGTGACGTGACGTTTTTTCTTCCGAGAGTATAAATTCACTGCACTGCGACTTTAGAAACACCCTGTACTATATAACTAGTCAACAGTACCCGTCACAAAATTACACTATCTGAAACTATTGAGTGTCGTTGTAAAGTCAGAAATGACTGATAACCTCTTGAAGTTCCGCCTATATACCCCATTGCGGCTATATATCTATCGCACTGTGACACAAATAATCAAATTTTGAGAGCGTAACTCCACCCATTGAGACACGCGATATTAGTTTATATACACTTCTGTTTTCATGGAAAACTCAGAATTTCATTTGAATTACTGGTATAAGTTGCACAAACATGATCAATGTCTGATCCTGAGATATCGAATGCTGTAATTCGTTTTGATGCTACTCTAAATGCCATGACCTGTATGTTAACATTCAAGTCAAGTTCTAGTGATCTGCCCCTTCTTCTTATCGTTCACCACTTATTGGGTTTAGACGCGTTGCGTCACTAGTTTACAGCAAGACTGTGATATCTGCGCCTTGTGGATGGACAAATCCTTCTTCGGAATGTTAGATTGGCTTTGCTTAACACTTTTTTTATTGGGCAGCGGTCACCATTAACTTCCAAGGGTTCTTTAACGTGCGCGAGTTCACACGGAATCTCCTGTTTTTTGTAGTTATCCGAGAAGGATTGACTTTGAATCTCACTGCCCAGCGCCCAGGAAGAAATCACGGATTGGAAGTGAAAAATTGCCACCTTTATGGCGGAACTGGAACCCGGGACTTTCCTGCCCAGAGGCCGACGTCATATCTGCAGATATGAATCAATTCAGAGGAAGAGGTATCTATACAGCACTTGGAAAAAATGACAAATAATCAACAGGAAAAAAAAATAAAGAACAATATATCAGCCTAAGTAGGATCGCACCCGTACTCCTTGGCACAGCGCCTTGCCACGAGTCAAACGCTGGGGAACACTGCCAAGTTATCCGAGTTTTTAGTGTTCCTTAACGTTTAGCATTTCGAGGCAATGAGTTGTCAGTCGCTGAACACTTCTAGACTTGCTGAGGAAGGGATCTGAGCACCTATGGATATGTTCGGAGTACAATGCCGATTATCCATAATAACTCAATAATTTAATAACTCAATATCTCAATAACTCACTAAACATAAAACACCTGCAACTTAGACTTCCGGGAAGATAACGTCCGTGTGTTCGCCGAGTATTTAGAGCGTGCCATACCTGAAACCTAAAGAATAGTGACACTGTGACCTTCCAAGCATGTCGTAAGAGGCGACTAAGGAGGTTGATCGATGGCTTGACAAGCTGTCATTGTAAAAACTATTGTTATGGAAACAGAGCCATAGATTTTAGAAGCAGTGATCTCTGCAATATGTGCCATTTTGGCACGCTAGCTTTCTGTTTTTGAGTTTGTGGTTCTGCCCCATGTGCCGTCTTCGGCTCGAAAGGACAATAGATACCTGAAACCGTTTTTCAGTGTTTTTACAGCTTCCGGTGTATTTTTTTCCGATTTATTCGAGTGAATTGGAGCTGCAAGAGACTTTAGGCTTTCTCTTTCCGGTGATGACGTTGAAATTGCCGTCCATTCCGCCGACGTGGCTCAAACAAAAGTACGCCCTTTCTAACTTTTATAGCCGGAAATACAAAATGACTGCATGTCGCTTTGTTCTTGCTGAGACCAGGGTAGTCGTTCAAACAATTTAATTTTGTTTTGTTTTGATTGTTTGTTTTCGAGGAAATTGGAGTGCGGAAGTAGCGGTGCGCTCTCTTTTAGACGGAATTCGCTTGAAATCGTCGTCTACACTACCGATAAGAGCTTAACAAAAGTCGATATTTTCAACAGAATTTGATATCGCTGTTTGACAGGATGATGTGCTATAACTGCGGCATGATATCGATGAATGATGATATCGTATGACAGGGAACAGTTGGCTGTGTTCACTTTCTGTGCGGTTTCACCTTATGTCTTTTGGCGTGTGCTGAGATTGCTATGATGGGGACTACAGTTACCTTTCTTTGTTTGGGAGATGTGTTAGTAATTTGGATGATACCACTGGCATGGGCAGTTGAACAATTATGGATTTTAATTCGTTTGCAGTGATACCAGGGCCTTCCATAACCAAAGAACCAAAGAACCAAAAAAGTGGTGCATATATAAGGGTTTTCCGACCGCAGTGAAGTTGATTCTATGAACAGAATAGAACAGACCTGGTATATTATTATTGTTTTTTTTTTAAATATATTTTGTATAAGCGATTACTGACATTCATACCATTATTTCTCACACAACAAAGACTGTTATAGTGATGGAGTTAGGCCTTGGTGGAGTCCGTACTTTAAACATAGGCAGTGCTGCTCTATCCAAACTATTTGAACATTTGTACCACAAATACAGTCTGTTTTGCCTAATTCAAACCCTAAACATATTTTTACCACAAATACAGTCTGTTTTGTCTAATTCAAATCCTAAACATATTTTTACCACAAATACAGTCTGTTTTGCCTAATTCACATCCTAAACATATTTTTACTACAAATACAGTCTGTTTTGTCTAATTCAAACCCTAAACATATTTTTACCACAAATACAGTCTGTTTTGCCTAATTCAAACCCTAAACATATTTTTACCACAAATACAGTCTGTTTTGTCTAATTCAAACCCTAAACATATTTTTACCACAAATACAGTCTGTTTTGCCTAATTCAAACCCTAAACATATTTTTACCACAAATACAGTCTGTTTTGCCTAATTCAAACCCTAAACATATTTTTACCACAAATACAGTCTGTTTTGTCTAATTCAAATCCTAAACATATTTTTACCACAAATGCAGTCTGTTTTGCCTAATTCACATCCTAAACATATTTTTACTACAAATACAGTCTGTTTTGCCTAATTTAAATCCTAAACATATTTTTCTTTACCACAAATACAGTCTGTTTTGCCTAATTCAAATCCTAAACATATTTTTTTACCACAAATACAGTCTGTTTTGTCTAATTCAAATCCTAAACATTTTTCTTACCACAAATACAGTCTGTTTTGTCTAATTCAAATCCTAAACATATTTCTTACCACAAATACAGTCTGTTTTGCCTAATTCAAATTCTAAACATATTTTTCTTTACCACAAATACAGTCTGTTTTGCCTAATTCAAATCCTAAACATATTTTTTTTTACCACAAATACAGTCTGTTTTGTCTAATTCAAATCCTAAACATATTTCTTACCATAAATACAGTCTGTTTTGTCTAATTCAAATCCTAAACATATTTCTTACCACAAATACAGTCTGTTTTGTCTAATTCAAATCCTAAACATATTTCTTACCACAAATACAGTCTGTTTTGCCTAATTCAAATCCCAAACATATTTTACTACAAAAACAGTCTACTTTACTGTAATCAAATCATACCCACATTTGTACCACAAATACAGTCTGTTTTGCTTAATTCAAATCCTAAACATAATTTACCACAAATAGTCTGTTTTGCCTAATTCAAATCCTAAACATATTTCTTACCACAAATACAGTCTGTTTTGCCTAATTCAAATCCCAAACATATTTTACTACAAAAACAGTCTACTTTACTGTAATCAAATCACACCCACATTTGTACCACAAATACAGTCTACTCTACACGATTCTCTATCCAAACGCATATTCTGATTGTACCCCAGATCTGAGCCTGGAAACTTGATGAAGTTAATTCCTGACTCAATACGATATCAGCGTCAGCAAAGATTTTCTTCTTGACAGCTGCACGTTCCTAACGCTTTCACTGTTCCGGCAACTGATTTGTAAGGCATTCAGGGCACGCCTTGTAATGTCCGACAAAATTAACCACCCAGCCAGTTTGTTGGGAACATTTCGTTTCGGGTGAGTTTTAGTGAAGGGAAACGCTCAAAGCTGCAATATCAGAATCTCTCCGTTCGAAAGTGAATTTATCCACAATTCAAAATTACTTGTGTTGTTCACTAATACAATACGTTTGCTATATTAACATGTTATTCTTCTTATTATATTGTTTTAATCATATAATTACTTTCCTCGTGTCGCATGAATGTATTTATTAGATTATTTCCTGCTGGTTCTCAGTAGGCCTATAATAATCACGGTTTTACTTCAGTTTCCTTCGTTATAGATGTTCACTACTTTTCTTCTTTCGTTACTCTCTATTTACCCTCTCTATCCTTAATCTTTCTCTCTCATATATTTTTAAAAATCTTTTTCTTCTCTCACTCTTTATTCTAGCATATACGTTTTCTGTTTCTCTATCTTTCTCTTTCTCTTTCTTTTGATCTCTTCTCTCATTTATATATATATACATTAATATATATATATATGTGTATATATATATATATATATGTGTATATATATATATATACATATATATAGTGAGAGAGAGAGAGAGAGAGAGAAAGTGTGACGATAGGAGTGTGATATATATTTATATCACATATGTGTCTTTAAAAACGATGCAGGAAAACACAAATGAACTATCATCAATAGCCAGCAAAATTGGGCTTGAAGTCAATCATGAAAAGACTAAAGTCATGAAAAGTTTAATTCCAACAAGTGACAAAATATACATGGAAAACAAACCAGTAGAAGAGATCGATCACTTCATCTATCTTGGAAGTCACATTGATCGAGAAGGGGATACGAGCAAAGAAATTAGAATCAGACTGGCTAAAGCAGCAATGTCTTTCAGAAGCCTTGAAAAGTTGTGGAAATCAAAACTCATTAGCACAAACACAAAACTTAGGCTATTCAAATCAAATGTACTATCAACCCTTACGTATGCGTGTGAAAGCTGGAAAACAACAAGAGATATAGAAACAAAGTTGAACGCATTCGAAAATAAATGTCTAAGGAAAATACTTGGTATAGAATGGAACGAATTCAAAACAAACGAGGAAATTAGAGAAATCGCCAATCAACCACTAATATCTTCAGTAATAAAGAAAAGACGATGGTCATACGTTGGACATGTGATGAGAAGAGATAATAATCGAATAGCAAAGCAAGCCCTCATATGGGAAACAACAGGTAAAAGAAAAAGAGGAAGACCCAGGGAGACACTGAGAAGAACATTGATGAGAGAGGCAAGAGCAGCAGGAATCGGCTCCCTCAATGAGATAGAACTGCTTGCACAGAACAGAGACAGATGGCGAGATTTGATAAAATATCTCTAAAAGAAAACTGCTAGAACAAAAATTCATATAGGAGAAGGTGTATCTTGGTCTACGCCCTATGGGCCGGTTACGGCTCGAAAGGTCAATAGATAGATAGATGTGTCTATACACAACAAAGATTGTCAAATAATCGGACAACTATCACCACTATAGTTCAACACGGTAATAACTCTAGAGACAAAATGTGCGCTATACAATAGCATCTTCTTTTTAATGTTGTGTTACTAATGCCAGACCTGGACTCTAGACTCAAGAACAATAAGAAAAAAATAACAATTTCAGATATGAAATGTGTTAGACGAATGATAGGAATAAGCCTAAGAGATAAGATCCGAAATGAAGAACAGAAAAAATGTTAGGAATAATTCCCGCCACACAGTACATAAAGAAACATACAATAAAATGGGGGCCTCGGTAGCCTAGTTGGAAAAGCCACCCGACTGGACTACCAACGTTCGGACAACCCGTGTTCGATTCCCGCTGGGAGCAGTGTGAATTGTACTCGTGGTTGGGAAAAAATACCCCCACGGTCGACCCAGCCGTTGGCAGAAATGGGTACCAGGGTATTACCCTGAGAAGGTGAGGAATGTCGCTTCGCATCTGAGTTTCGATGCTTAAGGCGACACTATACAGAAGTATCCGAACATTTCTGGATAGACGGCCGAGCACATATGGGTGTAGACTCGCGTGCTAAGACGCCGGTTCAAGTCTCGTACTTTACCTTTACCTTTACATACAATAGAATGGTTTGCTCATGGGACAAGACAGAAAGACCAAAACACAGCATAATGAGCGTTTAGCAAACCATGCAAGACCACCAGACCAAAGGGTCGACCACGAAAAAGATGAATCGATGGAATATTAGAGAGAGTAGGAAACATAACAATAAGCAGAGGCCAACAGAAGTTCGGAAGACCGCAAATTACATCTCCTATCGATGTTGAAAGGCAAATGAGGAGCCACAGACGCAGACAAAAGATACAAATATATACATATATAAAAAGAGGCATGTATACGTGCAGGGAGAGATACCACGAGAAAGAAGAAGAGACAAGGAGAAAGCGTGATTGTTCGATATAAATGACAAATCAACCGGAAGTGATAACCCACATGATAAAGAAGAAAAATAGGAAACAGACTATCTTGAGATTTGCGTGGGTGTATTAGCGTGAGTTCAGAAATAGACAAGCAACTGGAAAAGAAAAAAATATGAAAAAGACTATCTCGAGATTTGTGGGGGTGTATTAATCGAGAAATTAAACACGTGGATCGGTTTGATTGGAGAAGTCGACAAATATTTAAAGAGGAGACACAAAGAAACGAGAGGATTTTCTAGGAGAACATTAGAGATGACACACGCGTAGATGTAGAGAGAGCGGTCCGCATGTGTGGTCCGCCATAGGGGCTAACCATAGTCAACTTAGTAAGCAGTGATTAACTAAGTGTAGACTAAGTACCGTTAGATGTAAAGAGTTCTGAACAATCATAGATGAAACCTCAAGGATTAGGTTAGGAGTTTCCAGAGAATTAAAGTCCACGAGGCGAATAGATTAACTAGGTTAGCATTAGATCGGAAGAGGATGTTCAATGAGGAACAGCCTCGATATAGGTACACTAAACTGGTAGAATAAGAATATTAAACTTAGACCTGAGGAGGCCGTTCAATGGGGAACGGTTTCCGCTTACATGTTAGTAGATATGTAGAGAAGTGTGTTGAAGCCTAGGGGCCAGTGACGAGTAACATTGCTACTGGGCAGCGTGTGAATGACTTATTACCAAATATTGGTCATGTAATGTTATGTAAACCTGTTAAGCACGTTGCCCGTGGATTGGCTTGTCATTTATTTCGGACAATCACGCTCTACCCCCGCAATTCTCGAGATGCTTCTCTATTTCTTTTAATTTCACGTGGCATCTCTCCTCCCACGTCTACAGGCAGACCAAGAACAAAGTGTTTTCAAGACATCATAGTGTACTTTCACAACAGAAGAAGTGGAGAGCTTGTTATAGATATGAATTCTTTTGATTGGGCAATAATAACATATAACAGAAAACTCTCTACGCCCTTTCCATCCAGTACCCATAGATCGAGGAGCCGCGATAGCTCAGTGGTTAATGAACTTGACTACAAAGGACAAGAGGTAGGGTTCGATCACAATCGACGGCTTCCGGGTTCACCCAGCCTTAAATGGGTATCGGATTTTTTCAGGGAAAGTAAAGCGGCGCGAGCGTAATACCAACCACATTACCCCGAAAATCATGTGCTGAAGGTCTATAAAATTTATGGTCACTAACAGCATATTCGCTATACATTACTTGGCGTGACGTGTGCTCTTTACTTTTACTTACCCATAGATTGCTCTAAAAAGTAGTCTAAATCATTCAAAGATTTCAAAAGAGAAATCACAGTAACGCGTTGAAGACAATCACAACTTTAAATACAGAAAACCCGTTCACAACTATACAGACAGTCAAACTAATGTCCACAGAAAATGTCCATGACTTCTTACAATCGTCACGAGATAGAACCATTTCGTCAGTCTCCTACTTCATAAGATATTAGCTCTTTTCTTGCAACCAATGCTCAGTGTGTATACTTCACAAATGTAATCGAGCGACTGCAAACCAGAGCCTTCGGGAAACGCAAAGACCTCTTTAGCGTGATAATGACGCCTGCCCGATTCACTTCAGCTCAAAACCCTGGATTCAAAATGGAAGACAAAATTTACCCCGACAAAGTAGTTAACTATTAGACCGCTACGTGTTTCTGTCTCAAGGATCTTTTTGTGGCTGTTTTATTTAATGTTCCATCAGTGCGTCTATTTTTGTTTCATTTTCAGCTTAACGAATCTTGCTTTCCAGACTAGTACAAAAACACTGTCACTGACGTATTTACATCTTTGAGATTTTTGTTCACTTTTCAATTGATCACCTTTGTAGTAAGTAAGAAATTGGGTTGTCTCTCAGTCGTTACACTCTGAGTGACACATTTAATTTTAAATAACCAAAGTTTTATAAACGAAATTATTTTAAAAAAACCCACAAAACAGCAACTTTTACAATATGAATCAATTAATACAAATTATCTCAATCAGGCATCAATTATTTCTATACCTCAATACAAATTATCTCAATCAGGCATCAATTATTTCAATACCTCAATACGAATGATCTCAATCAGGCATCAATTATTTCTATACCTCAATACAAATTACATGGCTCAGTCGCAAAGCCAAAAACAATAAAATTAGTCGTAAGTTAACGTCATTCTGTATCGAAGTCTTCACTGTCATTTTAAAAAAATGACAAATCCATGATTTGAAATACATAATAAACAATAAATTAATGGACCCCCCTGCAAGGAAATCACATTTGCCAATGCAATCTTTCTCTTCTCTGTCCAGAATAATGTGCTTCAGCCCAGTAAAAACATCAACATAAATATGCCAAGTATGTAAATTTGAGTTATTGTTGGAGCCAAGCATTATTTATCATTATTTGCCCATGTCTCCCCGCTGTGCTGTAAACATCGTGTAAACGAATTAATCATTTTTCTGAACAAATTGCTTCCAAATGTTGAATAAATCGCTACTAGAAATTGATGGCTTATTGTGAAAGTATAGATGCATGACCCAAGTGTTTAACTCATTAGTCTCCACATGGTTCAACGTGAGTCAGAGTTCGTCGTCTGTACGAGCCGCTACTGAAAGCTTTCGTTCTTTAAGTAATGGTAATGGGATAATGAAATAACACCAGCCATAAAACAAAGAATAGCAACATGCCCACTTCTCAACAAACTTGTCTGGCGCAGAAACATGGGCATTAGACAAGATAAAAGATCAGAAAATTATAGCCTCTGAAATGTGGATATATAATATATAAAATGTGGATATATAATATATAAAATGTGGATATATAATATATAAAATGTGGATATATAATATATAAAATGTGGATATATAATGTATAAAATGTGGATATATAATATATAAAATGTGGATATATAATATATAAAATGTAGATATATAATGTATAAAATGTGGATATATAATATATAAAATGTAGATATATAAAATATAAAATCTGGATATATAATATATAAAATGTGGATATATAATATATAAAATGTAGATATATAATATATAAAATGTGGATATATAATATATAAAATGTGGATATATAATATATAAAATGTGGATATATAATATATAAAATGTAGATATATAATGTATAAAATGTGGATATATAATATATAAAATGTGGATATAAAAAAAAAGTAAAGTACCCCCGTTACGCCAAGTGGCGTATAGGGAATATGTTGTTAGTGACCATAATTTTTACAGACCTTCGGCACATGACTTTTGGGGTAATGTGGTCGGTATTACGCCCGTGTCGCTTTACTTTCCCAGAAAAAATCCGGTACCCATTTAAGGCTGGGTGAACCCGGAAGCCGTCGGTTGGGATCGAACCCTACCCCTTGTCCTTTGTAGTCCAGTTCACTAACCACTGAGCTATCGCGGCTCCCAAAATGTGGATATATAACATATAAAATGTGGATATAATGTATAATGTATATAGAAGAATAGGTAGAATTGGATGGAAAGAAAAGAAAACAAACGATAAGAGTTTTTGGGGAATGTTAAAAGACACACCAGCCTATTAAAGGTAATCTTGGAAGGGAAAATACAAAGTAAAAGAGGCAGAGGCAGAAAAAGTCTAACATGGAGGAGTAACATGAAAAGATGGACAAGTCAGCCTATGACAACCAGCACTATCAAAGTAAGAGACACAGCGGAATGGCGTTCCATGGTAGCCAAACTTCGATGTGGAGACGGCACTCAGTGATGATAAATGGGAACAAATCACATTTTTGTTGTATGTGCAGAACATGATGATGATGATGTCCACATCTGTCCAAAACTGCTAGTACATATTTGGATAATGTGGTCAACACAACGCCAGACGTGTGCCTCCTTGTGAAAATTAATTAGCTCAATGTATTATTTTTATTTTTATTTAACAGAGAACAGTCACCCGCTATATTTACAGTTCAGATAGTTCAATAATACAACTGAACCACACAATACAAACATTTGTAAATTGTTTGAGGAATAATTTCAACATTAGATTGTATGATTAAATCAAACATGAAGATATCTGGGATAGAACAAAACAAACGCCAACCGAGCAACAAATTGTGACTGGTAATGGTTATCGAAGACACAGGTATCACTGCAAATGAATTAAATTCCATAATTGCTCAAATGCCAGGGCTAGTGGAATCATCCTAATTACTATCTCATCCCCCAAACAGATAAAGGTAGCTGTAGTCCCCATCATAGCAGTCTTAGCACACACAAAAAGACATAAGGCGAAACTGATTATGAATACACAATGGAAATATATTGGTCACGTGCTAAGAAAACTTGATACCAGCAGAGAAGGACAGGCATTGTCATGGAACTCAAAGGGGAAGAGAAAGCCAGGAAGGTCAAGGAATACATGTACAAGAGAAGGCATGGGACTCCTAAAGAGCATTGGCCTTGACTAGTGAATAGTATAGCCAATGTCAAAAGGATGGATCGGGAGACCTTCTCCGTGGGCTATCGGCCGAAAAGTCTGGTTTCTTGATTATTTATTGAGTGCTTCATGGATTAGGTGAGTGCTTCATGGATTAGGTGAGTGCTTCATGGATTAGGTGAGTGCTTCGTGGATTAGGTGAGTGCTTCATGAATTAAGTGAGTGCTTCATGGATTAAGTGAGTGCTTCATGGATTAGGGGAGTGCTTCATGGATTAGGTGAGTGCTTCATGAATTAGATGAGTGCTTCATGGTTTAAGTGAGTGCTTCATGGATTAGGTGAGTGCTTCATGGATTAGGTGAGTGTTTCATGGATTAAGTGAGTGCTTCATGGATTAGGTGAGTGCTTCGTGGATTAGGTGAGTGCTTCATGAATTAAGTGAGTGCTTCATGGATTAAGTGAGTGCTTCATGGATTAGGTGAGTGCTTCATGGATTAGGTGAGTACTTCATGGATTAGGTGAGTGTTTCATGGATTAGGTGAGTGCTTCATGAATTAAGTGAGTGCTTCATGGATTAGCTGAGTGCTTCATGGATTAGGTGAGTACTTCATGGATTAGGTGAGTGCTTCGTGGATTAGGTGAGTACTTCATGGATTAGGTGAGTGCTTCGTGGATTAGGTGAGTGCTTCATGGATTAGGTGAGTGCTTCGTGGATTAAGTGAGTGCTTCATGGATTAGGTGAGTGCTTCATGGATTAGGTGAGTACTTCATGGATTAGGTGAGTGCTTCATGGATTAGGTGAGTGCTTCGTGGATTAGGTGAGTGCTTCATGAATTAAGTGAGTGCTTCATGGATTAAGTGAGTGCTTCATGGATTAGGGGAGTGCTTCATGGATTAGGTGAGTGCTTCATGAATTAGATGAGTGCTTCATGGTTTAAGTGAGTGCTTCATGGATTAGGTGAGTGCTTCATGGATTAGGTGAGTGTTTCATGGATTAAGTGAGTGCTTCATGGATTAAGTGAGTGCTTTATGGATTAGGTGAGTGCTTCATGGATTAGGTGAGTGCTTCATGGAATATGTGAGTGCTTCATGGATTAAGTGAGTGCTTCATGGATTAAGTGAGTGCTTCATGGATTAGGTGAGTGCTTCATGGATTAGGTGAGTGTTTCATGGATTAGGTGAGTGCTTCTTGGATTAAGTGAGTGCTTCATGGATTAGATGAGTGCTTCATGGGTTAAGTGAGTGTTTCATGGATTAGGTGAGTGCTTCATGGATTAAGTGAGTGCTTCATGGATTAAGTGAGTGCTTCATGGATTAGGTGAGTGCTTCATGGATTAGGTGAGTGCTTCATGGATTAAGTGAGTGCTAATATTTCGCCTTTTTGTGTGTGTGTGTGTGTGTGTGTGTGTGTGTGTGTGTGTGTGTGTGTGTGTGTGTGTGAGAGAGAGAAAATGAATGTACCATAAGTATGTGAATGTTTAAAATAAACGTAGGACATAATTAGCATAAGCAATCAAATAAAGAGATTAAAACATATATGTATCGAAACCAATAGATGATATCAAGAATTTCATTTAATGATAATACAACAATTTAAAATAACTTTTTTTGTTGGGGCGGGGGTGCTGGGATGGGAGGGGGTTAAAATAAAAGTTAAAACTAAAATAGCAAAAGTCTAACTTGGTACTGGTGCAATGTGTTTCTAACCAAACTGTAAAAATATATCTAAAAAAAAGTTGTTATCTTCATCGTAAAAATCAATACAGTTTTAGTAAAGAAAGTTTAAATTAGTTAAGCTTAGTTTAGTTGAAAGGTCATCCCCATTGCGCATCGAACAATCCCATAGGTGCTTCTATCTCATCCGAAGTGCATCACTCAACGTGTAGCGAGTAACGACACCGGTGTTGCGTTAGTTGATAATTTAGCTTTGGATTCTTGCATTGCACCCTCTTTTGGCATCTTCCACTTTGACATGATATTCGTGTAATTTATTATTTCTTCTTCTTCTTTCCTTCCTCATCTGACTTTTAGCGTCGAGGGAAGATATAATGTAGGATCTTTTGCTCTTGTGTTCGCCTATGCTACTGTTATGTTTCCAAGTGCTTCTAATTTTCCATCAATCCATATTTTTTGTGGTCGACACTTGGGTCTGGTGTTCACGCAACGTTTATTGAGGGCTTGTGTTGTGTTGTGTTTTAATCACTCTGTCTGACACGTGGGAAAACCATTTTATGTGTTGTTTCTTTATATATTCTATGGCGGAGGTTATTCCTAACTTTTTTTCTCAGTTCTTCCTTTCTGATCTTGTCTCTCAGGCTGTTTCTTGTCATTCGTCTAACACATCTCATCTCAGTAGAGGTTATTCCTAGCTTTTTTCTCAGTTCTTCCTTTCTGATCTTGTCTCTCAGGCTGTTTCTTGTCATTCGTCTAACACATCTCATCTCAGTAGAGGTTATTTTTCTTGTTGTTTCTGCATCTGGGGTCCAAGACTGGCATTGGAAGCACAAAGTTGGGATGAAGATTGTATTGTAGATTGCTCGTTTTGCTTCTAGAGTTATTTCCTTGTTGGAAAATAGTGGTGACAGCTGTCCAATGCTTTGACAAGCTTTGTATCTATTTATTTATTAGTTAATGGTTGGTAATTTAGAGTAATTTTTAAAGTGGCTTTTTAGTCGACTTTTAGCCCATTAAGATTGTCATCGCTGCCCATTTCCTTTCCGCACTCAAGATCAGACAAACTGGCAATTCTATCAGCCCGGTCATTACCTCTTTCACCCGGGTGTCCTACAACAAACATGAAGCAGTCTTCTGCTAGACGACCTCACCGAGACTTTAACCACTGTCGTCGAGTGCAGCCCGTTGCAATCTTCCCGAGCCTGCTCACTGAGTCACCGAGGAAACGTGCATGTGTATAAATCTGTGACTCAGGCCATTCCAAATGCTTTAGTGGCAATATGATTTCCATAGTAAACTATTTATATAATCAGCGTTAATGCACCACACAGTTCTACCTCCAACATGGGCCGTGAAAGCCCAGAAGTTCCGCTCGTGTCGAATAACAGACTCATCTAAGAAAATGACTGCATCACTCTCTGAAGAGTTTTCGATACAATCAAGGCCTACACTTCTGCCTCAACAATCAAGAGGTTTTGTTGTCTTCATTCTCTGTCCAGTTTGGTGACTACAAGAAAGGCCGTACTTTACTATGACGATACTTGTATTATTTCTACTCCGGGTTGCTCTTGATTTAACACACCTTCCTAACATTCTCCATTGCCTGACACGACTTTTCCACATTTCAACCTGCTGCCTTTTGTACTCACATAATTCACTAAGGTAGGCACGTGCCTGGCAACGTGAGCCATGGTGGGAAAGTCAAGGAGGCAGCGAAAGTTGACATCTCCATCGTAACATATGGTTGAAATTAAAGAAAAATAGTTGTTTTCGGTTTAAAATATAGTCAAAGATAAGAAAATAAAGTTGTTAACTTTATCCGGAAATGTTGTGAAAGTTTAGTAAAGAAGGTCGTTAACTTTATCTTGATATATTGTGAAAGTTAAGTAATGAAGGTCGTTAACTTTATCTTAAAATATAGTGAAAGTTAGGAGCCGCGATAGCTCAGTGGTTAGTGAACTGGACTACAAAGGACAAGAGGTAGGGTTCGATCCCAACCGACGGCTCCGGTTCACAAAGCCTTTAATGGGTACCGGATTTTTTTCTGGGAAAGTAAAGCGGCACGGGCGTAATACCGACCACATTACCCCAAAAGTCATGTGCCGAAGGTCCGTAAAATTTAAGGTCACTAACACCATATTCCCAATACGCCACTGGGCGTGACGGGGATACTTTACTTTTTTTTTATTGTAAAAGTTAAATAATGAAGGTCGTTAAATTTATCTTAAAATATTGTGAAAGTTAAACAGTGAAGGTCGTTAACTTTAAGTTTTAAAATATTGTGAAAATTAAATAGTGAAGGTCGTTAACTTTAAGTTTTAAAATATTGTGAAAATTAAGTAAATAATTGTTGTGAACTTCATCTTGAAGTATTTCCGTTTTGGCCTTCATCTCATTTCTCGCGTAGAGGAGGGTGGTGAAGTGGGTTATCTTTGGCACAGTGCCAAAGCCCAGTCGCAAAAAGGTGTTCATGTCAGAGTTTTTATTTCACCCCTCATCAAAGTAAAGAAACTGTCTGCTGAAATCGGATATGCAGGGTCGAAAAATATGTCAGCCATGTCAGCTGTGTTACAACGTGTGAAACGTTTCCTAATCTAAGAAACAAAACTGAGAAGTGACGGGAGAAATGGGAATTCTAAACTTTGAAAGCAATCAAGTTGTGATGTGAGACATAATTTGAGTTATGTTATATGAGGCGCATGTACGTACCGGGTTAGGGGTATTCCCTTTCAAAGGAGTAGTAACACGGTCCCTTCTGTTCCCTAGTTTATGAGACACCTTGGCAAGGTGGAGTACCTTTTTGTCCCCCCCCCCCCCCCTTTTCCCCAGTTCTTTCTCCGCGATCAGAGTTTTATTTTGTCGAAAGGTTGTAGTATGCCATGTCTGTCTATTAGTTGAGCTGTAGTTTGTCTTGTCTATCTATTAGTTGAGCTGTAGTTTGTCTTGTCTGTCTATTAGTTGAGCTGTAGTTTGTCTTGTCTGTCTATTAGTTGAGCTGTAGTTTGTCTTGTCTGTCTATTAGTTGAGCTGTAGTTTGTCTTGTCTGTCTTTTAGTTGAGCTGTAGTTTGTCTTGTCTGTCTATTAGTTGAGCTGTAGTTTGTCTTATCTGTCTATTAGTTGAGCTGTAGTTTGTCTTGTCTGTCTATTAGTTGAGCTGTAGTTTGTCTTATCTGTCTATTAGTTGAGCTGTAGTTTGTCTTGTCTCTCTATTAGTTGAGCTGTAGTTTGTCTTTTCTCTCTATTAGTTGAGCTGTAGTATATCTTGGCTGTCTATTAGTTGAGCTGTAGTTTGTCTTGTCTGTCTATTAGTTGAGCTGTAGTTTGTCTTATTATTCTATTAGCTGAGCTGTAGTTTGTCTTGTCTGTCTTTTAGTTGAGCTGTAGTTTGTCTTGTCTGTCTATTAGTTGAGCTGTAGTTTGTCTTGTCTGTCTATTAGTTGAGCTGTAATTTGTCTTGTCTGTCTTTTAGTTGAGCTGTAGTTTGTCTTGTCTGTCTATTAGTTGAGCTGTAGTTTGTCTTACCTGTCTATTAGTTGAGCTGTAGTTTGTCATGTCTCTCTATTAGTTGAGCTGTAGTTTGTCTTGTCTCTCAATTAGTTGAGCTGTAGTTTGTCATGTCTCTCTATTCGTTGAGCTGTAGTTTGTCTTGTCTCTCTATTAGTTGAGCTGTAGTTTGTCTTGTCTCTCTATTAGTTGAGCTGTAGTTTGTCTTGTCTCTCTATTAGTTGAGCTGTAGTTTGTCTTTTCTGTCTATTAGTTGAGCTGTAGTTTGTCTTGTCTCACTATTAGTTGAGCTGTGGTTTGTCTTGTCTCTCTATTAGTTGAGCTGTTTTTTGTCTTGTCTCTCTATTAATTGAGCTGTAGTTTGTCTTGTCTGTCTATTAGTTGAGCTGTAGTTTGTCTTGTCTCTCTATTAGTTGAGCTGTAGTTTGTCTTGTCTCTCTATTAGTTGAGCTGTAGTTTGTCTTGTCTCTCTATTAGTTGAGCTGTTCAATACCATTTTATGTGTATTGTATATGCTTTCTGTAGCTTTACTCGCGGCTCCGCATTGTAATTAATATTTTTTCCAATATTTGTTATATGTGATTATCTCCTTACATGAAACAATGGGGGGTTAGTGGTGGATGGTGTTGCTTGAGTACCTACAAATAATGGCAGGAAGCGGATCTGAATCGGAAATACAATGGCGGTGTTCTCCGACTACCATCCTGGATTGTGTCTTGCCAGATTCTCTTAATCCGTTAGACAAAAGTGTCAGCCACATTCTCTGATATCTAAAATTTCGCAATATCACACAAATAAAAGTAACCGGGGTATATGACGATCTTTTGATTGCTGTGAAGAAACGCAACAAGAAAATTATTTGATCATGTATCTCAGTTATCTGGCCATGCTGAGATTGTTAAAAAGACAATTATTTGATCATGTATCTCAATTATCTGGCCATGCTGAGATTATTAAAAAGACAATTATTTGATCATGTATCTCAGTTATCTGGCCATGCTGAGATTGTTAAAAAGACAATTATTTGATCATGTATCTCAATTATCTGGCGATGCTGAGATTATTAAAAAGACAATTATTTGATCATGTATCTCAGTTATCTGGCCATGCTGAGATTATTAAAAAGACAATTATTTGATCATGTATCTCAATTATCTGGCCATGCTGAGATTGTTTTTCAAAGAGCGAATGAAGGAGGAAGAAGGAGACTTGTAGACAGAAAATGAAATGAGAGATAACATTAAAGAATGGGCAGACTTCGGCTTCGCAGAGTCTCAAGAAATGATTTCAGACAGAGGTCAAAGGAGAGAATTGATGTAGTCTGTCGATAGTGCCTCAACAACACCCAGGAAATGAGGAAGGACATGATATTTCGGCATGACGATGTGCAATCTTTAGCTACAGAAAGATAATTACCTTCCAGGTACTGTTGTAATTATGTAAAATAATGGAATACTTTTAGGCAATTTTTAATTTGTCCATCTGGTAGTATTCCGATATAAATAGTTTACAGCACGTTTGGCAGACAGAATTGTCAAGAAAGACAGTGGTGCATACGTTATGATCACGAGTAGCATGACAATGGACGTCATGGGACGCACCAAAATGAATGGCAGCTTATTTATATTCGAGCTATGGACTAAGCAATGTTTACATTGAACAACACGATATATGTTATTGCTGCGAGTTGGCAGATTTTTGAAAATGTTTTCAAGGGTTTGAACATAAATGTTTGTTCACAGTTCGTTAACCTTCGCTGTAGATAAAGTCGTTAATTCGATGGCTTCGTTTCAGACATTTTTGACGTTGGTAGCTAAGGACCTAACTTGTGCAAACGGATGGCATTGGCAAGGATCATTTTGAATCTATGAAGTGGGCTCATTTTGTGTTTAACTCAAAAGCATATGTGCTTTTTAACCAAAGACCTTTTTTTGGGGACTCAATGAAGATATCCCCGATGGAAGAATAAATTGTACTATTAGTCCCATAAATGATTCGCTTCCGGAGGTTTATGATGTAAACAAAGCAGTTTTGTCATTGCAAGTGAATAATGTCCACACCTATGGTCAGGATTGTGTAGTAGCAGCAGCTTTATAGCGAACACAGAAAACATCATAGGATTGTGCTGTTCTGAAACAGCTATGCCATGCTACCCTAGAATTGCCTTTAATGGGATTACTGTGACCACAAACCACTCTCCATGTGTGTGCCACATATTTACACCCAGAAAGAAATACTGAATATTAATAACATTTATTGTGATATTAATGACCACAGACCAGGAGCCTCCTGTATAATTGATACAACTGTTGCACCAAGCACTTCATCAGCAAAGCCAGATCTATGGAATGTTAATCTGACATTGTTCTTGAATGATGTCCAAGTTAATGAGACATCAGAATCGTGTGGCAGCAGCTACAAGAAGGGAGCGGAGAACATCAAGTTCTGCTGCTATAAAGGAGACATGCCTTGCTATCCCAGAATTGCCTTAAATGGGATCACTGTAGTTGAAAACTTCTCCTCTTGTGTAACTACACATTCACATCTAATCAGTGAAGGTCACAAAATCATATTCTCTCTGTGGTTTTACTAACTACAGGTCATGTGGCTTCTGTTGGATTGGAAATGACAACTTAGACTGTGTGTCTATATGTTTGGAATTGGAGTCATCAATGACGGCCTAACATCATCAAGTGCTATGACGATCATCATTTTCGGGAGGACGTGAACTCCCATGGTATATGGTGGATAGGCGGTAGGAACCATTGAAGGCTATGTCTGAAAAGTGTTCCTTCTTGCAGTTTCCTCATATTCCATGTCCGGCTTGTTGCAGGAGCTACTGAGTTAAGTGCTCTGTGCACACCGTGAGCTGTGTGTCTCATCCGTTTTGATCCTGCTTCGATATCCCGCTTGTTTACGATGAATGATGATATCGTATGACAGAGAACAGTTGGCTGTGTTCACTTTCTGCGCGGTTTCGCCTTATGTCTTTTGGCGTGTGCTGAGACTGCTACGATGGGGACTACAGTTACCTTTCTTTGTTTGGGAGATGAGTTGGTAATTCGGATGATTCCACTGGCACGGGCGGTTGAGCAATTATGGATTTTAATTCGTTTGCTGTGATACCGAGGCCTTCCATAACCAATAACAATGACAATGGAGGTGATGACAGTGACCAAGGCATTCATCTGGTTAGAGTCACAAGACTACACCCACGCATGCATAATGAGTGATTCGATGAGCATGATAAAAAAAGTAGAGGCAGGCTCTGTACGCATGCAATGGGTAGAGTCATAGCAGAAGTAAAAATTACGTACAGTCACCTTTGTCTACGTCCCAGGACATGCTGGAGTACGGGGAAATGAAAGAGCGGACAGGTTGGCTAGCTGTGCTATTGTTGAGGACAGTCAACCAATGGATCGGGTCGACATCATCAATACCCTCGGAAAGTGGGAAGAACACAAGACTTCGACAATCATGAATTTACGTCACTCCTTCGGTTGAAAAAGAATGTGAGTTAAGATAGGCACAGCCAGAAACGAGAAACTTAGTGGGCGTGTAAGAAGACTTATCAACCAACACAGAACTGGAGTCATCAGTCGCTGGACACTTCGAGACTTGCTGAGGAGGGGATCTGAGCACCTATGGACATGTTCGGAGTGCAATGATGATGGCCCGCTAATAACTCAATAAATAGTTTACATGAATTGGGCCATTAATCAAATTCTGTATAATGGGAATGTCATCACATGTTATAATAATAGATCCAGTCTTTTGGCATTGTTTCACTGCCACATATTTTCTCTGCTTATCTTTCCTTTGTCAATTACGTCATGATTGTTATGTTATACTATTGCCAGTTTACACCTGGAATTGACGCTGGAGTGGACGCTGTAGACGGTATATCTTGAATGAATTGAAAGTTTTCTTTACTCAAACTCAATGCTCTGTTTTACATTAATCCATCGTCTTTTATAAACTTACATCGCATTAAACTAATATTCTGTTTGGAAAATAAAAAATATTGAAACTGTAAAAACAATATAAAAAGTATATCCTATGTTTTTCCTTATATTTTCTATATATTTGTTTACACTTTTTCAATATATTTTTTCCCCAATTTTAAAAATTCTATGACTTTTTAAATCAAACTACTGAGATTCTTGACGCTGTTAAGAGGGCAGACCTTCTTAGGCATCACCAAAATAATCAATCTACAGCTTTAGAAATACGTTCACATACACAGGACCAAAGATGCTTCATTCCTACTTTTACTATCCGCTTGATGTTATTTGTGTACAACTTACCCACTCAACATTCCAATGTCCACAACGATTTCCCCACACATTATAAGTCCTATCCCGAAGTTCCCACAAATTATTCATTGCTCTTGTTCTGGAAAGTGCCATCAAACTGGCTCCTAAGAAACCGACACCGTTCTGTCCTTGGGAAACACGCCGTGTGTGTACACCCCGTGAGGTTGACACAGCTTTCCAAGGGATTTCAACAGCAAAGGTTTCATTAAATTAGTTTAAGAAAAAAATACAAAGAGGAGTCTACGATTGTTACAAAGAAATGCATTTAAAACAGCATTGTAAGAAAATATAATTAATACAAATACGTTCTGAAAGCGGAACATTGCCTGAAAAGATAAGGGAAAACATGAAGGATGGAGGATATATACAGTTGGCCATCCACGTTCGAGGGTTTAACTTGATTATCTGCGTGTTTGCCATCGGTAATTAAATGGACTTTTTTCCCGATGAGTTTTATTTCTGGCTAGCTGCAGAAAATCGTGTACGACACTCATAGAATGAAACATATGGGCGTATAATAGAAGTTTGATTTTAAAACTAGAAACTCTTCACCCCTCGTGTATGTGGACGGTCGAACCACACCTAGTGTTTCATTTAATTGACGGATCATTACGCAGGCTCTCCTTCTGCGTAAACCTGTTGACGTCATAAATTCCAAGAAAGTGTTGGTCAGGTCAAGGCACCCCCACACAGCTTGTCCCGATATGGAACCCGTGCTGGCCTCAAGAGTGTTCACTTTTCATACCATATAAAGCATATATTAAAAGAGGCGAAGGAAGAAGAACAAGAGGCAGACCCAGAGTTAGATGGACAAACAACATCAAAGGAAAGCTACAACAACGTCAATTGGAAATGATTGAAGCCACCCAAAAGACGAGAATCAGAACTTTTTATTTCCCTCGATACACGAAAGGGTAAAAGATAAAGTGAGCAAGAAGTAGAAGACGGATCATCCTCATTGCATATAGGACACGTCTATAAATGATCAGATCTTTTCCCGAGGCTGTTCCTCAGTGTCTGGAAACTGACGACTACAGTTCTGTGTATCACCGTATAATGCTTGTTTCTGGCTTCTCCAGTTTTGACCTGATTTACGTGCAGACTAGACATGGCTATAGATTCATCATCGTTGATTGAATCATTAGCTGGCGTGGCCTCTCTGAGTGCAATCAGAATATCAGCACGACACCAGCACTAAATCAGCACGATACCAGCACCACATCAGCACGATATCCACACGATATCAGCACGATATAAGCGCGTACGCTATCCACGACAGATTTTCCAGCAAGGATGTCAGCTCTTTCGTTTAAATCCACCTCTCCCACCCCCCAATGTCCAGCCACGAACAAATCCAACTGATCCTGTACAACTTGAAGTGCTGTAGTGATACCCTCCCCTCACCCCCCCCCCCCAAACCACCCCCTTCGAGCTCAGCCCACTTTGATTTTCTTGCCTCATCGAGACAATCAGAAAAATATACTTGGGTAAAAGGTTGTGTTTCTAGGACGTCGCTGTTGTTACTGCAATGATCTCTATGGTCCAAATATTTGTAGTTGCAGCAAACACAGCTCTCCTCAGTTATATGATCAAGGCATACAAATTCATGTAAATGCTTCAAAACGCGAAGCGGTAGCAAAAGTTGCAGTTCTTCCATTGTCCTGGACTGGAAAAAACCTATGAGCTCTGTCTATGCCGAACAACAGATCCATCGGTGTAAATGACGTCATCCATAAATGAATTCTCATAGATCAAGGCCTGCAACTCTGCCTCCATGAGAGGAGCGTTGTGTTGTCTTCATTCTCTGCTCAAAGTAATGCAAACTTAGACAAGCAGCAGAGCACTCTCATGGTAGGGAGAAATGAATGTATATATATATATAGAAACAATTAGTATAGTTAAAGCTTCACGTGACAAGTGGACAACACAAACCAGAACGACGTTTCAGCTCAATATGCCTTCAGCAGGAACAAACATACAGCACACAGCACAAATATGTATTTAAAATAAAATATAGTAATTTATTTTAAAATAAAGTTATTATTTATTATTAATTATTATTATTATTTTAAAATTTTAAATACATATTTGTATGTGTGTTGTATGTTCCTGCTGAAGGCCTATTGAGCTGAAATGTCGTTCTGGTTTGTGTTGTCCACTTGTTACGTGAAGATTAAACTATACCGTTTTTTTTTGTGTGCTAATTTTTGTTCTCTCTCTATTTGTTTCATTTCTCCTCACAATTAGCTTCACTTCAGCTAAGCATGTTTATACATTTATGTTCATTTCTTTGCCTTGATCCTATTCTCATGATACATGTGTCCACTCTTCCCAAGACTTAATTATCCACAGCCCGCGCCATCCATCCTACTCCTCTTTTTGAGCAGGCTGCCAATTTTTTTCCCAAAATCTCACTATGTGGTGGATGTTGTACACCTGCATTGACTCGGTGATACCGCATTGATCTTCATAGTGTGGATTTCGTGCATTCAAGTATGATGCGCATGCCACATTTAGTATTCGCTCCAGTCTTGTAATATACTTACGTCTGAGATTTAGAATCAAAAGTGCATCCTCAATCACCGGAACCACCATTCCTTGGTATAGGACATGAAGATACTGTTCACAGTTCGATGCCTCCATTACCCTCATTTCTTCCTAGCCCTTCATTAACACATGATCTATGTGCTGGGCCGCAGCAACGCTTCGATCAAACTGTTCCCAAATATCGTATTGTGTGGGACCTCACTACAACCTCTGACCTACGCTCATTATACTATGTGGGCCCTCGCTACAGCCTCTGACGTACGCTCATTAAACTATGTGGGACCTCACTACAACCTCTGACCTACGCTCATTAAACTATGTGGGACCTCACTACAACCTCTGACCTACGCTCATTAAACTATGTGGGACCTCACTACAACCTCTGACCTACGCTCATTAAACTATGTGGGACCTCACTACAACCTCTGACCTACGCTCATTAAACTATGTGGGACCTCACTACAACCTCTGACCTACGCTCATTAAACTATGTGGGACCTCACTACAACCTCTGACCTACGCTCATTAAACTATGTGGGACCTCACTACAACTTCTGACCTACGCTCATTAAACTATGTGGGACCTCACTACAACCTCTGACCTACGCTCATTAAACTATGTGGGACCTCACTACAACCTCTGACCTACGCTCATTAAACTATGTGGGACCTCACTACAACCTCTGACCTACGCTCATTAAACTATGTGGGACCTCACTACAACCTCTGACCTACGCTCATTAAACTATGTGGGACCTCACTACAACCTCTGACCTACGCTCATTAAACTATGTGGGACCTCACTACAACCTCTGACCTACGCTCATTAAACTATGTGGGACCTCACTACAACCTCTGACCTACGCTCATTAAACTATGTGGGACCTCACTACAACTTCTGACCTACGCTCATTAAACTATGTGGGACCTCACTACAACCTCTGACCTACGCTCATTAAACTATGTGGGCCCTCGCTACAGCCTCTGACCTACGCTCATTAAACTATGTGGGCCCTCGCTACAGCCTCTGACCTACGCTCATTAAATGGTGTAGCAAGGTGTGTTGACAATACAGCTGTTCAGAGTGAACCAACTTACAGCCACCTTCGTCAGATTTACTAGTGCTCCTGCCTCACATCACATTCTGCCTACACTGGTTCACATTCCCTTCCCCGCGGATATGTGAACGATCGAACCAAACCCTCTTTTATGTGGACCAGTTATCTTCTTTGAATTCCAGGGAAATCCACAGTTTTTGCCATATTTTTCTTCTATAATTCCCTGTGGCAGACACCATAAATGGGACAATGAAGTAAAAATAGTTTTTTTTCTTCTTCAGATCAACATTTTCATTTGTAACGTGTCTTTCCTACAGTACTTTTTGGTTGCATGTACATATGTATATATGTATATGTATTTGTGATATAGTGTTATCGCGTATGAAGCTGAAATGAATGTTTACCGAAAGCCAATTAACCATTCAGTAAAATGTCATGCTCCCGAGTACAACAAAACATGACGTAACTCTGTAAACAGGTCACATTTACCACCAATAGAAAAGGTTCAATGCGTGATCAGACAATTTAGAAACGTTGGAATAGATTAACTAATTAATGAGTATTACATTTAGTGATTACAGGTTGTGGAGCCTATAATAAAGAATTAATGTGACGAAATAACACATTTTGTGTTTTCTGTTAACTAAAACAAACGTCCTGTTTAATCAACTTGGGCCATACACTTTTGTTGGTTGAAGGAGAGTAATATTTTTCAATTTAATAAACCAAGCTCACTGCTTCTAACCGTTACTGTGAGTTATCGTGCTTATTGTTATGTGAGTTATTGTACTGGTTATGTGAGTTATCGTACTTATTGTTATATGAGTTATCGTGCTTATTGTTATGTGAGTTATCGTACTTACAGTTATGTGATTTATCGTACTTATTTTTATGTGAGTTATAGTATTTATTGTTTGTAAGTTATTGCACTTATTGTTGTGTGAGTTATCGTACTATTGCTATATGAGTTATCGTACTTATTGTTACGTGAGTTATGGTACTTATTGCAATATGGGTTATTCTACTTATTGTTGTGTGAGTTATGGTACTTATTTTTATGTGAGTTATCCTCCTTATTGTTATATGAGCTATGCTACTTATTGTTTTATGAGTCATCCTACTTCTTGTTATATGAGTTATCATACTAATCGTTATAAACGAATTAATATACTAATTGTTATATAAATTATCGTACTTTTTGTTATAAAAGTTTTAATACTTATTGAAAACAGGGTAACATGTAAAAAAAAAAAAACACATTCTCAACACATCATGTTTTCTGTCAGTATCGCATGTATCACGGTTCATAGGTCTTTTCCTAAGTTCATTTCTTGACCCGTTAACCATTTCGACAGCGTTTCTGTCGCTACAACATATTTGTATGTGTATCTCTACTACTTTTTAAATCATCTGCTTGTGTATGTGACAATACATATATTAATTCGTCGTTTTGTTTATCTTTTATCCGTTAACCTCTTGAGAAGAATATTGTAATATCTCATAAAATATCGAGCAAGTGCAAAACAAGAATGATCCTTGTTCTATGTTTATTCAACCTTTCAATACCGCGCATGAGATTGAGCTCTGAACAAACAGATGGAAGATTTAATTGAATTGTGGCTACACAGACACGCATGACACATGTTATGGAGACACACATGACACATGTCATGGAGAAGAGGACATTAACACAGTTGTTGAAAAACTAGAAATGGAACAAGACAGGTTTTAAGAAAACAAAATTGAATATATTGGACATCTAAAGATAATGTTGTTACAATGATTCTGAGGATACAAATAGACTTGAACAGCACTTGTACACAATACAACATGGAAGATCAACACCAACCAGATTGAAGTAATAAAATTCGCAACAGAAAAACAGAACATCAACATAACGACAGACGGCAAAAAATTACAACAAGTGGAGGAATTTTAGAAAACTAAAATCTCTTCAGAGGAAGACTAGTGAAAAACGACATTCACAGGTGACAGAAATAGACTCAAGATTCAACATGGCTTGTCAAATCATCGAATAATTGTCATCATTGCTATCCAACAAGGAAATAGCACGAGAGGACAACGGCACGGATAACGGGCACTCTACAATACAATCTTCATCCAAACCGAGTGCTACCAATGCTAGATCTGGATGCTAGACTTAAGAACAACAATAACCACTAACGAAATTAAATGTGTTAGCGCATGACGAAAACAGCCTGAGAAATTCCTCTTCAGTGATCACTTATTGCTATGCGTTTAGACATCTAGACCAGCAGTCAAAATCAAGAAGGTTTGAGTTTTGCATTAAAGCTGACAGCGAACGTATTTTCTTTATCTGCTGAATGAGTCTGTCCTGTTTTGGACCTGGCATCGTTTGTATGACTGACCTTGCATTACTAAGGATGACAATGACTGGTGTGGTGTCTCTTGTGTATTTAGAGTGTGTATGACTGACCTTGCATTACTCAGGAATACAATGACTGGTGTGGTGTTTCTTGTGTATTGAGAGTGTGTATGACTGACCTTGCATTACTCAGGAATACAATGACTGGTGTGGTGTTTCTTGTGTATTGAGAGTGTGTATGACTGACCTTGCATTACTCAGGAATACAATGACTGGTGTGGTGTCTCTTGTGTATTTAGAGTGTGTATGACTGACCTTGCATTACTAAGGATGACAATGACTGGTGTGGTGTCTCTTGTGTATTGAGAGTGTGTATGACTGACCTTGCATTACTAAGGATGACAATGACTGGTGTGGTGTCTCTTGTGTATTGAGAGTGTGTATGACTGACCTTGCATTACTAAGGATGACAATGACTGGTGTGGTGTCTCTTGTGTATTGAGAGTGTATGGCTGTGCGGAGTGCCATTGCTCTGCTCTAAATTTTCTGCACCATACTTCGGCTGAAAGAGAGTGTGTTTCTGTCTTTCCACTGATTCCCTCCTATGATGCTTTAGTTGTGGATCCATCTGTGAGTACCGGTGTCCATTTATCTATGGAGTATTTTTCACGGATCATAAGTAAGAGGGCTCTCATTTCTGTCTCAGGTTACTCGTTGGGAGACTATTCCTGGAACATCTAAAATTATTTTCGTCTTGTTTTCTCGGTTAGACCATGGTTTTGGTTAGAAACACTAGGAAACATAACAGCACCAGAGGCTAACAGAAGAGGAAAAGAACGAAAACTATATTTGCTTTCGATGATGAAAGGCAAATGAGAAAGAAAAAAAAGAGGAGGAAGAAGAAGACGACGGAAGAGAGGAAAAACGTGAATTTGAAGCTGAAATAGTGAAATGTCTAGTGCACTTGTCTGCGGATTGGATGGGTCTGTGATCAATTAACAAAATATGACGATTTTTGTGTGGAAAGTACAAGTTGGGGATTCCCCGAGGCTCTGAAAATGGGAACTGGAGACTTCTGGGAAGTTTGGCCGGTTGACGGAAGGACAACATAAACGCGCCGGTCTGACGTAAGGACAACATAAACGCGACGATTTTTCATTCAGAAATCGCGTATAGAAACTAACATCGCAATCCTTAGATGCCACAAGGTCTGGCAGATGTTTACAGCTTGAACTAAAGAGAACTGGCATCACCCAGACGATCATGTTGAAAGCGTTGTTGAAGCAATTTAATATGGTGAAAACAGTGCTATCAACAGCTAAGAGACTTACAACAAAATATGTCTCTTCGTCCTCTTCTGTTGGAAATTTCCGACATTGTTGTTAATTTCAGCGAAATACTTCAATGTGGAGCACAATATTTAAGTAACAAACTTTAGTTTTTCTTTCGTTTTTCTTCACTTTCTCCTGTACCATTTCGGATGTCAAAGAAGATGCAAAGTTCTGGTTCTCGCTCTTTAGACGTCTTCATATATTGTCAGTTGATGTCGTTGTAGCGTTTAATAAAACATAAGTTTAATTTTTGAGGTCAAATTAAACAAATATAAACTCGCATATATAAATTAGAATAACTTCATTTACTGTTTACTCAATCTTATCTACAAATAAATTGTCTTGCTGTTCTTGCGTTATTAGTTCTCGCGTAACTCAAAACATTTTACGAGAATCCCACAGTTCTCTCCGCAAAACCTCAAACCATTTCTAGAGCTACCTTACAACATTCCCAGTGTAAACTAAAACCATTTCTTGAGCTACCTTACAATATTCGCAGTAGAAACCTCAAACCATTTCTAGAGCTACCTTACAACATTCCCAATACAATCTCAAACCATTTCTAGAGCTACCTTACAACATTCCCAATACAATCTCAAACCATTTCTAGAGCTACCTTACAACATTCCCAATACAATCTCAAACCATTTCTAGAGCTACCTTACAACATTCCCAATGCAATCTCAAACCATTTCTAGAGCTACCTTACAATATTCCCAATGCAATCTTAAACCATTTCTAGAGCTACCTTACAATATTCCCAATGCAATCTTAAACCATTTCTAGAGCTACCTTACACTATTCCCAATACAATCTCAAACCATTTCTAGAGATACCTTACAATATTCCCAATGCAATATCAAACAAATGTTCTCGAAAAACTAAATAAAGACATCCTTAGTCGGAATAAGTTATTCCAACATTTGATAGATCTTGAAATAACTCTTTAACATAGTCCATAGACTGCCCAAAATAAGAGTCTCCTCTGTATGTGACCAACATAAAAGACACCTTCATCTCGTACCTCGTTTAAAGGCAGAAGGTTGGTAGCATCACTGCCTGCAGCCATACAGACGTACTTTACCCGAGAAAAGACGCTTTTAAGTAGCGCACTTCTCCGTGGTGTGTTTGTTAAGTGACCTACAAGAACGAGTGGGGAGAGAGAGACAATTGTCAACGCTGGTTCAGGAATACGAGATACATAGGTTGGGAGTAATTCATCGACGTTTTTAAAGGAGAAACGGGTTATAAAGGAAGTTGATATAAAAGCTAGAAAGAGGAAATGAAGGATAGAAAGTCTAAATAGTTTGCTCATTAGCGTCGGTGAAAACACATGATCTTTCTCTGTACGGATGGTTAATAAGACGCAAATAATCATGAAAGTGTGTACTGCTGTGAGAATATGTGGGCATCAATTGTTAACCAGTGAAGAAGAGTGATGATGATGATGACGTTTACTTGGGTTTTACTGAAGAGCAGTTGTTTGTTGACAGTTCTGTGATTTATACTTTGTTCATTTTACATTCTGCATTTGTGCAGGCCCCGTGTAATAGTATATCGACTAGGAATAGAATAGAATCATAGAATGAGAAATATAGCTTAGGTTGGATATGGTAATAGCTACCCTAAACAAAGTAGAATGAGCAGTAACAAAAATAGAGAACGGCGGGAAATTTTAGGAATGGAAAGTTTTAGTGATACCTCAAATAAATAACGGTTGTAACCACTTGAGCGCATCAGTTTAAGTTCATCAAGTTAGCGCATCAAGTTAAGTTTAAAATCAGAAATGCTTTAGATGTACTCCACTAAGATGATCAGACTTGTATAAATAACGATCTAACAAAGTTGAACTACTCATATATAACAGTCAGTGCTTATTTGACTATTTGTATTCATGTCAAGAACATTGTGCTTTATCGTGTTGTTGCCTGTGTAACTAATATAAACATATCAAACGTTGTATCTCCCGGCTTTCAGATCAAAACATAGTAGCAACACCCTCATACACATGAGGATTGAAAGACCAAAGCCTTTAGCAGCGGCTGACGGTGAGTTTGAAACTTGAGGAGGCCAGACACGAGACCAAACATTTAAGTTGATCTTTAACCTCATAATTTGCGACATAAACAGTACTGCAATTTGAGCTATGCAATATAGTTCAATCCTTCAATTACTGCCATAAAATAACATAATTATAATTACATCATAATATCTTAGTTATTTGAACTATATTTTATTAAAACATGGTTTTGCTGTTAACTAAAATCTCTTGCCAGCAGTTTTTATTCAAGTAATTACATATAAAGACGCAGCGCAGTGATTCTTACAAGAGACATTCATAATTACTTCATCCCATCAGTGCTACTTCTATAAGTTGATAGAGCGCTATCTGTTTGTCGTTCTTTTGTTGCAATGGACAGAAGTAGATACTTGTTGAAATGATCAACCTAGCTCTCATACACAAGGTTGGTAGATGTCGTTGTCTAGTTGTAGCAAGTATGATCTCCGTCGACATTGATGATTTATTTGTAACGGCTTTGAGTTATTTGAACGATATCACGACTATATTAGGGAATAGGGATGATTTATTTGTAACGGCTTTGAGTTATTTGAACGATATCACGACTATATTAGGGAATAGGGATGATTTATTTGTAACGGCTTTGAGTTATTTGAACGATATCACGACTATATTAGGGAATAGGGATGATTTATTTGTAACGGCTTTGAGTTATTTGAACGATATCACGACTATATTAGGGAATACGGTCGCTGGTTGTGCACAGACATTTAACTCATTCAGCTAGAACGTGATTATGTTATCTATTCTGATAAAATATTAGAGGAGTCGTGGCCTCCCTCGCTTCCTCTGAATATCCGTCACTGACCTTTAGTGACTCAATTATAGAATGAATCCATGAAGATTGATAGAAAAGTACCTTTAGTGACCCAATTATAGAATGAATCCATGAAGATTGATAGAAAAGTACCTTTAGTGACTCAATTATAGAATGAATTCATGAAGATTGATAGAAAAGTACCTTTAGTGACTCAATTATAGAATGAATCCATGAAGATTGATAGAAAAGTACCTTTAGTGACTCAATTATAGAATGAATTCATGAAGATTGATAGAAAAGTACCTTTAGTGACTCAATTATAGAATGAATCCATGAAGATTGATAGAAAAGTACCTTTAGTGACTCAATTATAGAATGAATTCATGAAGATTGATAGAAAAGTACCTTTAGTGACTCAATTATAGAATGAATCCATGAAGATTGATAGAAAAGTACCTTTAGTGACTCAATTATAGAATGAATCCATGAAGATTGATAGAAAAGTACCTTTAGTGACTCAATTATAGAATGAATCCATGAAGATTGATAGAAAAGTACCTTTAGTGACTCCATTACAGAATTAATCAATGAAAATGTATAGACCAATGTCTTTACTGATTCCATTACAAAATTAATCAATGAAGATTTATAGACCAATACCTTCAGTGACTCCATTACAGAATTAACTCATGAAGGTTGATAGATCAATGCTTTTATTGACTTCATTAGAGAATTAGTCCATGAAAGTTGATAGACCAATACCTTCAGTGACTCCATTACAGAAGTAACTCGTGAAGGTTGATAGACCAACGCCTTAAGTGACTCCATTACGAAACTAGCCAATCATGATTGATAGATCAGTGACTTAGTGACTTATCCACGTAACTATTCCAACTCGACTGACAGACTAGAACCCGAATTACTGAATTAAGTTATCAGGATTGATGGCCCAATAGATCAAATACAGAACTTTACCCATCAGGATTTATAGCCAGTGATTCAGTCAGGAAATTAACCCATCAGGATTTATAGCCAGTGATTCAGTCAGGAAATTAACCCATCAGGATTTATAGCCAGTGATTCAGTCAGGAAATTAACCCATCAGGATTGATACTGAATTCTTTTAAAGACCATCATCATGTGCCATACCGGTTGGGTAGGCGATCATATACTTCCACAATCTTCTATCCACAGTGCATCGTATCAGTTCTGTTGTTGACTATTTTCCATGCCATGACACCAAGCTATCCAGTATCTTCTCTCTTTGTCGTCCGCAATCTCTCTTTCCTTTTATTTTGCCAGCTGTAACCAAGTATTCCAACTTTCATCTTCTCATGATGTGCCTGAAAAATGTTGATTGCTACTTTCTGATGTTTTTCAAGAGCTGCCTTTTTGTGTTGGCCTCTTTGAGAACTTCCTCATTGGTCTTTTTAGCTGTCCAGTGAACTTTCAACATTCTTCTGAGAAATCCCATCACTGTGGCCTCTAATCGTCTTTTTATTTGTTTGTCTACTGTCCATGATTCGCTTCCATAGGTCAGAATCGGTTCTATATATCACCGATGAACTCTATTTCTCACTTCTATTGACTTAGATTTGTTGTATAGATACCTCTATAATTAACCCCCAATTTTTAGATTACTGCGTATAATTCGTCTCAGCTATAAAATGGTACCTTATGTGAAGTGTCAATGTTTGTCAAAAATATAAAAAAAAGTATAAAATAACAAAAAATACATCACCCGGTCCAAAAAAGCGGGATTCAAATGATATGTGAATCAGTGCTACTACTGGCTATGATAGTTAATGAATTAGTCGATGTCTTAGAGCGGGTTGGTAGTAACAATATGAAATGTCTAATAGAGAGAACACTTTTGGAACAAACACTCGGAGTAAAGTGAGTGGACATTAAATGAGTGAATGAGGAAATTAATATAGATCAAAGACCTGTTACTAGGGATGTGTAAATATACATATCCCAGAATGCAATTCTGATGCAGACGATATGTTCATGTTCAATATTGACCGGAAGCAGAATCTACCATGATTCATGACGTCATGGACATACAACGGAGGTAGGATAATACCGGGTAAATAATGACGCTTTTTCAAAATTGTTTAAAACATGCATGCAGCAGAAGTAAACATAAAAGAATATCCCATACGTCTAACTGTTACTTCAGAGAGAGGAGAGCACTTGCGTTTGTGTGCTGATGGAAAGAGCTGCCATAGGTCCCCAGGGCTGAACCGGTCTGTTAAAAGATTTGATTCAACTAGCGGCTGGTTCTCAATATATAGGATCTTCGGTGGCTGAGTGGTTAGTGTGCTCGCTTCCTGATCAGAAGGGCCCTGGTCGGATTCCCAGAAGTGGAGGCTTTTCTTAGTAGTGACAAGACTTAGGGGTTCACCCAAACTTTACAGAATTGATAGGAGAGATTTTTTCTGAGAATTAGAGGCGGCCTGGCGTGATATCGACCAACTCACCCAAAAATGTGCCGTGGTCATGGAGAAATATGGTCACTAACACCATATCACGCACACGTTTAGCAACGTTTAGAAAGCACATTTAATTAACTGACCTATATAGCACATAGATTAAGTGTTAATGAAGGCCAGAAAGGACCTATCAGGGATGAGGGTAATGACGTCATCTGATTGTGAACTGCATCTTCTTGTTCTCCTATACAGTGAACTTGTTTGTGGTTTCAGTTACAGAGTTTGGTCTAGGGATTCTAACTCTCAGTTGAAAGACTGGAGCGAATACAAACTAAGACAATGTGGCTCATACTTGGATGCACAAAAGCCACGAAATGAAGGGAGGTGAAGCATCTCTTCGATTTTCATAACATCAACTACAGAATAATGATGTCTCGTGCACGTGACTACCTACATGTCGGTACCGATGTACATCTTCCTCTTAACAGTGATATTGAGACGACATATGGCAACATGATCAAATGATGAATTTCATGGTTGGCGAGGGCGGAGGACATTATTCAGCAGATTTGTCCATCTGGGTATAATGAGTACGGGGAAGGGTTGATACGGGTGCCAGCAGAGTGTTCTACGACCTTTCCGGTTTGTGTCAATTTAAATAGAGAATGCGGTCAACAAAACCGTGTGGGGGCAGAGGTGCAGGCTTGATTTATGTGAATTCGCCTGAGAGTTCGGCAGTCATCATCTACACTGATGGGTCTGTTGTTCGGCAGTCATCTACACTAATGGATCTGTTGTTCGGCAGTCATCATCTACACTAATGGATCTGTTGTTCGGCAGTCATCATCTACACTGATGGGTCTGTTGTTCGGCAGTCATCATCTACACTGGTGGGTCTGTTGTTCGGCAGTCATCATCTACATTGATGGGTCTGTTGTTCGGCACTCATCATCTACACTGATGGGTCTGTTGTTCGGCACTCATCATCTACACTGATGGGTCTGTTGTTCGGCAGTCATCATCTATATTGATGGGTCTGTTGTTCGGCACTCATCATCTACACTGATGGATCTGTTGTTCGGCAGTCATCATCTACACTGATGGGTCTGTTGTTCGGCACTCATCATCTACACTGATGGGTCTGTTGTTCGGCAGTCATCATCTATATTGATGGGTCTGTTGTTCGGCACTCATCATCTACACTGATGGGTCTGTTGTTCGGCAGTCATCATCTATATTGATGGGTCTGTTGTTCGGCACTCATCATCTACACTAATGGATCTGTTGTTCGGCAGTCATCTACACTAATGGATCTGTTGTTCGGCAGTCATTTACACTGATGGGTCTGTTATTCGGCAGTCATCATCTACACTGGTGGGTCTGTTGTTCGGCACTCATCATCTACACTGATGGATCTGTTGTTCGGCAGTCATCATCTACACTAATGGATCTGTTGTTCGGCAGTCATCATCTACACTAATGGATCTGTTGTTCGGCACTCATCATCTACACTGATGGATCTGTTGTTCGGCACTCATCATCTACACTAATGGATCTGTTGTTCGGCAGTCATCATCTACACTAATGGATCTGTTGTTCGGCAGTCATCATCTACACTAATGGATCTGTTGTTCGGCAGTCATCATCTACACTAATGGATCTGTTGTTCGGCAGTCATCATCTACACTGATGGATCTGTTGTTCGGCACTCATCATCTACACTGGTGGGTCTGTTGTTCGGCACTCATCATCTGCACTGACCGGTCTGTTGTTCGGCACTCATCATCTACACTGATGGGTCTGTTGTTCGGCAGTCATCATCTACACTGATGGGTCTGTTGTTCGGCACTCATCATCTACACTGATGGGTCTGTTGTTCGGCCCTCATCATCTACACTGATGGGTCTGTTGTTCGGCACTCATCTACACTGATGGGTCTGTTGTTCGGCAGTCATTTACACTGATGGGTCTGTTATTCGGCAGTCATCATCTACACTGATGGATCTGTTGTTCGGCAGTCATCATCTACACTGGTGGGTCTGTTGTTCGGCAATCATCATCTGCACTGACCGGTCTGTTGTTCGGCACTCATCATCTACACTGATGGGTCTGTTGTTCGGCAGTCATCATCTACACTGATGGGTCTGTTGTTCGGCACTCATCATCTACACTGATGGGTCTGTTGTTAGGCCCTCATCATCTACACTGATGGGTCTGTTGTTCGGCAGTCATCTACACTGATGGGTCTGTTGTTCGGCAGTCATCTACACTGATGGGTCTGTTGTTCGGCAGTCATCTACACTGATGGGTCTGTTGTTCGGCAGTCATCTACACTGATGGGTCTGTTATTCGGCAGTCATCTACACTGATGGGTCTGTTGTTGGGCAGTCATCATCTACACTGATGGGTCTGTTGTTCGGCAGTCATCATCTACACTGATGGGTCTGTTGTTCGGCAGTCATCATCTACACTGATGGGTCTGTTGTTCGGCAGTCATCATCTACATTGATGGGTCTGTTGTTCGGCACTCATCATCTACACTGATGGGTCTGTTGTTCGGCACTCATCATCTACACTGATGGGTCTGTTGTTCGGCAGTCATCATCTATATTGATGGGTCTGTTGTTCGGCACTCATCTACACTGATGGGTCTGTTGTTCGGCAGTCATCTACACTGATGGATCTGTTGTTCGGCAGTCATCTACACTGATGGGTCTGTTGTTCGGCAGTCATCATCTACACTGATGGGTCTGTTGTTCGGCACTCATCATCTACACTGATGGGTCTGTTGTTCGACACTCATCTACACTGATGGGTCTGTTTTTCGGCACTCATCTACACTGATGGGTCTGTTGTTCGGCAGTCATCTACACTGATGGGTCTGTTGTTCGGCAGTCATCATCTACACTGATGGGTCTGTTGTTCGGCACTCATCATCTACACTGATGGGTCTGTTGTTCGGCACTCATCATCTACACTGATGGGTCTGTTGTTCGACACTCATCTACACTGATGGGTCTGTTTTTCGGCACTCATCTACACTGATGGGTCTGTTGTTCGGCAGCCATCTACACTGATGGGTCTGTTGTTCGGCAGTCATCATCTACACTGATGGGTCTGTTGTTCGGCACTCATCATCTACACTGATGGATCTGTTGTTCGGCACTCATCATCTACACTGATGGGTCTGTTGTTCAGCACTCATCATCTACACTGATGGGTCTGTTGTTCGGCACTCATCATCTACACTGATGGATCTGTTGTTCGGCACTCATCATCTACACTGATGGGTCTGTTGTTCAGCACTCATCATCTACACCTGGTATCTACGAGTATTGTTCATTTATTTTGTTTTCGAGTTTGGAATGTAACATGTTTTATTTTTTATTTATTAAAAAAACAGGATGTTTCATTTATATTTGTACTTTTGTTAACTCGATAAAATGTAGCAACACGTGCTACCGAATTGCATCCTGTTATTGTTTGAATTAAAAAAAATAAATATACCTTATACTGTATTCGTGCGTAAGTCATGTACTAACACCCTCTTCAAACTGGATGTTTCTATGTCTAGCTATTAGTCGTGGACGTTTACAGTACCTATATGTATTTATTTATAAAATGAAAAATATCTTATGCAACAAATCTATGTCAATAAAAATGAGAAAGAGAGTTCATCGGTGCTATATAGAACCAATTCTGACCTATGGAAGCGAATCATGGACAGTAGACAAACAAATGAAAAGACGATTAGAGGCCACAGAGATGGGATTTATCAGAAGAACGTTGAAAGATCCCCGGACAAGCCCCGGACACTTAAAAAGGCCAATGAGGAAGTTCTCAAAGAGGCCAACACAAAAACGGAGCTCTTAAAAAACATCAGAAAGAAGCAATCAACATTTTTCGGACACATCATGAGAAGAGGAAAGTTGGAATACTTGGTTACAACTGGCAAAATAAAAGGAAAGAGACATTGCGGGCGACAAAGAGAGAAAATACTGGATAGCTTGGTGTCATGGCATGGAAAACAGTCAACAACAGAACCGATACGATGCACTGTAGATAGAAGATTGTGGGGGGACATGATCACCTACGCCAACCGGTATGGCACATGATGATGATGATATGTATTTATTTATAAAATAAAGCAACACGTTTTCATTACTATAAGGTTTGAATTTAAAAAAAAAACGTCACTTCATAACTGTTGTCTAACATATCGTCCATGCATGTCAAATTCGTGACATATCGTCCATGCATGTCAAATTCGTGACATATCGTCCATGCATGTCAAATTCGTGACATATCGTCCATGCATGTCAAATTCGCGACATATCGTCCATGCATGTCAAATTCGCGACATATCGTCCAAGCATGTCAAATTCGCGACATATCGTCCATGCATGTCAAATTCGCGACATATCGTCCAAGCATGTCAAATTCGCGACATATCGTCCAAGCATGTCAAATTCGCGACATATCGTTCAAGCATGTCAAATTCGCGACATATCGTCCAAGCATGTCAAATTCGCGACATATCGTCCAAGCATGTCAAATTCGCGACATATCGTCCAAGCATGTCAAATTCGCGATATATCGCCCAAGCATGTCAAATTCGCGATATATAGTCCATGCATGTCAAATTCGCGATATATAGTCCATGCATGTCAAATTCGCGACAAACGCACAGAGAAAATGGGAGGAAAGAAAGTACCCATTTTTGGAGAAAGATTGATAGGTAATTGAGTGAGCGAAGAAACAAGTCAGTGCGTTTTATCTTATAGTTCGCACAGAAGACAGTTTTATAATTTTTTAATTGAAAAAGACGAATGAATAGAGTTGTACCTATTTTATGTTGAATAAAATTACAACAAAAAGATTTGTACTTTTCAGGACAAGAAAACTATAACAAATAGAACTATGCTTTTAATAATAATAATTTAAAAAAAACTGTAACAAAAAGAATTTTACACATCCTGACAAGAAAACTTCATGAAACAGAAATGTACTTTTATGGATAAGAAAACTGTATCAATAGAAATGGGTTTTTCCTGACAATAAATCTTTATTAGAAACGGACTAGATACTTTTCATTAAAAAAGAACTACAACAAATATAAATTCATCTCTCATGACAAGGAACTGAAAATCTTTTATGTAAAACATAAAGTGAGAAACCAGACACAGTCGGCTAGAAGTTCTTTGCATCTTATAACTGGATGTCCAGAAAGAATTCCAAAGAATTCCGAAAGCATGAAAAGTAAGGCCCCAGACCAACAATGATAGTAAAAAAAAAATGCTTAGCGTAACAAAAAGAATAGGATTTCCATGGTGACAGTGCCACATGGCCAAAACGAGGTAGAGTCTCAAATAAAATAAAACAAATCATTATTCCTACTAGAGAATAACGCTTATTTAACATGCTCTATTACAGACATGAAAATGTGTCATTCGTTTTGCGAGATTCTTTAATTAACAGTCAAACAAAGCGTATAAACTAGCAAAGAAAGAAAACACGAGCTAATTACAAACTGACTGAAACTGAGCTAAAAGAAGAAAGTGCCAGCGGCCATAATTAATACCAAATCTAGTCATCTCGATAACAACGAATCGCATCATCTCCCGCCAAAACTGATCAGCTTTTCCAGCGATTGGTCATTGGTAATTTCTCACAAATTGTTTATTACTGCATTTTTAACCTAAATATTATTTTATCCTTATGAAAACAAATAAGAAAATAATTGTTTCTTATTTTGTTGTTTCCTCACTATTGCGATATATATTCATAAACATTATTTGTATATTTCTTTCTTAATTTCACCGCTACATATGTATGAAAAATACATATATTCCAGACGGCATTGAAACAACTTTCAGATGAAAAATGTTCAGAATATTAAAAATAAAGATATAATTTTAATATTCAGTTAATATAATATCAGATAATGAAAGAAAATTTAACGGTATTATTTTCAAACAATTATAAATTATTGGAAGAGCGTTTTTTTTTTTAACACGAGCGTACTTTCACTGTAAATTATTCATTAAATTAAAATATTTCCAAATTAGAGTATTTTACAATTTAGATAATGATGCCATTTTACAATATTTTCCCGCTTTGATATTTCATGTTGCAATGTTTTCATGTTGCAATGTTTTCATGTTGCAATGTATTCAAATAATGATAATTTGTCATATAATCATTTTTTTTTTATGTACCAATATTTTTTTATAACATGAATAAGTCAAATAATTGGTGTATTTTTTAGGACAAATATGCAACAATTTACAACATGAAGTTAATTCCTTCAACGGTTCTGTCAGATGTATGGGAGTACTTCGCACGCCGTCTTATGAACAAAATATTGCACGTCACATCCACATTTATAGATAAGGAGAGATGGATAAGAGTAAAACAAAAATGATAGATTTTAATATATCAAGGATAAGGTAAACACTTTTCAGGATGCGCGATATGTGACAGATATGTGATACATCTTACTTTCTTACCTTGTGATTTTATTGTGACTCATGCACTTTCCGTGTCGTAACAAATTATTCCCATCTAAAGTACATATTCCTGACTATCTCACTTTGATAAGCATTTTTTTCCCGCCGAGATAAACTCGTCATTATCAGATAAACATGGCGATATCCTGGACAATTTCCTTGCTGACAGTTTGGAAGTCACGTGGTGTTCACACGGCCTGGTGAGCAAAAGGGTTTGGAGGGTGGTCGGAGCGGAGAGGACAGTGGGAGAGGGGAGCTAAATAATTGATAAAGTGAGAGCTGCCGCGATGGTTTCTGGGTGCGCTAAGGCATTGTGGGCTAGCAGGGCAGATAGCTGCATCTCTGTGTCTCTGACAGGATGTGATCTTTAATGTGATCGGTAACATGAGTGGAACGGCTGACCACTGAAACGTAAGGCAGTGGAGAATTGCTATGTAAGATATTTTTTAGTCTTTAAAAATGTTCGTCAATAAATTAACGGTGTGAGATATACACAAAAAAGAACTGAGATCTGTAAAGACTGCACGTAATACAATGATTAGGTCGTTAAAGATATGCGTTTTTATGTTGTTTTTTTTTCCATTCACAAAGAATGTAAATAAATGAGAAAGACAACAATGCTTACAAACACACGGAGAAATAAATCAAATCCGACAAATACACAGAGAAACAACTGAAGCAAAATAAACACAAAAGGAAACAGATTAAAGTCAATAAATACACAGAGAAATAATTTAGTTCTTTTTCTTCATCTTCCTTCCTCATTTGCCTTTCAGCGCCCAGGGGAGATATGTTATAGGTTGGTGTTATTTAGATTCTATATTAAGGCTTTATATTTAGAGTCTTCACATCACATCACATTTATAGCCAGGAACGTTAATCAACACATACTATTCAGTCATAGTACATAATCAAGTTTATTGGTCTTTATCTTGGCACATGATACATAATAGTGTAAGCACTTTTCTTAGAATTACTGTTCTTTAATTCTGGACAATCATAGGCTATCGCCGAATACATGTTGATATGTCCACAAATGCTTATCTTTATGTGACATTTAACATTCAATCTCTCTCCATCCACTTACTTACGACTTTTTCTGACTTGTTCTCTGAAGCACAACTTTGAAACACTCTCAAAAACACTGTCACAGCTAAATGTTCTAATTCACTTGTTCAGGTTCTGTCTACTTTTCAACTACTTTCCTAAGTCACCGCTATCTTTTCCTATATTCTCTACTCTAAGCTTGACTAGTCCACATTTATGATTCTTGACTAACTCTGCTTACTACTTCTTACAACCACTCTCTAGTCTCTTCCTTAATAACTTCTCAACTAACTTAAAACTAAAAAGTACTGTCTAACTGACTGCCGTCGGCAATTCTTCGTGACTAGCTCTGTCTTCCTTCTAACTGCTTGACTTATCTTGCGTGCTTAAGTTTTTTATATTGAAGTCTCATTTACCGCGCTGTACGTCCGCGATAATCAATGTCCAATAGTTTGTTGCGAAGTTGACCGCTCTGTGAATTCTGCCTCTAAACTATCATAAAAGCCGACATCTTGGTACTTTCAGTGAACTCTTACGTTTTAGGAGAGTTCAAACAGGCTTGTTGATGACTCTAAAGTAACTTCTGGTCAGCTTGACCTCTCCTGAGTTTCAAAATAATGATGTTTACTTCATGACTTTGACCTGTCCTGGAAGTTGTTTGTCACCCAATCTACTCGACTGGTCAAGTCATGTGTTGACTCACACTTTTACAACAACTATGACATTTTCATTCTCCCTAAACTTATGTCTGACTACCATCCTTCATTCATAACCACCTACTCATCCACTAATAGCAAGGAGAATTTTTATTCGCACAACTTTCTATTGCCTTTCCATTGCTTACGTACCGTCACTAACTACTGTCGAGTCACTAACTACTGGCATCTGTTATACCACTGTTATAAGCTGTTAAGAAATGGTTACCGGCTGAGTTACCCGACCCATGCTTTCATTCACCTATACCGTTACAGATATAAATTTGCCGTCTTTTGCTCATAAGTTCGCCTCTGCTGCTGTTATGTTTTCTAGTGCTTCTAATATTTCTTCAATTCATCTTTTCAACACATTTCATCTCTGTAGAGGTTGTTTTTCTTATTGTTTTTGCGTTTTGGGATTCGGACTGACATTGGTAGCACAACGTTGATATAAAGATTATATTGTATAGTGCCAGCTTTGCCTCTAGAGTTATTTCCTTGTTGGGCAATAGTGGTGATAACTGTCCAATGATTTAACAAGCTTTGTTGCATCTTGATTTATATCTCTGCCGAAACCACGACACCTTTTAGGTATCAGTGAAAAGAGTAAAGAAAGAAGAAGACTAGGCTTCCGTGGTATTTGAATTCCTCTTCTTGTTTTAGTTTCCTGCTTTCTATAGTTATTTTTATGTTCTGTCTCTCTTTGACGACATTCATGACTTCTGTATTGTTGATGTTGATTTTCATGTTGTATTTTGTGCCTGTGCTGTTGAGTCTATTTAAGTGTTCATGAAAGTCTTCTATTTTTCCATGTATTAGTACCTGGAATTCTGCAAATAAAAGCTCGTTGATCTCTGTCTCTGATTGGTTGGCTAACATGCATATATAGTCCATGTAAGTTATAAATAGTAGGGGGAATATTACGCATCCATGTCTTAAACCTGATCTAACTTAGATGTGGTCTGTATAACCTGCTAATGTTCTGACCCTGCAGCTGCTCTTGATGTAGAGACTTTTAATTTTGTTGGTTAGATGTTGGTTCACTCCATATGTTGTTAGTATCTCTCACAGTTGTTCTCTGTTTACTCTGTCGAGCGCTTTTTCCTGGTCATTGAAAGCTATGCGCACATTTCAATTGTGTTCGGTCGTCTTGTCTGCAAGCTGTTTTAATGTGAATAGCGCGTCAGTACATCCTCTATTTTTTTTCGGAACCCAATTAAAGAATCGCTTAACTGCAGTTCTATTAACGGTCTCAGCCTTTTTTTCCCCACAATTTTGGCGTATAACTTTCCTATAAGACTGAGATACATATATCTACATTGATTGCAGTCTCTCTTGTCTACTTTTATTTTTCCATATTGGTAAGATGATTGCCTGTTGCAAGTCTTCTGGGGCCTTTTGTTGGTGTCATGGTGCATTGACCATTCTGTGCAGCCATGTAACTCCTATTTCTCGGGCTGCTGCTATTATTTCTACTGATATGTCATCTATCTCCGTTGCTTTATTTCTTGGTGCATATTTTATTACTTCATCGATTTCCTCTTTCATGATGTTGGGTTCAGTGTTTGTGAATTCTTGCACAGTTTTAGTTGTGTTATTGGAGGTTGGTGCCATGTTCAAGAGGTCTTCAAAATATTTGTTCCATCTCTGTTGCATACTTTGGTTAATTGGTATTGGATGTCCGTCTTTGTCATTTATGAGCTCAGTAGGATCGTGGTTTTCTTGTTACTTTTGCTGCTTTGTAGAAATCTCTTGTGGTTGTCTTCAAGTCCCTGCTCATATTTTGTCCGAATTTTGCTTCTTTGATCAAAATATTTTAACTTTTTTCCGAACCAAGGCATATTTTTCATACTCTTCTTGGTTCTTATTCTCCCGGAAAATTTTAAACAGTTTCTTCCTTTCTGTAATAGCTTCTCTGATTGCTTAGTTCTAGAAACAGATTAAAAGTTAGAAACATATTCTATTTACTTTCTTTGGTTTGTTGAAGGTCTGTACGCAAAGATAAGTTGATAACATATTGGTGATGTTTGCAATAGTGTAGATGTCTTTTAATATAAAAGATTCACCGAAACGGCGGGGGAGGGGGGGGGAATGATGAATCACAGAGATTTTACGGAGTCGACCAGAATCGAACAACGGATTTCGATTCCAGAACAACGGCTGGAACACTAATGTAGATGTGGAAGGAAAGTAGCAGCACAATAGGACATAAAAAAACACAGAACGAAGAAGAGGTGTGGGAGTATATAGCATCAGTAGCTCAACAGTGCACTGTCCCGACAGATAAGACTTCAGAAGACCGTAGTTATGAGACAATCCACAGAACTGAGAATATTCAAGTCGAGCTGTCTGATGATGAATTCGCTCACCTCATGCACGGTAAGAGAGAGAAGATCAAGTTTTTACCCACCTGTGATATAGTAATATAGTGACATAGTAGTATAGTGACATAGTAGATTGGATTTCGCAGAAGAATGTTGAAAGTTCCCTGGACAGCTAAAAAGACCAATGAGGAAGTTGTCAAAGAGGCCAACACAAAAAGGGAGCTCTTAAAAAACATCAGAAAGAAGCAATCAATATTTTTCGGGCACATCATGAGAAGAGGAAAGTTGGAATACTTGGTTACAACTGGCAAAATAAAAGGAAAGAGAGATCGCGGGCGACAGAGAGAGAAGATACTGGATAGCTTGGTGTCATGGCATGGAAAACAGTCAACAACAGAACTGATACGATGCACTGTAGATAGAAGATTGTGGAGGGACATGATCACCTACGCCAACCGGTATGGCAAATGATGATGATGATGACACAGTAAGCTGGCAGAAGTTAGACAAGTCACTAGCAAAAGCCATAAACCACCACCAAGGGGCACAAAAGTGCTGAACTTTTCTTAAGAGTTGAAAGCACAGGTGTAGTAATCTATTATTGTTGCATTACGGAATTAAGCAGGAATGAAGTAAGGACGAGCACGAAACCGCAGAAAAGCAGACATATTTTGTACACATTCATCTATGTATGAAAGTATGTATGTACGTATGGACTTGTGCACGTGTGTATGAATGTATGTGTGTATGTGTGTATATGTGTGTGTGTGTGTATGTATGTATGTATGTATGATGTATGTATGCATGCATGTATGCATGATGTATGTAGGCATGATGTATGTATGCATGTATGTATATATGTATGTATATATTTATGTATGTATGCATGTATGTATATATTTATGTATGTATACATGTATGTATATATTTATGTATGTATGTATGCATGTATGTATATATTTATGTATGTATACATGTATGTATATATTTATGTATGTATGTATGTTTTTATTTATGGTTTTATGTCTAATTACTGATATTTTGAAAACGACTACAAGCAAAAATATAAAACCTTCTATTCTAAGGGTTCTAAATTAATGATGCCGCAATCAGAACAGGTGGATGGATGCAAGAGAGCGACGAGAATAATAAACAAAACAAAGGCAGGTTGGTGTGACGAAAGTAAGACCATGGTAGAAAGACATTCTCTGAATAAAATTGTTGAAGAAGAAAGAAACAAATATAATTATATTTGCTTCTCTCACTCGTGAGCAATAAAGCAGGTGTATTAGTTGGTGAAATGATTCGTAATAAGTTATACCTTCATGACATCAATCAACCGTTGTTCCTTCATGACATCAATCTATCCATGTACCTTGAGGACGTTAATCAACCGTTGTACCGTCATGACATCAATCAATAGTTGTACCTTGAGGACGTTAATCAACTGTTGTACCTTCATGACATCAATAAATAGTTGTACCTTCATGACATCAATCAATAGTTGTACCTTCAGGACGTTAATCAACCGTTGTACCTTCATGACATCAATCAATAGTTGTACCTTCATGACATCAATCAATCCTTGTACCTTGAGGACGTTAATCAATCATTGTACCTTCATGATATCAATCAATAGTTGTACCTTCATGATATCAATCAATAGTTGTACCTTCATGACATCAATCAATAGTTGTACCTTCAGGACGTTAATCAATCGTTGTACCTTCATGACATCAATCAATAGTTGTACCTTCATGACATCAATCAATCCTTGTACCTTGAGGACGTTAATCAACCATTGTACCTTCATGATATCAATCAATAGTTGTACCTTCATGACATCAATCAATCCTTGTATCTTAAGGACGTTAATCAACCGTTGTACCTTCATGATATCAATCAATAGTTGTACCTTCATGACATCAATCAATCCTTGTACCTTGAGGACGTTAATCAACCGTTGTACCTTCATGACATCAATCAATAGTTGTACCTTCATGACATCAATCAATCCTTGTACCTTGAGGACGTTAATCAACCGTTATACTTTCATGACATTAATCAACCGTTGTACCTTCATGACATCAATCAATCGATGTACCTTCATGACATCAATCAATCCTTGTACCTTGAGGACGTTAATCAACCGTTGTACTTTCATGACATTAATCAATCGTTGTACCTTCATGCGTACCTTCGTTGTTTAAGCAATCAATTGTGTCACATTTAGTTTGAAAAACAAAAAACTTGTATAACGCCAACACGAGTCATTTTGCCTAAATTGGAATACGTGCTATTTCTACAGGATATATCTGTTTCTTTATGATTGCCTTCGCATTTCTGTTTCAACAGCTCGTTAGGTCTACATAACTTTTATGTCACATAAAGTTTTTATAGGGAGTGTCAGTAAAGTAGTTCTTGGGGTTCAGCTATTGTGATCAAATGATTGGGCTTCAGTTCTTAGCTGGCACTTTCCAGTTGACCCGCATTTAAAAAATGAGCACCATTTTCAATACAATATTGTAATGAGCCACACCTTTCTGGACGCTGTGTCAAGTTCGATGAACTCATGTCACTTGTTTTACACACACAAAAATAGAGAGTAAAACTATGGTACACATGTGTACTCTTGTATATAGAGCCACTGTCAGTGTACTCATACATTCAATGTTCAATAATACTCCTAAATCTTTCCAAAGTAAAATCATGAATCTCAACAAAGTACATGAGTAAAGATATGAGATACATGTTAACTCTTGTGTATAGAGCCACTATCAGTGTACTCAGACAATGTTCGATGATATTCCTGTCTCTTTCCAAGATAAACTCAGTATTCTCAACACAGTGAATGAACCCCGAAACATCGACAAGCATTACTGAATTATGAGCGATTTGTGTTTTCTGTAGTATCGAAATAACATACTTATGTTATTATCCCAACAGTAAAGTATTACCTATGTCTCACATTTCTTACATATTCCCCTTACCGAATAAGAGTACTTGTGTCAAACCAGCAACATCTATTACCAACCTCCCGCAATTTATATCAACAAAAGTATAAATTCTCAATGAGAAGAAAACAGGTCTTCTACATATATCTGAAAATAAAAAAGAGAGCTCTCCTGACATGGTGAATTAAAACAGCCAGAAGGAACTATGAAGAAGAGTACTAACATTAAAACGAAAAAGGCCACTTCCTGGATGCATGCCAGCCCATAAAGGTCAGCAATTAATGTCACAGAAAATGGAGGCAGAAGAAGCATCATGGGCTTAAGAAATGGCGCCCAGAAATTGTTGTCGATAGCAACTGGATAGTTCTCAAATAGCATTAAACCAGAGGCAAACGTTTTTATGGAAAAACAGTCCAGTTGAGATTATGTTGAAGGGGACAATCAAATAAAGAAATAAATTTTCGTTCACGGACCCCATTGCCAGTAGCATTGAGGGGCTACAAACACTTTGCAGCGATGCAAATAAGTGATTCAGTAGATTCAATGTTACAGGAATAAGCTTGATTATTTTGATGTTAAGAAATAAGCACAGAAGATGTGGACAACTATTTCAGCCTGATAAAAGAATGATTTTTGAAGAGTCTAAGCAATTTTGTAGGAGCAGACACGACAGCATAAGTAGAAAAGAGCACAATAAACTTTATAATCAAACACTACAACTTCAAATTCTTCTTCTCCTACTTCTTCTTTCCTCCCTCATTTGCCTTTCAGCGACGAGGGGAGATATAATTTGCGGTCTTTTGCTCTTCTGTTCGCCTATGCTGCTGTTATGTTTCCTAGTATTTCTAATATTCCATCGTTCCATTTTTTCGTGGTCGACCCTTGGGTCTGGTTTTCTCACAACGTTTTTTGAGGGCTCTGTACGCATGCAATGGGTAGAGTCGTCGTAGAAATCCAAAATACGTAAGCTCACCTTTGTCTATGTCCCTGGACATGCGGGAGTACGGGGAAATGAAAGAGCGGACAGGTTGGCTAGCTGCGCTGTCGTTGAGGACGGGCAACCAATGGATCGGGCGGACATCATCAATGCCCTCCGAGATGTGGGAAGAGCACAGGATTTCGACAAACACAGATCCAAGTCACTTCTTCGAATGATAGAAATGGGGGTTAAGATGGGCACAGCCAGAAATGGGAAACTTAGAGGCCGTGTAAGAAGACTTATCAATCAACATAGAACTGGAGTCGTCAGTTGCTGGACACTGAGGGAATTGCTGAGGAGGGGATCTGAGAACCTATGGACATGTTCGGAGTGCAATGATGATGATCCGCAAATAACTCAATAACTCGTTGTGTTGTGTTTTGATCTTTATGCCTTGTCACATGGCTAAACCATTGTATCTGTTGTTTCTTTATATATTCTATCGCGGCTATTCCTAGCTTTTTTCCTCAGACATTTAATCTCAGTAGAGGTTTTTTTTCTTATTGTTCTTGAATCTAGGGTCCAGGACTGGCATTGGTAGCACAACGTTGGGATGAACATTATATTGTATAATGCCCGTTTTGCCTCTAGAGTTATTTAAACGTTAACACTACAACGTTAGCGGCGCAAATTTTAAAAAAGTGACAATATTCACACTTCATTCCCGTTGCAACAGAGAAAAGTAACAATATTCAGACGTCATTCCCGTTGCAACAGAGAAAAGTAACAATATTCAGACGTCATTCCCGTTGCAAAAGAGAAAAGTAACAATATTCAGACGTCATTCCCGTTGCAACAGAGAAAAGTAACAATATTCAGACGTCATTCCCGTTGCAACAGAGAAAAGTAACAATATTCAGACGTCATTCCCGTTGCAACAGAAAAAAGTAACAATATTCAGACGTCATTCCCGTTGCAAAAGAGATAAGTAACAATATTCAGACGTCATTCCCGTTGCAACAGAGAAAAGTAACAATATTCAGACGTCATTCCCGTTGCAACAGAGAAAAGTAACAATAATCAGACGTCATTCCCGTTGCAACAGAGAAAAGTAACAATATTCAGACGTCATTCCCGTTGCAACAGAGAAAAGTAACAATATTCAGACGTCATTCCCGTTGCAACAGAGAAAAGTAACAATATTCAGACGTCATTCCCGTTGCAACAGAGAAAAGTAACAATATTCAGACGTCATTCGCGTTGCAACAGAGAAAAGTAACAATATTCAGACGTCATTCCCGTTGCAAACAAAAAAAAATGATATCCATAATGTACTTACGAGTGTGACATCGTTTCAGTGTCTATCATCTTCAGTAAGCACAGACACAATTATGATGAAAGTGGTCGGCATCAATCTTACAATTTCTAAGAAACCATCAAAAACTTCTTGGTCCACTCACCACTTGGATGATGTATTATTATGGTTATTCGAAGGCTCCAGTATCACTGCAAACGAATAGAAATCCATAATTGCTCAACCCCCTACCCGTGCCAGTGGAACCATCCGAATGAACATCTCATCGAATATTCAAACAAGGAAAGGCAATTGCAGTTCCCATCATAGCAAACACAGCACACACCAAAAGACATAAGTCGTATTATAGCACCGACAGTGAACACAGCTGAACTGTCCATTGTCATACGATATCATCATTCATTGTAACCAATCTGAATTTAGAAACACCATCAGGATAAATCACACAGCTCACTGTGTGCTCAGAGCACTGCTCCGTAGCTCTGGTAACAAGCCTGACTTGCTCACAAAACTGCAACAAGGAACACTTTTAAGACAATGCCTCAACGCATCCCTGTCGCCTACCCGCCACGTTAACCGGAAGGCCAATGTTGATGGCGTAGAACATTAAAGTAACACCTTTTCAATTCTTTAAAGATCATCATCATCAAGTACCGGGCCTACTGGCGTAGGCGATCATGTCTCTCCACAACTTTCGATCTCTGAAGCTATTTATCATTTCTGTTGTTGACCTTCTGCCAGGCCATTCTCTTAAGCTGTCTGTTATTTTTTCTCTTTGCTTCCCTCTATCTCTTTGTCCCTCAATTTTTCCAGGTTTTACAATATACTGCAGTTGTTCCCTTCTCATTACATGGCCCAAAAATGATGATTGTTTCTTCCTAATGTTGGAAATTAGCTCTCTTTTTGCTTTGACCTCTCTTAGAACATCTTCATTACTCTTCTTAGCTGTCCATGGTACTTTCAACATTCTTCTGTAAAACCACATTTCTACAGACTCCAGTGATTTTCTTGTCTGTTGTCATATTGTCCATGATTCGCATCCATATGTTAAGACTGACTCAACATAACATTTAAGAACTCTTTTTTTTTGTTTCTATTGTCAAAAATGGGTTGCATAGTATCTTTCTCATTTTTTGGAAAGCTGCTTTTGCCTGAGCCATTCTGCGTCTCACCTCTTTTATACATCTTCCATCTGAGGTTAACAAAGTTCCCAAATATTTAAATTCATTTACCTGTTTTAATATTGTTCCACTTGTCTTTATTTTGCACTGAGGTGATGTCTTTTTCTTTGTTGTTACCATTACCTATGTCTTTTTGCTATTAAGGCTGAGTCCTTTATTTTGCTTTCTTTCACTATAATGTCCAGCATTTCTTGTAACTCATTTTCACTCTTAGCGATTACGACTGTATCATCAGCATACCTTAGATTATTTATATTATGACCTCCAATTGTTATTCCAGGCATGTCCCTTATGGATCTTAAAATAATCTCACTATAAATATTAAACAAATCTGGTGACAGCACACAATCTTGTCTAACACCATGTTTTATTTGTTGAAACATTCCCAATTGGTTTCCAGTTCTTATGGCCGCTGTTTGTTGCCAGTACATGTTCTTTATTATTCTTAGATCTTTGCTGTCTACGTTTATGTTTTCTAAAATTTTGATTATTTCTTGGTGCTTTACTTTGTCAAATGCCTTGGTGTAATCTATGAAACATAGGTATAGATCTGTTTTCACCTCTATGGCTCTTTCTACTAAAGATCTTATGATATAAATGGCATTGCATGTTCCTTTATCTCTAACAAAACCACACTATTCATCGCTAATTTCTGGTCTGATTTTGTTTCGCAATCTTCGCATGATGATTCTTAGTAATATCTTAGTCATATGACTCATAAGGCTTATTGTGCGATGATCATCGCATTCAATCGCACCCGATTTCTTTGGTAGGGCTATAAATATTGATTTGAGCAACTCATCTGGTATATATCCGCTGTTGTAGATATCATTCAATATTTTTGTTATTATTTCTATTCCAAAATCACCCATGGCTTCAATCTCTTCTTTAGTTATATTATCTGGTCCAGGAGCTTTGCCTGCTTTCATATTGCGCAAGGCGTCTTCCACTTCTTCTCTGAGTATTTCTAGTCCTTCTCCATTATCCTATATATTTCTTTAAAGATAGTAATCGTTAATGAGATCGGCCGTGTCACTGGTAAAGCGACACCTACTACATAAATGTTCAGAATGCAATAAAAATATAAGAATCACGTGCTCATCACTTGCGCATTTCAAAACATCCAGTTTTTTTTTTTTTAAATACAAATAGCTTTTGGACCGGACACTACCTTTCTTATTATACAGTTCTTCTTCATTTCTTACTCTTCTGCTTTTTTTCTTCTGCTTCTGCGATCAAAGCTTATTTAACCTAGGATTACATACTCTCTTATGAAGGCTGCCGTCTGTTTCAGTGATTATAACAACATATTAATCATCATCATGTGCTATACCGTTTGGCGTAGGCAATCATGTCCTTCCACAATCTTCTATCCACAGTGTATCGTATCAATTTCTGTTGGTGACTGTTTTCCATGCCACGACACCAGACTATCTAGTATCTTATCTCTTTATCGCCAGTGATCTCTCTTTTCCTATTTTTTGTCAGTTTTAACCAGGTATTCCAACTTTCATCTTCTCATGTGTGCCCGAAAAATATCGTTTCTTTCTGGTGTTTTTATTTTAGGAGCTCCCTTTTTGTGTTGGTCTCGTTGAGAATTTCTTCGTTGGTCTTATCAGCTGCCTAGAGAACTTCAACATTCTCATGGAAAATCCCATCTCTGTAGCCTCTAATCGCCTTTTCATGTGTGTCCATGATTCGCTTCCATAGGTCAGAATTGGCTCTATATAGCACCGATGAACTCTCTCATTTACATTGACATAAACTTGCATAAGAATAACATATTAAAGTTTCAGCAAAAAAACCACTAATGTTAGTAATAAACGTGTTTATTATGTATAGTGATTCTAGTGACACCTTATTATCGTGTAAACCACTTTAGGGAGCCGCAATAGCTCAGTGGTTAGTGAACTGGACTACAAAGGACAAACGGTCGATTTCGACCCTGATCGACGGCTTCCGGGTTCACCCAGCCTTAAAAAGTTACCAGATTTTTTTCTGGGAAAGTAAAGCGGTACGGGCGTAATACCGACCACATTATCCAAAAATTCAAGCGCTGAATGTCTGTAAAATATTATGGTCACTAACACCATATTCACTATGCGCCACTTGGCGTGACTTGGGTACTTTCCATTTTACTTTATAAATCATTTGATTAACTCTTTATTTTCTCCCGCTTATAATTCCCCATTGCACGTGTTTTTGCGCATTTCTTCATATTCTTGACTGAAGCTCCCGTTGTTTACTTTGAACAATCTCAAATAATTTCTGCTAGAGAGAAAGGCCGATTAACTATTATGTTTTTTCTCTCCAAAGCTTTATTTCTTATTATTCTGAAATTTCTTTTGTCCTATTTTCTTAAATATTTCGTTATAATGTATTGATTTTAAATAGAAGTTGATTATTTGGCTTTGTTACCTGCATCACATTCAAGTTTTCTTCATTAAAAAAAATTACAGTCAGACATATATTCATTTAGTGAAATCAAGTATATGTCAGTTGCTATCATACATATGTTAGATATATCGCTTTTGTGAGATATATCGTATAACAATCACAGTCATTCATATCTTTATTTTGAGAGATAAATCGTATAACATTTACAATCATTCATATCTTTATTTTGAGAAATAAATTATATAGCAATTACAATCATTCGTATCTTTATTTTGAGAGATAAATCGTATAACAACACAATCATTCATATCATTATTTTGAGAGATAAATCGTATAACAATTACAATCGTGCACATTTTCAAATACAACTTTGTTCAGGTGACTATCAGGTCTATTTACATATTTTGAGTAAAGAATTTGGTGAGACGGCTCTGATTGACAAGATATCTGGCTCTTTAAATATAGCTGTGGATCTTTCTGAATGAAGATATGGACCACTGCCAATGAAGCTGTGGACCACTGTCAATGAAGCTGTGGACCACTGTCAATGAAACTGTGGACCACTGTCAATGAAGCTGTGAACCACTGTAAAATGAAGCTGTGGACCTTTCTGAATGAAATGAAGCTGTGGGCCACTGTCAAAGAAGCTGTGGACCACTGCCAATGAAGCTGTAGACCACTGTCAATGAAGCTGTGGACCACTGTCAATGAAGCTGTGGACTACTGCCAATGAAGCTTTGGACCACTGTCAATGAAGCTGTGGACCACTGTCAATGAAGCTGTGGACCACTGTCAATGAAGCTTTGGACCACTGCCAATGAAGCTGTGGATTACTGCCAATGAAGCTGTGGACCACTGTCAATGAAGCTGTGGACCACTGCCAATGAAGCTGTGGATTACTGCCAATGAAGCTGTGGACCACTGTCAATGAAGCTGTGGACCACTGCCAATGAAATGTGGACCACTGCCAATGAAGCTGTGGACCACTGTCAATGAAGTTGTGGACCAGAGCCAATAAAGCTGTGAACTACTGCCAATGAAGCTGTGGACCACTGTCAATGAGGGTGCGGACCACTGCCAATGAAGCTGTAGACTACTGTCAATGAATCACGGGCCACTGTCAATGAGGGTGTGGACCACTGTCAATGAAGCTGTGGACTATTGCCAATAAAGCTGTGGACCACTGTCAGTGAAGTTGTGGACCACTGTCAATGAAGCTGTGGACTACTGCCAATGAAGCTGTGGACCACTGCCAATGAAGCTGTGGACCACTGTCAATGAAGCTCTGGACCACTGTCAATGAAGCTGTGGACCACTGTCAATGAAGCTGTGGACTACTGCCAATAAACCTGTGGACCACTGTCAATGAAGTTGTGGACCACTGTCAATGAAGCTGTGGACTACTGTCAATGAAGCTGTGGACCACTGTCAATGAAGCTGTGGACCACTGTCAATGAAGTTGTGGACCACTGTCAATGAAGCTGGTGACCACTGTCAATGAAGCTGTGGATCACTGTCAATGAAGCTGTGGATCACTGTCAATGAAGCTGTGGATCACTGTAAAGTGTGTTACTGAAGTCGACATCATCATCAAGTACCAAGTCTGCTGGCGTAGGTGATCATGTCTCTCCACAATTTTCGATAACGACAATTATTTATAATTTCTGTTGTTGACCTTCTGCTAAGCCATTCACTTAAGCTGTCTGGTATTTTTTCTCTTTGCTTCCCTCTGTACCTTCGTGCCTCAATTTTCCCAGTTGTTACAATATATTCCAGCTGTTCTCTTCTCTTTACATGGCCAAAAAATGATGATTGTTTCTTCCTAATATTGGAAATGAGCTCTCTTTTTGCTTTGGCCTCTTTCAGAACGTTTTTATTACTCTTCTAGCTGTCCATGGTATTCTCAACATTCTTCTGTAAAACCACATTTCTACATCCTCCAGTGATTTTCTTGTCTTTAGTCCTATTGTCCATGATTCACATCCATATGTTAAGACTGGCTCTACATAACATTTAAAATCTCCTTTTCTTGTTTCTCTTGTTAAAAATGGATTGCATAGTATCTTCCTCATTTTTTGGAAAGCTGCTTTTGCCTGAGCCATTCTGCATCTCACCTCTGTTGTACACCTACCATCTGAGGTTAACATTGTTCCCAGATATTTACATTCATTTACCTGTTTTAATATTGTGAATAAGTCGACATAGAAGGCTGAAATCCCATAGGACCGAACGAAGACGATGAGTTTAGCTTGTAACTAACTATTCAAGAAGCGTGATTCATATGTCTGGAGAACTGGACCAATCAGAAAGAATGTTCTGAACGCAAATCACACGTTATATTGCGGGAGAAACTACATGTAAAACCTTTGTGGAGAACACCGTAAACAATTGGACACGTGATAACATAACATTGTGACGTAAGTTCAAATAAATAAACAAACAAACCATAGCCTACCCCCATCCACTTGCTGCAGTACAATTACAGAATAATGGATCTGCTGCACCGGAAGCGATTTCACGTGATGTTGAAGATGACAAACTAAAGCCACACATTATTGCCATTATGTTTGTTTCACTGGAGTTCGATTTTGTTATCGCCAACCCATGATGCAAAATCAAAATGGCTGCATGTCTGCCTGTTTTTGCAGAGACTAACGTAGTCACTTAAACCTTTTGGTTGCTTAGTTTGTTTTAAATGTGTGTTTTCGAGGAAACTGAAGTAACGAAGTGACTGTGCACTATCTATTCGGTGGAAGTCGTTTGTAACAGTCGACGGTGCGCCGAGGGTAGAGCTGCATGGTAGTGCATCAACAGAATTTACCACCGCGCTTTGGAGCTGTGATATGATTGGAGCGGATATGAGGAATTCCCAACTGCAGTGATACTGAGATCTTTGGAGAGAACAGAAAAGATCATATATCTTTGTTTCTTTGGGAACCATCGCGGTGGTGGGAGTGGATTGTATGAGTACTTTAATATAGAAGACATTGAAAGTTTCATATTTGGACTTTTCCTTGACAATCTACTTTTGCACTTTCAACATGTATGTGAGATTTGTTCTTATCGTCTGTTGTGTAAGGAGAACGTGTAGTTGTGGTGAGAGCGGATGGTAAATATATTTTAATAAAGAAAGACATTAAATGTTATAACCACATCCCACGAAACAATTTCTACAATATAGTAGCTTGTGCATGCAAATTAAGTAATTTATTGTAGCGGTTTCAATAGGTGACAATATTTGACTCAAGGCGTCTTAGTATTGTTATAGATCTGGCACTTAATGCATGAAAGGTTGTCAAAAACCCATGTTTACGTTACTCAATTGTTTACCATTGTAAACACGAGGAAATGTAATATTCTCACATACACAATTACATTAACATCCTAAATCAATTGAAAAAGTTGAATGGCAGACTAGTACAGGACAATGGATTCATAAAGTATAAGACATCGCGATCTCCACCACCCACGACATATATCACAGAACACTGACCAGAACGACCATTTGTACAGCGACGCTAAATAGAAGTGGACGAATGCAAAATAATTAAAATTAACACTTCATGCAAATTCAGTGACGTGTCTAGGAAGTTTGTGTACATCGGTCGATCAAACCAGTAATAGTAAACATCAGCCACGACTTGAGTAAGTAATATTACCTTTCGTAAACAAAAGAGTGGGAGCCGCGATAGCTCAGTGGTTAGTGAACTGGGGAGCCGCGATAGCTCAGTGGTTAGTGAACTGGGGAGCCGCGATAGCTCAGTGGTTAGTGAACTGGGGAGCCGCGATAGCTCAGTGGTTAGTGAACTGGGGAGCCGCGATAGCTCAGTGGTTAGTGAACTGGGGAGCCGCGATAGCTCAGTGGTTAGTGAACTGGGGAGCCGCGATAGCTCAGTGGTTAGTGAACTGGGGAGCCGCGATAGCTCAGTGGTTAGTGAACTGGGGAGCCGCGATAGCTCAGTGGTTAGTGAACTGGACTACAGAAGACAAGAGGTCGGGTTTGATCCTGATCGACAGCTTCCGGGTTCACCCAGCCTTAAATGTATACCGACTTTTTTTATGGGAAAGTAAAGCGGCACGGGAGTAATACCGACCACATTACTTCCAAAAAATGTGCCGAAGGTCTGTAAAATTATGGTGACTAACACCATATTAAGCGTGACTGGGCTCTTTACTTTTTACTTAAACACATAAACGCAAGTTGTGAACATTACAAGCATAACAGTATCATTTCATGGAAACATATTTAACTCAGCTAATGCACAATTTATCATTAGCATTATCGGGCATATGTATCTTTTACAAAATATCCTCCAACTTGTGTTGCCGTGTTCTGTGTCTCTGATGTTTTTAAACCACCTTTTTCTTGGCCAGCCTGTTGTCATTCTGGACTCATGCCTTAAAGTATTGAGTTACTGAGTTATTTACAGGTCATCATCATTGCACTTCGAACATGTTCATAGGTGCTCAGATCCTCAGCAAGTCCCGCAGTGTCCAGCGAATGAAGAGTCCAGTTCTGTAAAGTCTTGTTCAATCCAACCCGCCGTGTCTTTTAGCGAGGCCATAGTATTTGAACTCCTCTCCGAGATGTTTAATAGCTGTTTTTTGTTTGTTTAGATCTTTTATTTTTAGTGTGTCTGCATTGTTCTTTTTAATTATCATCTTTAAAACATATATCAAATTACATAAGTAAATAGCAAAAGTTAAGTTATAAATTCAAGTATTGATTCATTGATACGTTTCTGTGGCTTTTTTGTTTTCTAAAACCACACATTTGTAGAGATAGAAATCCCATGTATGCAGTTTTAACATGAAACATTATTATATTATTCATAAATAAGTGTTTGCGAAATCATAACAAAAAGTCATAAAATAGGCTCATTAAAAATATTAATTTATAATGTATTAAATACACGAAACAATCATTTTAAAAAATGTCTTTTTTTTTCTAACAGTTTAAACAGTAAAAATAGTATACTATGAAAACAAGCCTGAGCGTGGCAAGAAATATATAGCGAAATCAGTCGGGAGTCAGTGACTCAGTGATTGATATGCGATTCCAGGAAACTGGAGTCTAGCTTGTTAAGAGTAAGATTGACTTACTGAAAGAGCATACTGACGGTGTATATAACAAGCTTGCTGCTGGAACTGTCGACACGCACGTTGTATAACATTTGCCTGAAAGGACGGGACGGAAATGAGATCCATTCAAATAATAATTCTTTTAATAACAGATTGTTGATTCCTTTCTATCGCAGACCATTCGATACCACAGATCATTTGTATTCTTTTAAAAACAAATTCATCCCATATTTCATGCAATTGCACTTTTACTCAAATGTGTATTTGTCATTTTTATTAAGCAGCAGATCGTTGACGCTTTCCTGAAGCTTGGCTCCATCTTTAGAAACAATTAGAGCGGTCACTTTTTCCTCACTGCGACTAGCACTAAAATATCACATTTGTATTTCATCCATCATCCAATTACTTCTGTTTCTCTTTCTCTCTCTCTCTCTCTCTCTCTCTCTCTCTCTCTCTCTCTCTCTCTCATTCTCTCGCATTCAACTATCTTGTCCATTTTTGCCACCATTTTTGCCACCAATCTCTGCTTGCTTCAGATGTTATTTCTGCAGCTATAATCTGTCAAAAATGGCCATTTTCATTAAGATTCTTCACCACAACAAGGATTGCTTTCTTGTCAGGCGAATAATAAGCTTACAGTGTACATTAGCTTCTTAAGATACAATCTTCGTCTTTTTTATGCACACTTCTCATTTTATATGTTCGATCTTTGATTTTTACATGTTCTTGTAATTTTCTACATTTTTATTTCTGGAAAAGCACATCCCTGTAGCCTTGACGTATTTTCTGGGTTATTTATCTACTGGTCATATCTCTCTTCATGAAAGCAGTTATCTGGAAATTGTCTGAATTTGGAATCACTGCCAGAATTACGAATTACGTGAATTAACGTAAAGATGAATTTGTTATCAAATGAGCTAAAGTAAAGATGAATCTTGAATCACAAAAACTAAGGTGAAGATCAATTTTTAACTCCCCCCCCCAAACATACACCAGCAATAGTGTTATGTGTCGTAATGATAAGAGTAGTACGATGAGTGACGCATGTACAATCAACAAACTACATCAACTAACTATGTGCTATGTGTACTCTTGTAATAAATGGCATTTGCCTTGTTCTGGAATAATTACCAATCCATCTATAGAGGGTTCATACTCTCTTGTTTGTACACTTACACTTCACAGCGCAGAGTAAAAAAATGTCACTCCCATTCATACGCGTTCATTTGTATGGCATTAATGCTTGCGGCTGTTTGTTGATAAAGCCATACAACGAGTCCAAATAAATTTCCGATCAACACCTTCTGTCCTGTGTGGAAAAACAACCACGAATCAACCGCAGAACTATTCAGTCTGACCTGGTTGGACTCACTATCGCCTGAAATCATGAAAACAAAAGACTGTGTTGAATCGGAGACTGACTAGCCTATTTAATTCAATATTTGAGAGAATAGATCTGGTCCATGTATATCGAGTTATGCTATTATCTCATCATTGACCTATATAAGCGCAATGGCAAAGAAGAATTGGGATAACCACATAGGAGGTTGTTGGCAAGATGCTTACCCATGTTCTCCTCAACCTCTCATCATCATTATCATTATCATTATCATCATCATCATCATCATCATCATCATCATCATCATCATCAGTGAGTGCCATCTCCGCATCGAAGGTTGGCAACCATGGAGCGCCATTCCGTCCTGTCTCTTGCTTTGATGGTGAAAGTTGTCATAGGCTGACTTGTCCAGCTTTCCAGTTACTCGTTTATGTTAGTCTTGGTCTGCCTCTGCCTCTTTTACCTTGTATTGTTCCTTCCAATATTACTTTCATTAGGCTGTTTTGTAGCATGCCGCACAAATGTCATTTGTCTTGTTCTAATTGTGTTTAGTAGTTCTCTTTTAATTTCTAATTGTTTTAAAACTTCATCGTTTGTTTTCTTTTCTTTCCATCCAATTCTACATATTCTTCTATGATTCCACATTCAAAGGCTTCAATTTTCTGTTCTGTTTTCTTGTCTAATGTCCATGTTTCTCAACTTCTAAATTCTAAATTTATCATCTGGAAATGTTACTTAGAAAAGATGATTACCCAAGTTTTCCTCAACCACTTATTTCGTTATCTATAAACTATGATTACATAAGTTCGCCTCAACCACTTATTTCGTTATCTATAAACTATAATTACATAAGTTCGCCTCAACTACTTATTTCGTTATCTAGAAACTATGATTACATAAGTTCGCCTCAACCACTTATTTCGTTATCTATAAACTATGATTACATAAGTTCGCCTCAACCACTTATTTCGTTATCTATAAACTATGATTACATAAGTTCGCCTCAACTACTTATTTCGTTATCTAGAAACTATGATTACATAAGTTCGCCTCAACCACTTATTTCGTTATCTATAAACTATGATTACATAAGCTCGCCTCAACTACTTATTTCGTTATCTAGAAACTATGATTACATAAGTTCGCCTCAATTACTTATTTCGTTATCTAGAAACTATGATTACATAAGTTCGCCTCAACTACTTATTTCGTTATCTAGAAACTATGATTACATAAAGTTCGCCTCAACTACTTATTTCGTTATCTATAAACTATGCTTACATAAGTTCGCCTCAACCACTTATTTCGTTATCTACAAACTATGATTACATAAGTTCGCCTCAACTACTTATTTCGTTATCTAGAAACTATGATTACATAAGTTCGCCTCAACCACTTATTTCGTTATCTATAAACTATGATTACATAAGTTCGCCTCAACTACTTATTTCGTTATCTAGAAACTATGATTACATAAGTTCGCCTCAATTACTTATTTCGTTATCTAGAAACTATGATTACATAAGTTCGCCTCAACTACTTATTTCGTTATCTAGAAACTATGATTACATAAGTTCGCCTCAACTACTTATTTCGTCATCTAGAAACTATGATTACATAAGTTCGCCTCAACCACTTATTTCGTCATCTAGAAACTATGATTACATAAGTTCGCCTAAACTACTTATTTCGTCATCTAGAAACTATGATTACATAAGTTCGCCTCAACCACTTATTTCGTTATCTAGAAACTATGATTACATAAGTTCGCCTCAACCACTTATTTCGTTATCTAGAAACTATGATTACATAAGTTCGCCTCAACTACTTATTTCGTCATCTGGAAAAGAACCAACTATCAGAAAACCCATGCGGCTTGAGGACTCGCCTCGTCAAACAGTGAACACGATTTATGCGGCCCGACGACTTCAGAAGAATTCTAGGTGTGTTGTAGCATCTTCCTGATCACCATAGATCTCACCCTAGTCCTTGATACTTTCAGAACACATGCATGCTGGGAGATCATGGGAGTGCGGTATCTGGCACTCAAACAAGTTTACTCGTGTTGTCACGTGAAAAAAACTTCACGAGGAAAAAAATATCTATTGTACGTTCACAAAAATGTTAGCCGCTGTTTAAAAATTGATGTCTGAGCACTCATCATCATCATCATCATCATCATCATCATCATCATCAGGTCACATGTCCTTTGCAGAACGTTGCATTCACCACAGCCCATCTGAAAGAATCTCTGTCTCTAGTCAGATCTCCCACAGAACGTTGCATTCACCACAGCCCATCTGAAAGAATCTCTTTCTCTAGTCAGATCTCCCACAGAACGTTGCATTCACCACAGCCCATCTGAAAGAATCTCTGTCTCTAGCCAGATCTCCCACAGAACGTTACATTCACCACAGCCCATCTGAAAGAATCTCTGTCCCTAGCCAGATCTCCCACAGAACGTTACATTCACCACAGCCCATCTGAAAGAATCTCTGTTTCTAGTCAGATCTCCCACAGAACGTTACATTCACCACAGCCCATCTGAAAGAATCTCTGTCTCTAGCCAGATCTCCCACAGAACGTTACATTCGCCACATCCCATCTGAAAGAATCTCTGTTTCTAGTCAGATCTCCCACAGAACGTTACATTCACCACAGCCCATCTGAAAGAATCTCTGTCTCTAGCCAGATCTCCCACAGAACGTTACATTCACCACAGCCCATCTGAAAGAATCTCTGTCTCTAGTCAGATCTCCCACAGAACGTTACATTCACCACAGCCCATCTGAAAGAATCTCTGTCTCTAGTCAGATCTCCCACAGAACGTTACATTCACCACAGCCCATCTGAAAGAATCTCTGTCCCTAGCCAGATCTCCCACAGAACGTTACATTCACCACAGCCCATCTGAAAGAATCTCTGTCTCTAGTCAGATCTCCCACAGAACGTTACATTCACCACAGCCCATCTGAAATAATCTCTGTCTCTAGTCAGATTTCCTAGTTCTTCTGTTATCATGTTAGAGGTCTCCTTGATGTCGTGAAACCCACCAGGGGTCTGCCCCTGATGCGTCGCACAGGAACCATGCCTTCCATTATTTTTCTTTCCAACCCGCCGTGTGTTTTGACGTGGCCATATTAATTTAAGTTTTTCTGCAGAATGTTCTTTATAAGCCAGTTCTTTTCAATGTTAAAATCGTTTAAAATACATATTTATATTTATATCATCGCTAATCCTATGTCACAATTTCTTCCCTCCTGTCAGGTAATTAGGAAAGATTTTAAAAATCTTTTTTCGAGATATATAAATAAATCTTAATCCTCGTTTGGATACTTTTTATTAGTTTTGAGGCACATTTTTAAATAACCCAAAATTTACGTGTATGTCTAAGTTCGTTCAGGATTTTCTTAAAAGAAACCTGAAATGCCCATTTTGAACAACCGAGTGGTTGCTACCACAATATGGTCTGTAAAAGTCGTAAATAGTAACCAAACGAGGATTATGTTATATTTCTATATCTCTAAGAAGAAAAAAATCTGTTCTAAATTCCCGACAGAAGCAATGGTGACATAATGATGACGATGATATATATATAAATATGTATTTTCAACAATTTTTACTCCACCAATGTTGAGATAATGATGACGATGATATATATATATATATATAAATATGTATTTTCAACAATTTTTACTCCACCAATGTTGAGATAATGATGACGATGATATATATATAAATATGTATTTTCAACAATTTTTACTCCACCAATGTAGAGATATACATGTTTAAACAACAAACATTTGTGAACGCATGATAGCTAGTTATGTGATTTAGATTACAAATGATGTCACGCAGAATTACCTACATATTCAAGCTTGTTTTGATTGCTATGCTTGTTGTCCGATTAAAAAAGCTCATTATAGGTTTGGCTTTACCACAAAGTGCAAGAAATGTTCGCGAATCTTCATCCTCATTTCAGAGATCAGATCTCAGGCACCGAAGATGAAACAAAATATTAGCCGCAAGAAAATCTTTCTATTTTTCTAAGGAAAAGACAAATATGTTAATGACACACAGACTTAATTCGAGGACTTGAATGTGTGCATGTAAGTTAGCGAGCTAATGAGGGGTGACTTTGTGAAATCAGAAACAAATAAATCAGAAAAACTAAAGAGTAATGTAAAAGCTGTAAAATGAAATAGTACTATTAAAAAAAGTACAATAAAAGAGTGATGTAGAGACAGTACCCACAAAATAACCCAGTGCAAACGAAAGATTATAATGAAACAATTTAATCACAGAAATTTAATAGTAAATTGTAATTAAAACATAATGATCAAAACAGTACAATTAAAAGCTGTCCAATTTAAATAGTGCATAAAACTGTATAATCACAAAACAGAACGATCGGAGCAACTAGCAAAACAAAGCTGCGCAAATAGACCAGAAGCACGGGAACAGTGCATTTAACAGTACTAATAAAACAACAATATAATCAATGCAATATTAACAATACAATAAAAAAAGTTCTCATTAAAACCATTCTCTGCTGTTTTCTTTTAGGTTTGTTGGTTGAGGGGCCTGAACGGTTAGACGAGTCGTCCCAAGATTCACATCCATCAAAACAATCAAAACTAAACAATCGAATAATGTCGAATCTAAAGGGAACTAATCGCTAGACCGGTAGTTGATTCAATTGAAATATTCATCAACTGAAACGAATCGATGCATTACTTCGAAATAACCACGTAATACATGAATATTTACAGAAAGAGACATTCTTTACCAAGCCAGAGTATACTGCATGCAGGGTCGACAATTAAGCCTTTAATCTCTGTCACGCGGCAGATACACGCGATCAAATCTGCAATGAAACAAGCACATAAGTGTGCGATGTTCAGGATTTGCTGATAGTGTGGTAAATTAATATTTGTTCTGTGCATTTCTAGAAGTTTTAATGGCACCCTTCAAGAGATAATGCAGGCAGTGTGAAACTCTCTATGGGAGCTCAGCTGCAGTTCTGAGATTGTTCAGGCCGCTGTAAAGGTGTGTGTATTTTAAAACAATGAACATATTTTGTTACGGTTAATGACCTTTCAACGCTCGGATACATTGCATTGTGCTGTATATCTATAACTGATGTGTGGTAAACATAGACAGACATAGGTCTATTGTTAGACTCAATGTCAAGATACTCGTTGATGTCAACCACACTGATGTCATTGTGATACAACAATGGTTGGACAATCAAGTAGAAAGGTTGCGATGAATGCATGCGAATTATATTGTTATCATCTTATTCGTCTCTCTCCCTATACAAACCAAACACACACCCCACTCATGTACTCATCACCTCACATATTCATTCCCTATATAAATCAAACACACACCCATTCTTGTATTCATCACCTCACATATTCACTCCCTATATAAATCAAACACACACCCATTCATGTATTCATCACCTCACATATTCACTCCCTATATAAATCAAACACACACCCATTCATGTATTCATCACCTCACATATTCACTCCCTATATAAATCAAACACACACCCATTCATGTATTCATCACCTCACATATTCGCTCCCTATATAAATCAAACACACACCCATTCATGTATTCATCACCTCACATATTCACTCCCTATATAAATCAAACACACACCCATTCATGTATTCATCACCTCACATATTCACTCCCTATATAAATCAAACACACACCCATTCATGTATTCATCACCTCACATATTCACTCCCTATATAAATCAAACACACACCCATTCATGTATTCATCACCTCACATATTCACCCCCTATATAAATCAAACACATACCTATTCATGTATTCATCGCCACACTTGTTCACTACTTGTATAAATTACACACACACTCATGTATGCATCATTTCACTTCTTCACTCCCCACACAAACCAACCACACATAAGTAGTAAGGAAGGGTGTTTTGAACAAAGATTTTAACATTTCGTGCAGGTATCGTGCAGCATTGGCATGTATCGTGCAGCACAATCTCGTCGTGCAGCACATTTTGGCATGTATCGTGCAATCTCAGGTGACCTCGTTTATCGCGGGTGGTCGGCGCGGGTGGTCGGTCTTATCTCAAGTGGTCAAGTGGTCGGCCTCGTCTTATCTCAAGTGTGTGGAGACCAGTGGTTCTAAAACTTGTAGGTGTGTTTGGAGACCTCTAAAACTTGTATGTCAGTCTAAAACTTGCGGGGGGGGGGGGGGGGGGGGTCGTGTTATCATCAATGTGTGATGGCAACAGGAGGCAAATATGGAGACCAGTGGTTCTAAAACTTGTATGTCAGTCTAAAACTTGCGGGGGGTCGTGTTATCATGTGATGGCAACAGGAGGCAAAGAAAAGGCAAAGGGGTGTTAGTGCCACGTCGATCATCATCGGGCCACCTCGGTCATCATCATCGGCGCTGGTCGGCGGTCGCTGGTCGTCGTCGTCGCTGGTCGGCTCGGGCAACATCATCATGTGTAGTGATTAATGGTCGTCGCTGGTCGTCGTCGCTGGTCGGCTCGGGCAACATCATCATGTGTAGTGATTAAATAGTGACGCTCTCTCTCTTATCATCATCATCATCAAGCCACACCCTCAACAACACCATCATCATCACCAAGCTACACAAATTGACACATCATCATCATCATCATCATCATCAAGCCACACCCTCAACAACACCATCATCATCACCAAGCTACACAAATTGACACATCATCATCATCATCATCAAGCCACACCCTCAACAACACCATCATCATCCTCAACAAGCCACACAAATTGACACATCATCAGCATGTGCCAACAGCATCATCATGTACCACCCTCAACAACATCATCATGTACCACCCTCAACAACATCAGCATCAAGCCACACCCTCAACTCTCTCTCTCTCTCTCTCTCTCTCTTTCACGCTAAAGCAAAACAAAAAAGTCGCTCTATATTTCACATATATTTATTAATACAACAAATACACGACACATATGAGAAAATATATATTACTGTCCGATTGGTGATAATTTTAAGCGTCTGGGTTTCCTCCCTCCTGTTTTGGCTGTACTGTCTGTTTGTGTTAAATGTCTATCAAACACAGGGGCGTAGGAAGTTTCATTAGCCTTCACAACACAACCGCCCTCCATTTTGACAAAACCTTGATCAAAGCTGGAATAGGTAATTGGTGACTCAGCTGAAACACCCGGGACATCGATAGTGGCCGCCGGATCTGTCGTCTGATTAACAAGAGCGAGGTTCCCTTGGTTAACAAAAGGAGGGGTCGTGTAGTTGATGAGATTCGGGTTAACAAGAGATGGTGTGTAGTTCTGGTGGTTAACAACAGGTGGCGTGTAGTTGAGCTGGTTAAGGAGAGGTGGCGTGTAGCTGATCTGATGGTTAACAACAGGTGGCGTGTAGTTGAGGTTAGCATAAGCGGTTAAAATGTCTTCTCGCATATCAACTAAAGCGATAAATTCCTCTCTCGATAGTGTTATCCCAGTCCGGGTAGGAAACTTAAAAAAACTCTCACCGCTATATGTCCTTATATTTATCAACGGTCTGTTACGAAAAACACAAACCGAGACTGCCTTAACGCCATCTTTAGACAACGGAACTACAGTCTCATTTCCGCGTGACATAAATATGCGCTGATCACTGGCATCAAACGAAATTGGCGTATTCAAGCTACACGGCTCCATAAAAAAAGTAAAGTAAAGTACCCCCCGTCACGCCAAGTGGCGTATAGGGAAATATGGTGTTAGTGACCCTATATTTTACAGACCTTCAGCACATGATTTTTGGGGTAATGTGGTCGGTATTACGCCCGTGCTGCTTTACTTTCCCAGAAAAAAATCCGGTACCCATTTAAGGCTGGGTGAACCCGGAGCCGTCGGTTGGGATCGAACCCTACCCCTTGTCCGTAGTAGTCCAGTTCACTAACCACTGAGCTATCGCGGCTCCCACTAATTTTTAGGGAATTAGTAAAACCCTACACGGCTCCATAGTCAAAGCAAAAACAAACACAAGCCACCTGGCAACAGACGCTGGTTATCTATGTGTGTACACTGCTCGGCTGGGGGTTTTTATACCTGCTACGTTTATCGTATCGAGGACCGTCTATTTATAGTAGCTAACGCAATATGTTATCAGGCGAGGTAATATGTTATCAGACGAGGTAATACGTTATCAGTCGTGTTGTGACATGTTCCGTGACTTCGGGAAGGGTCCAAACAGGGTGAGATGTGCGAAATATGAGGTGTGTGTAAAATAATTTTATATAGGATGTGGTTTTTTTAAAAATAAGTGTTAATTGAAGAAGTGAAACCTGGCGGGCTGACCTAAAATCACTCCTTGTTATTTTTGTGGGTGGTATAATCACTAAAGTTGGTAGCACTTGTGAGGATGGATCCCCGATGGAATCATCCTTTCACAGCTCTGATAGCCGGTCCTACCGGGTGTGGGAAAACGGTATTTGTACAAAAGTTTATACAGAACCTTCACGAGTTAGCTGTCCCCGTACCGGAGGAAGTTATATGGTGTTATGCGGAATGGCAACCGGTATACGAGACTATGAGGTCAGTGAGATTTATCGAGGGTCTACCAGACGTCGATAAATTGGAAGGTGGTAAGAAGAGAAGACTGATCGTCATCGATGACTTGATGTCTGAGACGGACGAGCGGGTAACAAAATTATTCACCAAAGGTAGTCATCACAGAGATATTAGTGTGATGTACATTGTTCAAAACCTATTTGGAAAAAATAAAGAACATCGAACCATAAGTCTCAATACGCACTATTTAGTCCTTTTCAAGAACCCGAGAGATGGGAGTCAAATTATAAATCTGGCCAAACAAATGTACCCAGGACAGGCGGGGTACCTCCAAGATAGTTTTAAGGACGCGACAGCGTTTCCTCACGGTTATTTGCTGATCGATCTTCGTCAGGACACACCTGATAATCTTAGGTTGAGAACAAAAATATTCCCAGGGGAGAGACAAATCGTCTACGTACCAAAGTAGAGAATCATGTGTGATGAATCACTTAGACGGTACGGTGAAATATTGAAATGTATGCGCGCCGCCTCGCCGAGCGGTTTAAGAACCATATTAAAAACAGCCTCTCCCAAACTCATTAACTTTTTGTGCGAGTGTTGTCATAACATATTAAAAGGTAATGTTAGACTCACGCAGCGACAGAAGTGCGAGCTACGTCGACACAAGCACAAGTTGAGACTTCTCACTAAAAAGAAACCGAATCTTAAGCGGCGGAAAGAGATTCTACAAACCGGTGGGTTCATAGGGGCTTTGCTCCGTCCTATATTAAGTATTCTCGGGGGCGTACTAGGTGCATAACAATGGCCAAAAAAATGATATTGATGGATCCTCGATTCCTCGAGGGTCTTACACAGACTACTAACCCGTCGTATAGCCCTCCCGAGGCAATCGGTGACAACTTGAGAGATTTAGATGATGACATGCAACGTATCCTATTCCGAGATGATTTAGCACCCGCCGATAAGGCCAGAGTGTACCAACGTGCCCTGCATCAATATTTAACTAGATTGGAGCAGTATAAACGTCGCTCATTGGGTTCGGTCGATCTCATTCAACCCAACACGACAACAGAAAAAACACGTTCCCCACCACCACCACCACCAATCGAAGTATCACCAGCGCAGACCAAGACACCACCAACACCACCAGCAGCCGAAACCCCAAATCTAGGTAATGAAACCACTCCACCCGTAACCACGTATAAACTGAGACCTAAAAAAAGAAAGAGCGGAATGCCAACACCAAAATGGGAACGGTGGAGAAAATATTGAGACGTCATTACTTTGACCCTAGTCGACCAGGGGCTTATAGTGGTGCAACGGCCCTGCAACGTAACACCAAACTGGGACTCGCAAAGATCAAACAATGGTTGAGTCATCAGGATACCTATACCCTTCATAAACCAATTCGTCGCAGATTTGAAAGGCGTCCCATTATAACGAGTGGCCCCCAACAGCAATATCAGGCAGACCTAATTGATTTGAGACATTTGAAAAACCACAACGACGGCTATTCCTATTTGGTTTCGTGCGTGGACGTTTTCAGTAAATTCGCGTGGTCTGTACCGATACGAACCAAAACGGGGAAATCCTTAGTGGAAGCCGTCGGAAAGATATTTCGCGATGGGAAACCCGCGAGTTTTCAAACGGATAAGGGGTCAGAGTTTCTGAACAGAACATTTCAGAAATTCCTCGCTGACAACAACGTTCACTTTTTCACTACGCAGAACGAAGATATTAAGGCCGCCGTGGTAGAACGCTTTAATAGGACTCTAGAACAACGGATGTGGCGATATTTCACGAAATCCAATAAGCTGTCTTATGTCCGAGTCCTACCCGCCCTACTTCGAAGTTATAACCATTCGTATCACAGAAGTATAAAAATGGCACCGGTCGACGTCAACGCAGACAATCACGAACAGGTATGGAACACGTTGTATAATAACAAACGCAACTTAAAATTTCAAAGACCCCCGTATAAGCCCGGTGATCGAGTTAGACTGGTCCTGGGTAGAGCCAATTTTAAAAAGGGTTATGCCCCGGCTTGGACGGAGGAACTGTTTTCCATCAGTCGAGTAAATGAAACAAACTCCGTTACATATGTGTTGAAAGGCGATAAGGGTGATGAGATAGAGGGGTCATTCTACACACCAGAAATTCAAAAAGTTGGAGACAAGCACGAGTACAGAATCGAGAGTATCATAACCGAGCGACGCACATCATTCGGGCGAAGAGAGAGTTTAGTCAAATGGTTCGGGTACGATTCCTCATTTAACACTTGGATACCGTCCAAGGACATTGTCAGGTACAAAAACTAGAGATGAGAGCAGAAGAAGACGAAGAAGTGGAAACTTTGGCGGAGAGCCCGATTTGCGAGCCGTAAACTCTGGAGTGAGGATAGAGAGCGAACCACGCAGGGGATCGGTGTTTGGGAAACTATCCCCCTATTTAGAACTTGTCTTTATTTGTCAAGTGGTAGTTATATATACCGTTGTCGCGGTTTCGCTGTTCAATCTGACCACCGAAAAGTCAGATGCCAAGGAGGGAAAACTGTGGATAGCCCTACTGACCAGCTGTTTGGGTTACATGCTACCGAATCCAAACTTGGAGAGGCGACGGTGAAACGAGCAAAAAAAAAAAAGAGTTTTTATGTCACCCTACCCAGAAATGCATCTATGGACCTTTTAAGGATAATAACCCCGGCCACTTTTTCGTTAAACTCCCTCAGACCATTGACATTTCGGCGCAGTATGAGATCGCACTGGTGGAGATACAGTTTCCGCTAAATTATTTCAATGTAATAGAGGGTGATGTCTGGATTCGGTACGAATCTCTCGCTAACGACGATATTTGCGACGCTAGATTTTATTTCAACGTGACATTGGAGCCTGGGTTATACACGAAACCCGATGCGTTCATCGGCGCGTTGAATGCCTCGATCATAAAAGCGGAGGATGAGTCGAACGGGGATGCGAAAGGGAAGAAAATGAGATTCATTTACGCAAAAGAGGTGAATAAAGCCATCTTGAAACTTTACGAAAAAGGAGTCAGTGTTACCATAAGCGACACTTTGAAAAACATGTTAGCCTTCCCCACGACCTCTATATTAGACACTGCTCCCGATATCTTCAGCGTGGGGGTAATGGACTTGGAAAGCGTTGCGAAGAATGTCTACGTCTACTGCGATCTCGTTTCCCCAGACCGGTCGGGGATGTGATGGTACCTCTCCTAAGGAGCGTGCCTGTTCTCAATAGAAATCACACCTCGGTGTTTCAGATCTACGATAAGCCTCACTACCTACCCCTGAGTAGATTTTCCTTCGATACCGTCGAGATCCTTTTAGCCAACGAACACGGAAAAACCATTCCATTCACCAGCGGAACGTCGGTGCTAACGGTACATTTTCGAGTGAAGAAACATCTCGAGCTGGTATAATGGTGAGACACCCCCCCCCCCCCCTTCATCGCGATGTTGAGTTATACGAAGACTTTTACTGTTGTCAGGCGGGTGATGGGATGCCCGTGTTTATAGGAGGTCGAAGTCAGAGCGGTCGGGGAATCGGTAGTTTCTTCGGTGGAATCGGGAGGGCTATTTTACCCTGGTTAAAAACCGGCGGTAAGGCCTTGCTCAGAGAAGGATTGGGGACCGGTCTGCAGGTCGCACAGGACGCATTAGCCGGGAAAAATGTCGGTGAAGCTTTCAAAGACCGAGCTAAGGAGGCCGGTCAGCGGTTGCTACACGGGGCCGTAGACCACCTGCGTGATAACAACCAATCAGGAAGTGGTTTACGACAAATCAGAAAGCGAGTTATGAAGTTACCCCCGCCGGGAGAACCGGTTACGAAGATGATAAAATCGACAGCTAGACAGGTCCCCCTTCATTCGGTGTACAACCAGATGAAGAAGAAGAAGACGAGGGTGGCAAAGGATATTTTCGACTAATAATGTCCCTCGTTCACCCCAAATCGTGCGAATGTCTTCACTCTGGTTTGGATTTATTTAGCGTTCCACCCACACAGACATCTCTAGACTCTGGACAGTTTATTGAAATTCGTCCGATCGCAGCCTTGTCGCATAGCGCACCGATAGAGTTTTCATTTCTGGGAACAGCGAGGAGTATCTAGATCTTTTCAACACGTTTTTGCAGCTGCGGGTCAAGATCACCCTCCCGAATGGTGATAGTGTACCACCCGATGCTGAGGTAGGAACGGTCAACAATTACCTTCACAGTCTATTTTCACAAGTCGACGTATCGTTAAACGACACGTTGGTTACACCGTCGGAGAATACCTATCCTTTTAGAGCGGTGTTTGAGGCTACGCTAAACTACGGGGAGGATGCGAAAACGGGATACTTGACGGCCGCTCTGTTCTACAAAGACACAGCTGGCTACCATGACGATTTGAAAGAAAATGAGGGTTTTAAAACACGGCGCGATTTGACTTCGGGTAGTAAAGAGGGATAAATGATGGGTCGTTTGCACTCTGATGTCTTTGTGCAGGATCATTACATGTTAAACAGAGTCGATGTGAAGATAAAACTCACGCCCTCGAAGGATGTGTTCAGCCTCATGACTCACGATAGGTCTGCGGGTTACAAGAGTGTTATCACCTACGCCGCGCTCGTGGTCAGGAAAGCTAAGCTAAACCCCGCGATTTCTCTGGCTCACGAAAAGGCTCTCTTGAGCGGGAATGCTCGGTACCCGATCAAGAGGGTTACCATCAAGACATTTTCCATCGCTAGCGGGATGTTCTCCCACAGTCAAGACAATTTATTTTTGTCTCAAACACCGACCCGTGTAGTGATAGGTCTGATTACGGCCAGTGCGTTTAATGGCGTTTATTCAGCTAACCCGTTCAATTTTCAACACTTTGGTCTGATTTATATGAACCTGACGGTCGACGGGAAATGCATCTCGGGAAAGCCTCTAACTATGGACTTTGAACGAAATCAATACGCGAGAGCTTTTTTCGGCACAAATCTGGCCATGGGTCTGATTGGTAAAGACGCCGGGAAAAACGTTGCTTATAGAGAGTTCAAGGACGGATATTGTCTATTTGGTTTTGACCTCTCGTCTAGTCTACTGGACGGCTGCCATTTTGAGCTAGCCACAAGCGGACCCTTGTCGATAGAACTCAAGTTTGCCGCTCCCACAACTACTCCCCTCCAAGTCATCGTCTACGCTGAGTTGGACTCAGTGCTCGAGGTGTCGAAGACAAGGCAGATTCTAACAGACTTCACCGTTTAAGTGAGAGAGAAGATGAACACGATGGAGATTTACAACCTTTTGATGTCGGATATTTTCGTTCGGCGTTGTTCCCTTGTTAGTGTCATTCCACGAAACCACTTACCTCCCAGCATCGACCCAACGGCGACCGCAGCCTTTGTCATAAACACCGACCCGGCACACGAACCCGGTGAGCATTGGGTGGCCCTCTTTTACAACGGGCTCGGTGAATGTGAGTATTTCGATTCCTACGGTTTGCCTCCCAGACATGTGGATATTTTAAACTTTATAGAGCAAAACTCACACGCTCCATTCGTCTACAACCCGCGGGTGTTGCAAGATTTGTTTACCAACACGTGCGGTCTATATTGTGCTTATTATATACTTCTTAAGTGTCGAGGCGCGAAACTTAACAGAATTCTCATGCCTTTTTCAGCGAGACAGCACATAAACGATCGTATTATTTATCGTTTGCTCGCCCCGTGGATAATTCGGCTTCGAGGGGCCCACGGACGCTTAAAATTATCACCAATCGGACAGTAATATATATTTTCTCATATGTGTCGTGTATTTGTTGTATTAATATATGTGAAATATAGAGCGACTTTTTTGTTTTGCTTTAGCGTGAGAGAGAGAGAGAGAGAGAGAGAGAGAGAGAGAGAGTTGAGGGTGTGGCTTGATGATGATGTTGTTGAGGGTGGCACATGATGATGATGTTGTTGAGGGTGGTACATGATGATGCTGTTGAGGGTGGCACATGCTGATGATGTGTCAATTTGTGTGGCTTGTTGATGATGACGATGGTGTTGTTGAGGGTGTGGCTTGATGATGATGATGATGATGATGTGTCAATTTGTGTAGCTTGGTGATGATGATGGTGTTGTTGAGGGTGTGGCTTGATGATGATGATGATGATGATGTGTCAATTTGTGTAGCTTGGTGATGATGATGGTGTTGTTGAGGGTGTGGCTTGATGATGATGATGATAAGAGAGAGAGCGTCACTATTTAATCACTACACATGATGATGTTGCCCGAGCCGACCAGCGACGACGACCAGCGACGACCATTAATCACTACACATGATGATGTTGCCCGAGCCGACCAGCGACGACGACGACCAGCGACGACCAGCGACCGCCGACCAGCGCCGATGATGATGACCGAGGTGGCCCGACGATGATCGACGTGGCACTAACACCCCTTTGCCTTTTTTTTTGCCTCCTGTTGCCATCACATGATAACACGACCCCCCGCAAGTTTTAGACTGACATACAAGTTTTAGAACCACTGGTCTCCATATTTGCCTCCTGTTGCCATCACACATTGATGATAACACGACCCCCCGCAAGTTTTAGACTGACATACAAGTTTTAGAAGTCTCCAAACACACCTACAAGTTTTAGAACCACTGGTCTCCACACACTTGAGATAAGACGAGGCCGACCACTTGACCACTTGAGATAAGACCGACCACCCGCGCCGACCACCCGCGATAAACGAGGTCGAGATTGCACGATACATGCCAAAATGTGCTGCACGACGAGATTGTGCTGCACGATACATGCCAATGCTGCACGATACCTGCACGAAATGTTCAAATACTTGCTCTAAACAACCTTCCTTACTACTCACATATGCAGAAGGTATTCATTATCCCACTCCTGCAACCTCACAGTGCATATCCTTATTCAATACCCGACACACCTTTTACACAAATTAAACACCCACTAACGTATGTTTTCGCCACCTCATTTACCCCCTCCACAAACAAAAACACACACACACACACACACATACACATTTACTATGTACACGTGATCTCACTACATGTCCCACCTTCTTTACAGAAGCTAAACAAAGACACAAGACACACACACACACACAGACATGCATATTATCCGCAGTATCACTACTTTACCCCTACACATACACTTTCCTATACAATATCTCACTCCCCCACCACTACTCACACACACACAAAGAAACTTATTTATACAATATTTCACTCCCCCCACTTTCACATACACAAATACACTTCTTCTACCTGTCAGCTTCCTGTGGAGCACAGGTCTTCACCATACAACACTTTCCAAACCGTTCTTTTTCTTGCCATTCTTTTGGTATCATTCCATGTCTTCCAAATCATCGTCATCTTTGCTGTCATTCGTTTTCTCCAAGACTATTTTGGTATTCCTCTTTGTCTTTTCCCCTGGGGATTCCAAAAAAAGGGCCTGTTGTGTAATACTCTCAGTTCGCTTTCTCAGTGTGTGTCATATCCAGCATCATCGTCTTCGTTGTATCTCTTTATCCACTGGTATTTGACTAGTACTTTTCAATTTGGTTAAGGTTATGGAAGGCCCAGGTATCACTGCAAACGAATTAAAATCCACAATTGCTCAACCGCCCGTGCCAGTGGAATCATCCGAATTACTATCTCATCTCCCAAACAAAGAAAGGTAGCTGTAGTCCCATTCATAGCAGTCTCAGCACACGACAATAGACATAAGGCGAAACTGCACAGAAAGTGAATACAGCCATCTGTTCCCTGTCATACGATATCTTCATTCATCGTAAGCAATCGGAATATCGAAACACAATCGAAACGGATGAAGCGCACAGCTCACGGTGTGCACAGAGCACTTAACTCAGTAACTCCTGCAACAAGCCTGATTTGGAATATGAGGACACAGCGACAAGGAACACTTTTCAGACAGCATTTAACGGTTCCTGCTGCCTATCCACCATATTGACTGGACGTTCACGTCCTCCTAACACTGAGCTGACTGCTGATGTAGATAGACACAACTTGAGATACACTGATTTCTTCCTGTGGTATCAGCTGCACCTCGGAGTGTAAATCTTCACACAGCTCAATGTGATGACTACCACTGTCTTCATATAAGTCCAGTCCTGATGAAATATCAGCCTGACTTCCTGGCAATGAAATAACACTGTTGCTGCGAGCCTTGTGTGATTTTCTAGACACTCTGTTTCTATCCATTGCTACATTCTCTACTGCAGGAAACTGGCAAAAGTTACTGCTGATATGCGGCAGCTTTGTGGCTTTTTTTTTTCCAAACTCATCAATATTGTCATTGATTAGCTTACACCACTTGTGTCTGAGATCAGGGAACAGGCAAATAATTGCAATGCTGCGGTAAAGCTGGTAGCAAGGAGCCAGTAGTGGTGTGTGATAGGCACTCCATGGTATGGTGACAGCTTTACAAGGAAGGAACACAACACAATACTGACGTTTCGGCCTGTGGCCTTCTTCAGAATACAGGGACAACGACAACAAACGGTGAAGCACAATAATCTAAAACTACATGTTAGATGATCAAGTGGAGGGAGAGGAAAATAGGATGTTGAAATAAGAAATAAGAGAGAGAGAGATGTGTATGCTACATGAGGAGAGGTAGGATGAGCAACGAGATATAAAATAGAAAGATGGGGAAGAACACGAGACTCAAGAGTCGAACTACAATAGTAAAAAGAGAAAAAAAATGTATCATAAAAAGCATATTTAAAAAAACTTAGCCTGAGCAGCGGGTCTGTCCTCCGTGAAGGAATACATCAGAATGACTGGGATTGTTCAGACTAAGTCCGGAAAGCAACACGTGACGGAAACACGCGAGGTATAGATAGTGTCTTAGATCAGGCGCGGCTGCTGTGAACTCATACATCTGAGCTCTGGACTTTAAGTAATGATGATTGGTGGTGATGATGTAGTGCTACAAGCTGTCTTGTAGCTCCAGGCCATCAGTTGTATGCACCCCATCATTGTGATAAACTACATTGAGTTTCTTGGTTTCCTGGCTTCTTCTAGAGACATTGAAATATGTCCACCATCTACCACCAAAGCAAAAAGTGCAGTAGTTGGACTTTTATATCATCAGATCCTCTCTCTTCTTTCTAGTGTTCACCTGTTTAGTGACCGTGGATGCGATGTGAGGCTAGTTTAGACAAAGCTACAATAACTGCGACTATTCCATAATTCTATGTCAGTGATTTTGTCCTGCCATTTGCAATCCTTTATTCTGCGAGATCATCCATTAATGAAAGTCTGTACCTTCATGATTGTCATATTTGTTGCTCTGTTTCATATAATAGGACTGACTTAACATTGGAGTTGAAGATTAATATTTGTGTATTTAACCTAATTTCTTTGTAGTTCCATATGTTTCCTAGTGCAACAAATGCCCCACTTGCTTTTGATATCCTTTTTCTGGTATCATTCTCTCTTCCTTCCTCTTTGTCAATATTATTGCCCAGATATAAGTAAGATTGTACATCTAGTATAGGTATTTCTCATATTGTTATTTGGCTATTGCCAGCTGCATTCATACGCATAAATTTGGTCTTATTTTTTTCAGTCCCATCTGTTGTGATCTCTCATCAAGTATGCTCATTTTATCTTGCATCTATTGATGGTTGTGTGATAGGAGAGCTATGTTATCAGCAAAAGTCTAAGTCATTAAGTTGTTTGGTCATTGACCACTAGGTTGTTACATTTCTGTTGTTTTGAGTTATTTTCATAATCCAATCTATGGCCAGTAGAAAGAGAAATGGAGATAAAAGGCATCACTGCCTTACTCCTGTTCTTATTTCAAATGCTTCTGTAAGCTGCCATACGAGCACCACATTACATTTCATTCCTTCAAACATTGTTCGTATCAGGTTAATAAACTTTATGGAGATTCCGTAATGACTCAACAACCTTCAAGGAATTCCTCTGTCTAAACTATCAAATATCTTTTCGTAACTTATGAATCCAATATAAAGTGGGGACTGTAGTACTAGTGTTTGTTCAACTATTATAGGTAAGGTAGTTATTTGATCAGCACATGATATGTTCTTCCTAAAACCTGCTTGTGCATCTCTCAAATGTTCCTATATGGCCTCTTTTAGTCTCTCCTGAATGATTCTGCTTAATAGTTTTCCTGGCACTGATAGTAGCACATTTCCCCTATAATTTGTGCACTTCTGTAAACTTCCTTTCTTTGGTAGTTTGATCATATAACCTTCTTTCCAGTCTTTAGGTATTTCTTCCCTCTACCACATTTTATCTAGTAGATTATGTAACATCTTGGTAGAATATCTGCTAATATCAGGTTAATATCTGCTTTGATGGCTTCTGAGGGAATTTCATCTAGTCCTGTGGCTTTACCATTTTTAATAGTTTGATGGTTTTCATTATTTGCTTGGTTTTCCACAGTTAACGTGTAACTCTTCTTCTGCTGGTAGTATAGCTGGAGGATTATTTGAGCCGAGTCTGTTCAAGAGCTCTTCAAAGTTCTCTTTCCATCTTTCCATTTGTTCCCTTATATTAATTACTAAGCAGATTTCCTTTCTTATCTTTAATACAGGCATTGATCTGTTTGTATCTTCTGCTTAATTTCTTTGTGCTGTTGTACAGTTCTTTCATATTTCCTTTATTTCTCGCTTCCTCTGCCTCTTTAGCTAGTTCATCTATATATTTCCTCTTATCCCTTTTAATGCGTATTCACACTTATTTGTCCACCTCTGTGCAAGCTTCCTGTGTCTTGGCTTTATTACTTCTTGTTTTGCTTTTATTTATGTCTGCTTTCTTATTCTTTCTTTCTTTAATTTTATCCAGGGACTCTGCTGTCATCCATGCCTTATTCTGGCGTTCTCTTTTCCCCAGAGTTTCTTCGCATGTCTCTTTCCATATATCTTTTACCTGTTTCCAATGATCTTCTATACTTATTGTATTTTCTAGTTGTTGGAGAACTTGGTATTTGTTTGATATTGTGACTGCGAATTTATCTTTAATTCCTTGTTCTTTAAGAAACCCTACATTGAAATGCTTTCTACCCTTATTCGTTGTTGTTAATCTTTTCAGTTTAAGTTTAAGTTTGGCTAGCAGAAGATGATGATCTGAAGCCACATCTGCTCCTCTATATACTTTTACATCCTGTAAGGATGACTTAAACTTATTATTAATACATATGTGATCAATTTGATTCTCTGTTCTATGATCTGGTGACACCCATGTTGCTTTATGTATTCTTTTATGATTAAATATTTTTCCTCCTAGGCTCATTTGATTAAGAGCACAGAATTTCACGAATATCTCTCCATTTTCATTCATTTTCCAAGTCCTTGTTTCTATCTATTGACCTTTCGAGCCGTAACCGGCCCATAGGGCGTAGACCAAGATACACCTTCTCCTATATGAATTTTTGTTCTAGCAGTTTTCTTTTAAAGATATTTTATTAAATCTCGCCATCTGTCTCTGTTCTGTGCAAGCAGTTCTATCTCATTGAGGGAGCCGATTCCTGCTGCTCTTGCCTCTCTCATCAATGTTCTTCTCAGTGTCTCCCTGGGTCTTCCTCTTTTTCTTTTACCTGTTGTTTCCCATATGAGGGCTTGCTTCGCTATTCGATTATTATCTCTTCTCATCACATGTCCAACGTATGACCATCGTCTTTTCTTTATTACTGAAGATATTAGTGGTTGATTGGCGATTTCTCTAATTTCCTCGTTTGTTTTGAATTCGTTCCATTCTATACCAAGTATTTTCCTTAGACATTTATTTTCGAATGCGTTCAACTTTGTTTCTATATCTCTTGTTGCTTTCCAGCTTTCACACGCATACGTAAGGGTTGATAGTACATTTGATTTGAATAGCCTAAGTTTTGTGTTTGTGCTAATGAGTTTTGATTTCCACAACTTTTCAAGGCTTCTGAAAGACATTGCTGCTTTAGCCAGTCTGATTCTAATTTCTTTGCTCGTATCCCCTTCTCGATCAATGTGACTTCCAAGATAGATAAAGTGATCGATCTCTTCTACTGGTTTGTTTTCCATGTATATTTTGTCACTTGTTGGAATTAAACTTTTCATGACTTTAGTCTTTTCATGATTGACCTCAAGCCCAATTTTGCTGGCTATTGATGATAGTTCATTTGTGTTTTCCTGCATCGTTTTTATCTGACTGCTGATGAGAACTATGTCATCAGCAAAGTCGAGTCCTTGTTTTCCCACTATCAATTCGAAGCCTCGGTTGTCTGATCCTACTTTTACTTTTAGATCTCCCATCAAGATTATAATATCTTTAGTTCGTCTTCCATTCATCTGACATTGTAACTCTTTATAGAATTTATCTTTAACTAAATCTTTCTTATTATTGATTGGTGCGTAGCATTGGATAATGTGTATTTTCATTTTGTTTTTGTTGTTTAAAATGTTGCTCTCATTAGTCTTGGCCCTACTGCTTCCTATGCTATCAGTGTTTTCTGTGCTTCCCTTGATAACTTATAGCCTATATAACTTACTTCTCCCTGGAAGATTCTCGGTATTAAACGTCACCACTATCTCTTCCTTCCATGTCCCACCTTTAAACATAATTCAGTGTGAAGATTCTCGGTATTAAACGTCACCACTATCTCTTCCTTCCCTGTCCCACCTTTAAACATAATTCAGTGTGAAGATTCTCGGTATTAAACGTCACCACTATCTCTTCCTTCCATGTCCCACCTTTAAACATAATTCAGTGTGAAGATTCTCGGTATTAATCTGAATTATCACACCCTCCCAAACATTGTTCGACCATGAACATTCGTTGCGTGCAGGATTGTGACCGTCGATGCCAATGAGAACGTTGTTATCTATTTGTCAGAACGCGCCATCGAGAATGGAGAAACCGTGTTCTGTCAAAGATCAATTTGTTTTTTTGGAGGGGTAAAGTAAACTCGTGATAGTAAATTGATGTCCACGTGGAATACAAGTTGATAATGATCTTGATATTTACTTGTGGTTCTTGTTTCATTACTTCTCTTTTAAATTCCTTCTTATTTCTAATTTGTGAAATACGTCTGCGGGTTTCGTGTATAGATCTTTAGACTTCGATATCTATGTACTCCAGCAGATTAATTTTGTTAGCAAATATGCTTCAACAAGTATATTCAAGTTTTTAACTACATCAGGTTGTCAAATAAGGCATATAATATGAGATGTGTATACATGTATATAACTTTAATATGCATAATTCTATATAACATCTATATCTACGCATTTGGCATTACTTCGAATTATCTATTTCCCTGGAGAGAGAGCACAAACATATGTGAAGATTAAAATGATATTTTATTAGGACAAGTCACAATTGTTGTCAATCCTGTCCCTCAGATGAAAAAAATGCACTTAAAAAGTAACACATGATATCTAGTTTAAAAATCAACATTGAAACAATTGTTATTACCTTTACAGTGTCAAGAGAAATAATTTCGTCAAATCATTGATCATGCGAGAATGCAAAACTGTCTTTATTAATGAATACTTTCGACGATTCTGCGAGAAGAAAATGGTAATGTAGCCTAACTTTGTTCACCTCTGTGTATGCGATTTTTGGGTCATGTTAAAAGACACAACAGCCTACTAAAAGTAATGCTGGAGAGGAAGATACAAGGTAAAAGAGGCAGACGAAGACTAACATGGACGAGTAACATCAAAGGATAGACAAATCAGCCTATGACAACATGCACCATCAAAGCAAGAGACAGAGCAGAATGGCGCTCCATGGTAGCCAACCTTCGTTGCGGAGAAGGCACTCGATGATGATGATGATGAGCCTAACTTTAGTGTTGAAATGGGTAAGAAATAGTAGTTGTGGCAGAGAATGGTGTGTAATGATGAAGGTAAAATTAGTCACATAGTAAAATTACCGTTGAGTAATGAAGAGTGAAAGAATTATAACGCTGTTGCATTCAAGACGTGTTCGTAAGAGGCGACTAAGGAGGGTTGGGCATGGGACGAGCTATCCTGTACTGTAAAAAAAAAAATAAGCCGAAAAAACTCCACAAACATGGACTAGTCAAAGAAAAAGCAAAAGGAGTATTCGTTACACTGGGAAACATATAGAAGTTCAAATAAATTAGGTTAAATACAACAATTAAAATGGTCAACTCCAGTGTCAAGTCAGTATTATTATATGGCTGTGAAGCATGGAGAACAACAAAAATTACAATCATCAAGATACAGACCTTCATTAATGGGTGCTTACGCAGAATAAAAGGATGGATATGGTAGGGCAAAATCACTAACGTAGAAATATGGAAATGTACCAGGCAAATACCAGTGGATAGAGAGATAAAACGAACACGATGACGCTGAATAGGACACACACTGCGGAAGCCATCTGAGACTATTACACAACAGGCCTTTTTTGGAACCCCCTAGGATAAAGATAAAAAAGAAGAGTACCAAAATATTCTTGGAGAAGACGAATGACAGCAGAGATGAAGATGATGTGGAAGACATGAAATGATCTTAAAAGAATGGCAAGAAACAGAACGGCTTGGAAAGTGTTTGTTGAAGACCTATGCTCCACAGGGAGCTGAAAAGGTAGAAAAAGAAAAAAGGAAGAAGAATGAAGTGTTAGTTATCTTTGTGTACTAAACCCCATCTTCATGAGGTGGAATGACCAAACCCCTCGCTACTTGTTGTTTCCAAAAAAAACTCTCAGGTGCCCATTTAAAGAGTTTGAGTGAACTCCGAGAGATTTATGATATAACATTTTCTTTTTTCTCAACTGGCATTTGAACCTCAACCTTTGAATCAGTAAAACGAGTGCACTTACCACAAGCCCACATGGGTGACTGGTCTGTGATTGTGTGTACATTTCAATAAAGAAGGTTTTCAAGCAAAATCTTGACACTCAAAGGAAATAGTAATCTTTTGTACTATAGTCCGATTCACAAACATGTTTGCCTTCGAAAACTGTTTGCTATATCGCAAAAAGGAAAAATGCTAACAGACAATAAGGATATCATAGATAGATGGCAGGAATATATAACTGAACTATTTCATGATCAAAGGGACAAGAAACCAGTTATAAAATGTACATCAGGCTATAAAATCTTAAAATCTGAGGTGGAAAAAGCTATAAAAACAATGAAAATGGGAAAAGCAGCAGGACCTGAAAGCATACAGATAGAGATGATACAGGCACTTGAAGATTTTGGCATTGAAGTGATTACAGACATATGCAACGACATATACCACACAGGATACATACCAAATGAACTAAAAACATCTTTCATTGCATTGCCTAAAAAGAATGGTGCAGTTGAATGCAGTGACTTTAGAACAATAAGCCTAATGAGCCATGTTACAAAAATCTTGCTAAAAGTTATACAAGGAAGGATTCAGAATAAAATCAATACTGAATTAGATGAGCAGCAATTTGGATTTAGGAAAAATAGCGGGACAAAAGAAGCCATATTCTGCATGAGAACATTAATCGAAAAATACACAGAAGTAAACAAACCAATATATGCCTGCTTCATAGACTACACCAAAGCTTTTGATAGAGTACACCACAAACAACTTATAGAATGCCTAAAAGAGATACATCTAGATGACATGGATATACGACTAATATGCAATCTATACTGGGAGCAAACAGCAATAATAAAATATAACAAAGAGTTCTCTACACCCATTGATATAAAAAGAGGAGTAAGACAAGGATGCATCCTATCACCAAGCTTGTTCAATCTATACACTGAGCAAATCTTTAAAAACATCATAGAGATGCCAGGCCTACAAATTAATGGAAAGATAATCAATAACCTAAGATATGCTGACGATACTGTACTACTAGCAGAAAATCCTAAAGACCTACAACAATTACTTAATGAAATAAACACGACAAGCAAAAAATATGGACTAGATATGAATATCAAAAAGACTAAAACTATGATCATAAACAAAGAAAATACTCAAAACCCACAAGTGGATATCAAAGTTGAAGGAATAGACCTGGAGACAGTTCAGAACTACAACTACCTTGGACATACTATAACCAGTGATGGAAAATGTACAACTGAAATAAACAAAAGAATAGGAATGGCAAAAAGTAATTTTAATGTCATGAAGGACATACTAACATCAAAACAAATAACACCAGAGCTAAAACTAAGAATAGCAAAATGTTACATCTTCTCAATATTCCTATATGGTGCTGAAACATGGACATTAGACAAGAAAACAGAACAGAGAATTGAAGCCTTTGAAATGTGGATATATAGAAGAATAGGTAGAATTGGATGGAAGGAAAAGAAAACAAATGACAAAGTCTTAAAACAACTAAAAATGAAAAGAGAACTTCTGAACACAATTAGAACAAGACAAATGCGATTCTTAGGCCATGTTAAAAGACACAACAGCCTACTGAAAGTGATCCTGGAGGGGAAAATACAAGGTAAAAGAGGCAGAGGCAGACCAAGATTAACATGGACGAGTAACATCAAAAGATGGACAAATCAACCGATGACAACCTGCACCATCAAAGCAAGAGATAGAGCAAAATGGCGCTCCATGGTAGCCAACCTTCGTTGCGGAGACGGCACTCAATGATGATGATATCGCAGTTATTTTTTTACATGCGGCTTTAGAATATCCATGATGCAAAAATATTGCTATTCATTATTCCACAGAAACAACAGATTTTGAACATCAGCGAATTCCTTTGATCTTTTAGGACCATTGCAAATAAGTTGATTCACATTTTAGATGTTACGGTAAACATATCGATTTCCAGTTCAGTTCTGTTCAGATGCCTAATTCTTTTATAGATTAAGTAATTGTGTCTGTGTCCGTTATGTCGAATAGCGAAAATGACTCTTTTCGATACAATTTTCACAATTAGTCTTGCCATTTGGTAACAATTAGACACCAGGGTGCCCTAAGTGCACCCTAAATTGAATGATGGTAGTCGCATTTTGATAAAAAAATATATTTTCTACCATTGTAGATGCACTTAATCATTTGCTCAACATACACTTAATCATCCCAGGTTGTTATTCAGTCTGTCAACAAAATATGGTCTTCATCATTCCAAATCTGACAAATCCAAGAGGTTGATAATGGTTAATGGCTGGACAAATTGTAATCCATCTCTTTTCCAGTGCTCGTCTTCCACCTGGAGAAAATGTGCAACACATTTCTTCCAGAACTTAATGTTTATTCTTGAGAGGGACTCACTTGTCAAAACTTCATTACTTCAACATCCATTATTAGGCATGATCCAGGACTGAAAAAAGATCGTTCTCCAACCACTGCCTGAAAATGTGTCCATTCATTTCTGTGTGGTGGTCCCCACCGTCGGTACTCGTTGATTGTAAAATATGTCCATTCATTTCTGTGTGGTGGTCCCCACCGTCGGTACTTGTTGATTGTAAAATATGTCTATTCATTTCTGTGTGGTGGTCCCCACCGTCGGTACTTGTTGATTGTAAAATATGTCCATTCATTTCTGTGTGGTGGTCCCCACCGTCGGTACTTGTTGATTGTAAAATGTGTCCATTCATTTCTGTGTGGTGGTCCCCACCGTCGGTACTTGTTGATTGTAAAATGTGTCCATTCATTTCTGTGTGGTGGTCCCCACTGTCGGTACTTGTTGATTGTAAAATGTGTCCATTCATTTCTGTGTGGTGGTCCCCCCTGTCGGTACTTGTTGATTGTAAAATGTGTCCATTCATTTCTGTGTGGTGGTCCCCACCGTCGGTACTTGTTGATTGTAAAATGTGTCCATTCATTTCTGTGTGGTGGTCCCCACTGTCGGTACTTATTGATTGTAAAATATGTCCATTCATTTCTGTGTGGTGGTCCCCACTGTCGGTACTTGTTGGTTGTAAAATGTGTCCATTCATTTCTATATGGTGGTCCCCACTGTCGGTACTTGTTGATTGTAAAATGTGTCCATTCATTTCTGTGTGGTGGTCCCCACCGTCGGTACTTGTTGATTGTAAAATGTGTCCATTCATTTCTGTGTGGTGGTCCCCACTGTCGGTACTTATTGATTGTAAAATATGTCCATTCATTTCTGTGTGGTGGTCCCCACTGTCGGTACTTGTTGGTTGTAAAATGTGTCCATTCATTTCTATATGGTGGTCCCCACTGTCGGTACTTGTTGATTGTAAAATGTGTCCATTCATTTCTGTGTGGTGGTCCCCACCGTCGGTACTTGTTGATTGTAAAATGTGTCCATTCATTTCTATATGGTGGTCCCCACTGTCGGTACTTGTTGATTGTAAAATGTGTCCATTCATTTCTGTGTGGTGGTCCCCACTGTCGGTACTTGTTGATTGTAAAATGTGTCCATTCATTTCTATATGGTGGTCCCCACCGTCGGTACTTGTTGATTGTAAAATGTGTCCATTCATTTCTATATGGTGGTCCCCACCGTCGGTACTTGTTGATTGTAAAATGTGTCCATTCATTTCTATATGGTGGTCCCCACTGTCGGTACTTGTTGATTGTAAAATGTGTCCATTCATTTCTGTGTGGTGGTCCCCACTGTCGGTACTTGTTGATTGTAAAATGTGTCCATTCATTTCTGTGTGGTGGTCCCCACCGTCGGTACTTGTTGATTGTAAAATATGTCCATTCATTTCTATATGGTGGTCCCCACTGTCGGTACTTGTTGATTGTAAAATGTGTCCATTCATTTCTGTGTGGTGGTCCCCACCGTCGGTACTTGTTGATTGTAAAATATGTCCATTCATTTCTATATGGTGGTCCCCACTGTCGGTACTTGTTGATTGTAAAATATGTCCATTCATTTCTATATGGTGGTCCCCACTGTCGGTACTTGTTGATTGTAAAATATGTCCATTCATTTCTGTGTGGTGGTCCCCACCGTCGGTACTTGTTGATTGTAAAATATGTCCATTCATTTCTGTGTGGTGGTCCCCACCGTCGGTACTTGTTGATTGTAAAATATGTCCAGCGTCATGGACAAGGCAGTTCTTTTTCCAGCAAGAATGATACGCTGGCTTTTTCTACTGGAAATTGTTCTTACTTTCCACCGTCTATGGGTTGTCATTCTATAGCATAGGTTATGGTTACGGAAGGCCCCGGTATCACTGCAAACAAATTAAAATTCATAATTGCTCAACCGCCCGTGCCAATTAAATCATCCGTATTACTAACTCATCTCCCAAACAAAGAAAGGTAGCTGTAGTCCCCATCATATCAGTCTCAGCACACGCCAAAAGACATAAGGCGAAACCGAACAGAAAGTGAAAACAGCCAACTGTTCCTTGTCATACGATATCATTATTCATCGTAAACAATTGGAATATCAAAACTTGATCAAAACTTAGCATAGGTGTTGTGAGCATTGACCCAGAATTCGTCCAAATATACAATATCACAGCCTTGACTCCGCCGCTCGCGGATCTGCCTCAGGATATTTGCTTTGGACAGCATTAAAATGCAGTTTTTCACAAATAATTTTCCTGCCGTCTAGTTTTCCTGAAAGTGAAGCCGGCTGGTCGTACACTATTCCATAAAGAACTTTTAGAAATTTCAATAGTGCAGTCTGCATGCAATACTAATTTCAGTTTCCTGAGAGCAACAAGTACATTTGTAGCAAACTTTTAAAAATCTCTCTCGTCTTATGAAATCTGCCTCAGTGTCGTCAACTTTCCTTTTACTTCCATGCTGTACATGAGTGCACTCTAAGTCTTGTTTAATCCAGCGGGAAAAGGATAATCTATCCAGACCAAGCGCAAATTACGTTCGTCTCTCTGCGTCATGAATATCGAATATAAATTACCCATCTTCGACTCCCTGCGTAAAAGCTGGTATAGTAAAACGGTAACCTTCTGCAAAGTAAAAAATGTGAATTTCAAACTCATTATGATTTTGATATAAATGTCAGTTTTTAGAAGTCAACATTATACCAAAATAATTTCACAATAATAATTGGATGCGTCTTTAACATTATCGCCACGTCGCATTATTACATTGCAAATCGGTTTGAGCTGAAAGTTGAATTGGTGCACGGGAAAATCAAGAATTTTTATCTCTTTTACCTATTTCAATTTGAAAACAAAACTAATTTTAGAACGACACGACTGAGCGTCATAGGTCTGCTAAATTTATGTCCAATCACGTGAGGTTTATTTTAATATAGCCTAATGAAGAAATCCTGAAAACTAGATGAAATGTAAAAAAAAAATAAAAACATATTTATATAAATTCATGGATATTCTTAGGCTGCATAAATCACTGCGATCTAGAAGGTAGTTTTCACGCAAATCGAAAGCAAATGTACTCATGAATTTATAAACGGACTATATTGACAACTCTGGAAGATAAAAAGGACGACATAGCTTTGTCTTTACTCCCGGTTTGGGTACGGGAAGGGTATCGTTTTGGTGGCGTTAAATGGTATGTACGTTTTAAAAAGGAAACCGTTAAAAGTTAGTAATCAATTGTCTCGACTCAGTTACACAATAGCGCTATCAAGAAGAAAAGAATTGTTTTAAAAATGTTCTGCTCTTCAGCAAAGATTAAAGATGGCCTACTGATTATTTAAACCAAAAAAAAAATTAAAACCGCAATAAGCGATGTCTGCTTAATCTGTAGTGAAAGCAAACAGAACCAGTTCATTAAAACAGTCACCATCATCAAGTACCATGCCTGCTGTCGTTCGTGATCGTGTCTCTCCACAACTTTCGATCTCGACAGTTATTTACCATTTCTGTTGTTAACCTTCTGCCAATCCTTTCTCTTAAGATGTCTAGTATCTTTTCTCTTTGCTTCTCTTTGTTTCTCTATATTTCCCAGTTATTACAGTATATTCCAGCTGCTCCCTTCTCATTACATGGCAAAAAATTATGTTTGTTTCTTCCAAAAATTGGATATTAGCTCTCCTTTTGCTTTCACCTCTTTCAGAACATTTTCATTACTCTTCTTAGCTGTCTATGGTATTCTCAACATTCTTCTGTAAAGCCACAATTCTACAGACTCCAGTGATTTTCTTGTCTGTTGTCCTATTGTCCATGACTCGCATCCGCATGTTAAGACTGGCTCTACGTAATATTTAAGAACTCTTTTTCTTGTTTCTATTGTCAAAAATGGATTGCATAATATCTTCCTCATTTTTTTTTAAAACTGTTTTTCCTGAGCCATTTTGCATCTCACCTCTGCTGTACATCTTCCGTCTGAGGTTAACAAAGTTCCCAAATATTTAAATTCATTTACCTGTTTTAATAGTGTTCCACTTGTCTTTATATTGCACTGAGGTGATGTCTTTTTTTTTTTTTTGGGGGTTATCATTACTTCTGTCTTTTTGCTATTAAGGTTTGTTAACTCTTACCATCCTTCATTGTCTCTATAATTCCCGATTCCACTTTCTTCTGTCTTCCACTTGCCATCAATAATATGATTTGCACATTATTACAATAGTCCACTGCCTTGAGGGTGAGACTTTTTAGTCAAAGGTTAGCGGAGCCAACCGTAAACAAACCGACGGAAGGCAACAGAAAACCACCGTCGTAACTTCTTTGTACAATCATGAATCGCCATGACTTCTTAAATGTTATGTAGAGCCAGTCTTAACATATGGATGTGAATCATTGACAATGAGACAGCAGACAAGAAAATCACTGGAGGCTGTAGAAGTGTGGTTTTACAGAAGAATGTTGAGAATACCATGGACAGCTAATAAGAGTAATGAAAATGTTATGAGAGAGGTCAAAGCAAAAAGAGAGCTGGTTTCCAATATTAGGAAGAGACAATCATCATTTTTTGGCCATGTAATGAGAAGAGAAATGGAGTATATTGTAACAACTGGAAAAATTGAGGGACGAAGAGATTGAGGGAAGCAAAGAGAAAAAATAACAGACAGCTTAAGAGAATGGCTTGGCAAAACGTCAACAACAGAAATGATAAATAACTGTCGAGATCTAAAGTTGTGGAAAGACATGATCACCTACGCCAGTAGGCCCGGTACTTGGTGATGATGATGACAATAGTCCATTCACGTTAATTAACGTTTTGCAGCAAAAAAAAATAAGCAGGATAAATCTGAAACAAGTTCAACGCGTCAAATACGTTAGGGGGACTGGTTGGTCTCGAGGTAAGACGCCGGCCTCGAGACAGAGAGGTTGTGGGTTCAAATCCCAGCTGCACCGGTTAGGATTTTTATTTATAATTTCTCTCTGCGGCAACTTCTCCTGGTCTCAGCAGCGAGGCCCGGTTTGAAACATTAATTACTCATGGACGGGAAAAAATATGAGTACCTCCGAAGTCGAAGTTATCTGCCTGTTCGGCAAGGGACCTCTATGCACATGGCTGCCAGGGAAAAACGGATTAACACACAAAATTCAGTTCCTAGTCTCTAGCGACTTCATCAGAGATAAAAGCTGGCGCACGGCAAAAAAAAAAAAAAAATACGTTGGGACAATAATAACATCAGATGGAAGATGCACCACAGAAATCAAATGCATAATAGCTCAGGCCAAATAGCATTTCAGAAAATAAAAAAATATCTTATGCAACAAATCTATGTCAATAGAAGTGAGAAAGAGAGTTCGTCGGTGCTGTTTAGAGCCAATTATGACCTATGAAGACGATTCATGGACATTAGACCAACAAATAAAAAGACGATTAGAGGCCACCGAGATGGGATTTCTGAAAAGAAAGTTGAAAATTCCCTGAATAGCTATAGAGACCAATGAGGAAATTCTCAACAAGGCCAACGCAAAAAGGGAGCTCCTAAAAAAACATCAGAAAGAAACAATCAACATTTTTCTGACGACAAAGATAGAATATACTAGATAGCTAGGTGTAATGGCATGGAAAACAGTCAACAACATAATTGATACGATGTACTGTCGATACAAGATTGTGGAAGAACTTAATCGTCTATTACAACCGGTGTGGCCCATGATGATGATAATAATATATATCTATATGTATATATCCAATATATATATATATATATAGAGAGAGAGAGAGAGAGAGAGGAGGGATAAAGAGAGAGAGAGAGAGAGAGAGAGAAAGAGAGAAAGACTTCAATAGTGACAGTATAAGACCCTTGAAATCTTCATATTTTCCAGATTAGGCCTTTAGTAAATGAAAGGTTGGCAAGCCCTGCTACAAGAGGTCGTTCATATTTTGGGCCCATCGTCTTTTAGCAATTTCCCTTTTCCGTCCTCCAAGAACTATACTCTCCATTATTGATCTAGCAATGCCATTGTAGCATGGCTAAAATATTATTTTTATTTGTATTCTTAATTTAGATCGCTAGCAAGTTTTCCAATTATTTGACGTCTGTTTTTATTGAATATTTTGCCCATGCAATACAGCGGAAGTATTCTTCTAGCATTTCATATCAAATCATGAAATTTTAATTTCATTTGCGTTAGTTCAAATATAATATCTAATATAACGGGAGTGCTATTGAAATCTGATGTCTAATATTACTAGGAAAGTGCTAATTATAATTTATAAAATTATTTGAGTAATGTTGAAATATAATGTTTTATATTACTAGAGTAATGTTAAAATATAATGTTTAATAATACTACAACAATGTTGAAATATAATGTTTAATATTACTAGCGTTAAACTGAAATATAACAATCGGAGAAATATCTCTATTAAACGTACAATTTTACATATATCTGAGCAGTAATATGTACAAAGAGGGAAGAACAGAGAATACTACCAAAATAAGGATATCAAAAGCAAGAGGAGCTTTCATTGCATTGAGAAACAAGTTAAAATCCAAAGATATTAGGGTAAATACAAAAATAAAAAATATTCAACTCCATTGTTAAGTCAATCCTATTATTTGGCTGTGAAACATGGGGAAATGACAATCATGACGGTACATACCTTCATTACTGGAGGCTTGCGCAGAATAAAAGGATGGAAATGGCAAGACAAAATCACTAACATAGAATTATGGGAAATATAAGTCAAATACCAGTGGATAAATAGACATGAGAAGGACGATGACGCTACATAAGATACACACTGTGGATGCCAGTTGAGAGTATTAAACAGCAGACCCGTGTTATGGAATCCTCAAGGACAAAGACAAAGAGGAAGACCAAAATATTCTTGGAGAATACTTATGGAAGCAGAGATGAAGATGATGGAGAAGACATGGAATGATCTGAAAAGAGTGACAAGAAACAACGGCTTCGAAATTGTTTGTTGAAGACCTATATGCTCCACAGGGAGTTGAAAGGAAGAAGAAGAAGAAGAATGATGAAATATAATTACAAATATTACCAGAGTAATGTTGAAAAATAATGTTTAATATTACTAAAGTAATGTTGAAATCTAACATTTAAAGACATTTTATTTGAAGATATCTGTTAGCTCAATTTCCAGTGGGAATTATTTCCTTCCTAGTCGATTGCCAAAGTTATAATAACAAGAAAATAAGAGGGGAAAAGTAGCAGTTGGAAATGGTAAACAAAACCAGTATTCAAGAGATACTTACCCCATAATAAAAAGCAGGAACTGAAAACTTTCCATGTACTTAATAGAGATAGAGAAATCACCACAAAAACAGTCATGGGGTGTACTCGGTTGAGAAGGGAGACTACGTACACGCTAGGAACAGACACATTTTTCGTCTATAGCTTGTTTCATAACTCGTGCCCAACTTTTAAAATCGATAGCTTTTTAACCGCTTGTTGTAAGTTGTTCAAAATTTGCATGTAAAGTTATAATGATTAAAACCCAACAGGGAATTAATTTCATTAAAAAAAACATTTTGTTATTATTGTTGCTTATTTGATTTATATAAATTTATAACGACCCATTGATGTAGTCAAAACTTAATGTTTACAGTATTTTAAGTTAAAAATAGCGAGTAAAAATCCATACACGGTAAAATTGACGTGTTTGCACGCTTTTACCGTGGTTTTTTGACACAATTAGACACTTGTAAAAAACACGAGAAATTGTGTGTTCCATTTCCGTTCATTCAGAGATGACACGTGGACGATAACATTTATCATGAGTCTTAAAATGAAATTCTGCAGTTTACAAAACATCGCAATAAAAATGTATCACTATTTTTGCAAAGAAGCTAAACGAGGAAGATTATTTCATTCTTTAGAAAACCCTGAGAATAGGACAAGACACATTTTGGATTTATCTAAACGGTTATTTAATCGCTGGATTCAAGCACGTGACCGTCAATGTTCAAAATATACAAAATCACAAGGAAGAGCAAAAATGTTGGATAATTTCGACAGTGAACTTATTAGATGTGAAATTCGCAAAATGTTGGGTATGAATGAAACTGTTACAATAAGAAAATTAAAAGTATCGCTGAAAAAGAACAACAGTATTGAAATATCAAAGTCTACATTATGGAGGAATGTGAGAGCTGCAGGCTTTACATTCAGAAAGTATTCCAATGGACGAAACATCATCTGTGAGAAGCCACATATAGTAGTCATGAGAAGCAAGTGCTTACGTGAAGTAAAAGAGGTGCGCAAGCAAGGTTATGATATTGTGTACTTGGATGAAACATGGCTCAATGCTCACCACACTAACCAAAGGGAATGGCAGTCATCAGATGGAAAGATTAAGAATTTAATACCTAGCAGCAAAGGACAGCACTTGATAATTGCTCATGCAGGTAGTCGACAACATGGACTAATACAGAATGCAGAGCTCATTTTTCTTTCAAAATCCATAGACAATCGGGATTATCACTCTGAGATGAATGGTCACATATTTAGACATTGGATTGAAAATTCTGTTCTCCCATCACTAGATCGACCATCTTGCCTAATAATGGACAATGCAGCGTACCACAACATTGTTGCACTTGAAGATAAAGTCCCGACGTCATCCAGTACAAAAGATGCTATTAAGTTATGGCTCACAAAGGAGCACATACAATTTAATAACATGTACTTAAAACTGAATTACTATCTCTAGTAAAGAAAAAACAAAGGACAAAGATTTTTCAAATAGATAAGATTATCCAAGAGCACGGTCATATAAGTTTGAGGCTGCCACCTTACCATGCTCATTTAAATCCAATAGAACTAATCTGGGCAAAATTAAAAGGACAAGTGGCAGATGAAAATACAACATTCAAAATATGCGATGTAAAGACTCTCGCTTTATTAAATATAGACAAAGATTATTGGGCTAAATGTGAAGACCACGTCTTAAAACAGGAAGAGGAATATTGGAAAAATGATGGTTTGTGGAATGTTCAACCTCAAACAGTTATTAATCTTTTAGACTCGTCTGATTCAGAATGAAAGTATATAGCCCCCACAATGTTGGCCCCTATATTACCTTAAATTAGTTCAACAAACGGTCCTTATCAGGACCACACAACTATGAAAATTGGACATACAGACGTATACCTTGATATTATCGTCCGTCCTCGAACTGAGAAGACAATAATTCTCCTGCTGTTTTGTCTTATTAGGTTATTTCCCATTACGGCCACGCCTTTACCTAGTGAAAATTAATCATAGACCAGCAACTACGGTAATTTCTATTATTTAGGGGTTCACAATTTACAATTTTGACAAACATCAAAGAAATTCGCCGCTTTAAGAAAACTGCAGCTGCAAGATATTTGTTAAATATACATTTAAAGGGTATTTTGCATTCTAATAACATTTGGAAAATTTCAACAGTTTTTAACAAACGGTTACTGAGTAATAGCGTTTTGAAGTTGGGCACGTGATTTGAAACGAGCTATAGCACTAACATAAAGGGCCTCAAACACTGCGTGCAGCTAAGTTATATTTCCTGGGTAAAGGGATAACGAAGCATCAAGAAGCACATAAATGCGAAGCTAAAAAAAAAGGGAAAAAGAGATATGGTAGTAGCTTTACGCAGGTGAGAAGCCACAAAGAAAACAAAAGTAGAATGACGTTTTTCATTTAAAGTTGTTAACATACCACTTTTTTCATTTTTAAAAATTTTCATAAGTAAAAATTCCGTCCTGATTTTCACTCGCTTTAGTTACTTCCTATAATGTAGTTAGATCCTACTAAATTTCTCTTGTGTGTCCGTCTGTTTTTTTTTTGTTTTTGAGGAAGGCAGTTTGTAGACGAAAACGTCATATTTTTGTTCTTTCCCCTAATGCAAAGCTGTCCCCCTAATTTAAAGCTGTTCCCCTAATGTAAAGCTGTTCCACTAATGAAAAGCTGTTCCCCTAATAAAAGGTTGTCATTATACACAGTTTTCGACTCGCTCATTAAAGATGGAAACAATTATGAAGATTGAGATGTAAAGTGTGGCCAGACATCGGAAAGGAACTGACCTAGGCAACATGAGAGAGTTAGTGTGTGTTCTGTCAGACGGGTTAACTAAGCTGTAGCGACCGCACTGCTGTCCACCAATTTGAATCTTATCTTTCATGTTTTTTTTTTCGTTCGCCAGCTTTTACCTCTGACGAAGTCCCTAGAGACTAGGTAGGAACTGAGTTGTGCGTGTTAATCCATTTTTTCCCTGGCAGCCGTGTGCATAAGGGTCCCTCGCCGCACAGGCAGATAACTCCGACTTCGGAGGTACTCATATTTTTTCCCGTTTGATGAGTAATTGACGTATCAGGCCGGGCCTCGCTGCCGAGACCAGGGGTGGTTGCCGCTGAGAGAAATCATAAATAAAAATCCTAGATGGTGCAGCCGTGATTTGAACTCATAACCTCTCTGTCTCGAGGTCGGTGTCTTGCTTCAGGACCAACCAGTCCCCCCTTTCATTTAATTCAGGAGCTAGTAGTGGGGTGTTACGTACACTCCCACAAGTTATGATGTGAATTTCGCAAGAAAGGAAAACATCACAATAGGGAACTGGCAAATAATTGCAGTGCTGCGGTAAAGCTGGTAGCAAGGAGCTAGTAGTGTGGTGCAACGTTCACTCCTACAAGGTATGGTAACAGCTTTACAAAAAAGGAACACAACAAAATACTGACGTTTATGTTTACTATGTCTTCATAGAAGCTCAGCTGAAGAACATAAATACCAAGTCTTGATAATAGAAGGAAAGACTTCAGATAGAAAGCACAAGGCTCTGCTACTACAAAATATGATAGATGAGAAGTGGAGGCCCTAACAGCAAAAGTGTTATTTGAAGACAATAACATGAAGACATGATGACACACCAGACGTGATGGTCACTAACTGCTTCGTCAGTTGTGGCCATAACCAAATAGTAAAACACAAGCAAGAAATTAACACGATATTACAATTTGTATTAATAATTGTTTGCTTCAAAATGTTTACTTTCTATCTTCTTCCACGTTACTTCAACACAAAATCTAACAAAAATAATGACGTAGAACTCAAATTAAGAAACACGGGCCATTAATTTATATTAATGTCAGGAAGAAAAATGCGAAAATTGACAGCATGACAGCAGACGAACACTATGACGTAACTCTGAAAGGGCTACTCTTTATATAACTCATTTTATCAGAGAAAATGTCAGTCAGACATTGAGTTTTTAAATTATATACATCGGGAGCAGATGAAACTGCTACATCAGAGAGTGTTTAAATTATATACATCTGGAGCAGATGAAACTGCTACATCAGAGAGTGTTTATATGATATACATCGGGAGCAGATGAAACTGCTACATCAGAGAGTGTTTAAATGATATACATCGGGAGCAGATGAAACTGCTACATCAGAGAGTGTTTAAATGATACACATCGGGAGCAGCTGAAACTGCTACATCAGAGAGTGTTTAAATTATATACATCGGGAGCAGATGAAACTGCTACATCAGAGAGTGTTTAAATGATATACATCGGGAGCAGATGAAACTGCTACATCAGATAGTGTTTAAATTAAATACATCGGGAGCAGATGAAACTGCTACATCAGAGAGTGTTTAAATTATATACATCGGGAGCAGATGGAATTGCTACATCAGAGAGTGTTTAAATTATATACATCGGGAGCAGATGAAACTGCTACATCAGAGAGTGTTTAAATTATATACATCGGGAGCAGATGAAACTGCTACATCAGAGAGTGTTTACATTATATAAATCGGGAGCAGATGAAACTGCTACATAAGAGAGAGAGAGAGAGAGAGAGAGAGAGAGAGAGAGAGAGAGAGAGAGCGACAGATAGATTATAATAATACTGCAGATGTCGTTCTGATAAATCAGATACGATTTAGGCAAATGTTCATTTCATTTAAAACATGCACGATAAACACAAGTTAGTTACAAACAAACAATTAGACAAATGTACTGGCGACAGGGTGTTAGACAAGGTTGTGTGCTGTCACCAGATTTGTTTAATATTTATAGTGAGATTATTTTAAGATCCATAAGGGGCATGCCTGGAATAAAAATTGGAGGTCATAATATAAATAATCTAAGGTATGTTGATGATACATTATTAATCGCTAAGAGTGATAATGAGTTACAAGAAATGTTGGACATTGTAGTGAAGGAAAGCAAAAATAAAGGACTCAGCCTTAATAGCAAAAAGACAGAGGTAATGGTAACAACAAAGAAAAAGACATCACCTCAGTGCAAAATAAAGACAAGTGGAACAATATTAAAACAGGTAAATGAATTTAAATATTTGGGAACTTTGTTAACCTCAGACGGAAGATGTACAAAAGAGGTGAGATGTAGAATGGCTCAGGCAAAAGCAGCTTTCCAAAAAATGAGGAAAATATTATGCAATCCATTTTTGACAATAGAAACAAGAAAAAGAGTTCTTAAATGTTACGTAGAGCAAGTCTTAACATACGGATGCGAATCATGGACAATAGGACAACAGACAAGAAAATCACTGGAGTCTGTAGAAATGTGATTTTACAGAGGAATGTTGAGAATACCATGGACAGCTAAGAAGAGTATGAGAAAGGACAAAGCAAAAAGAGACCTAATTTCCAATGTTAGGAAGAGACAATCATCATTTTTTGGCCATGTAATGAGAAGAGAACAACTTGAATATATTGTAACAATTGGACAAATTAAGGGACGAAGAGATAGAGGGAAGCAAAGAGAAAAAATAACAGACAGCTTAAGAGAATGGCTTGGCAGAAGGTCAACAACAAAAATGATAAATAGCTGCCGAGATCGAATGTTGTGGAGAGACATGATCACCTACGCCACTAGGCCCGGTACTTGATGATGACTGGCGACAATTCAGATAGAAGAGACCTATGTCTCATGGCTATATTAGTCACATCTCATATCTTTGTGTGTGCATGTCTATGTTGATCATATCTCATATCTTTGTGTGCATGTCTATGTTAGGCATGTGTCATATATCTTGATGTGTGTCAGTGTTAGTCGTGCCTCGTGTGCATGTCTATGTTAGTCACATCTCATATCTTTGTGTGTGCATGTCTGTGTTAGTCACCTCTAGTGACTCGGTCAGATGGTGCTCGTAAACCTGGAAGGACCGACCATCTAAAGGCAGAATCCCCCTACAGAAAAGATCATCTGCTGCCTTGCAGGAAGATTGGGGCAATCAAAGACTAAGGAATGCAAACCTGAATAAAATGCTGGCTGAAATCTGATGCACTGGGCCACTGGCGCAGAACACAGTGCAACGTTTTAACGGGTGTTCAATCAGAGTGGACCTGGCAGACTCTAATTGTGATGTTCTGCCTGTGGGGGCGATAAACACACTTAACCTGACAGCTGACTTCATGTGAGAGTCTGGAATCCTACTCTGATTGAGTCCTGATCGCTGATAGAGAGAGAGAGAGAGAGAGAGAGAGAGAGAGAGAGAGAGAGAGAGAGAGAGAAGAGACCTGCAAGTCACAATTTAGACATACATCTTCTTTTCTTTTTTCTTTCCGTCCTCATTTGCTTTTCAGCGAGCAATGTAGACACAATTTTGCCGTCTTTTGCCTATCTGTTGGCTTCCTCTGATGTTATGTTTCATAATGTTTCTAATACTTTATCAATCTATATTTTTTGTGTTTGGCCCTTGGATCTGGTGTTCTCGCAACGTTTATTGAAAGCTCGATCTGTAGTGTTTCGATATTTATGTCTAATCGTGGCCATATCATTTTATGTTTTGTTTCTTCGTGTATCCAATGACGGAAATTACCAGCCATACATACTAGTCACAATTTCGATAGTTTGACTAGTAACAATCTAGACTTAAATGCTAGCCACAATTTTGAAAGTCAGTCTAGTTACAATTTAGACATGTTTGCTAGTCACAGTTTCGACAGTCTCACTAGTCAAAATTCAGACATAAATGCCAGCCACAGTTTTTATTTCGGTTGTATCCTAGATGGAGGGATTATTTTTCTCCGGCTTGGTATAGAACCGTTGATCAGAGGTTTAACTAGCAGCTATCGTAAAAACGATTTTGTTAATGAAACGTAGACCAAATTAGAGAAATCGCCAATCAACCACTAATATCTTCAGTAATAAAGAAAAGACAATGGTCATATGTTGGACATGTGATGAGAAGAGATAATAACCGAATAGCAAAGCAAGCAGGTTCCGGTGTGTGACTGTGCTGGCAACACGACACAATTTTCGATGGGAGTCAAATTTAAGTTATAAGTGAATTTCAGTGCCCGTAGAAAAAGAAATTCAAGCGTTCTTGTGCTATTTCAAATGGATTTTATATGTGATTTATATAGTTTGGGCGAATAGTACCATACATCATTGTGCTATTTCGATATAACGAACACAAACGAAAATGTCAAAAAGCGGGAAACCTACAACACAAAGAAAACAATCAGAACGTTTAATAGGCACTTGGAACATCTGCGGATTAGGGGATAAAAGTACAGAAATAGTTGAATTTATGAAGACAAGGAATATAAAAATCTTAGGATTAGCTGACACAAGAAAGAGAGGTAAAACCATTAAAGAAATACACCAAAGCTACACACTCGTCACGAGCGGAATTAACAACATGGCGGAAGTAAACAAACACGGGGTCGGTTTCATTATCGAAAGTAATACTGCCAAAAATATACTAGAAATAGATTACATCTCGGAAAGAATTATAAGTATCAAATTAGCAGAAAAAGGAGGAAATACCACTTATATTCAAACATATGCTCCATGCAACGACACATATAGTGAGGACAGCAAACAAGAATATTTTGATGAACTATCAGCCACAATAAATAAAGTCAAAGATGCAGAGAAATTATTTGTACTAGGAGATTTCAACGGTAGAGTAGGACAAAGGAGAACACCATGGGAATTATACCTAGGACCATTTAGTGATATTAGAACAGAGTGTAACAGTAACGGTAAACACCTACTAAATATGTGTGCAGAACATGATCTATATATAACAAACACATTTAATCAGCACAATCGTAACCAAATACTTACTTGGTATAAATGGAATGACACAGACAAGGCCTCCCAAATCGATTTATTTTAACTAGAAGACATCAAAGGAGGGACATAACAGACTCAAGATCTATACCAAATGCAATATTAGATACAGACCATAAGCCTGTTTTACTATGGCAGAAAAAATGGGTTAGGAAACTACAGATGACAAGACCTCAAGCACAAAGAATCGATCTAAAAGCAATAAAGAATGTAAACATACAGAAAGAAATAGAAGAATCCGTAACCAACAAATACCAAACCCGAATACAACCTACAAACATAGAAGAAGCATGGAAACAGTTTAAAGAAGGTCTAATAGAGTCAACACAAGAGAAATGCGGTCTGAAAAATATAGGAAAGAGCAGAAAGAAACTTACAAGATGGTGGAATGAAGTAGTTAAATCAGCAGTGAAACACAAGAAAGAAAAGTATAAAACGTGGCAGAAGACAAAAACAACAGAAGACTACAATCACTATAGACAAGCCAGAAATGTTAGCAAAAAGATCCTAGAACAAACAAAAGCAGACTCATGGAAAGCATTTGGTGAAGAATTAGCAAAAACATGTAGAGAAGAACCCAGAGAATTTTTCAAAAGTGTAAAAGCAATGAGAGTAAGAAATAATGATTATAACCCAACCACTATAATAAACGACAAGAACGGTAGACCAATCAGCAGCAGGAAAAACATAATAATCAGATGGAGAGAATACTTTAAGGAACTATTAAACCAGGGAAATACAAACGGAAATACAGAGTTTAAACATAGGCAGTATGATAAACAGGAACCGAATATACTTAAAGCAGAAGTAGAATGGGCTTTGAAGCAGAATAAAAAGAACAAAGCAGCTGGTATAGATGGAATAACAACAGAAATGCTACTAGCCTGTAAGGAAACAGCTATAGATTGGCTTACTATCATATTCAATATGGCTTGGGAAGAAAGAAAAGTCCCAGACGACTGGCAAAAAGCTATCATTGTCCCATTTTGGAAAAATAAAGGAAGTAAAAGGGAGTGTGAAATGTACAGAGGAATATCCCTATTGAGTCAAGTTGGTAAAATGTTTGCTAAAATATTAGAGAGGAGAGTAAGATACATAATAGAACCTCAATTAAGTAATAATCAATTCGGATTCAGAAAAGGCAAAAGCTGTACTGATGCTATATTTACATTGAGACAACTATGTGAAAAAACAATAGAATATGACAGAAACCTAAATATAGTGTTTATAGATCAGGAAAAAGCGTTTGATCGTGTGGACAGGAACAAACTTTGGCAAACTTTAGAAACATACGGGGTAGCAGGACAACTACTAGAAAATATAATAGCACTATATAAAAACAGTCAAAGTGCCGTCAGAACATCGGAAGGTCTGTCAGAATGGTTTCAGGTTACAACAGGAGTAAGACAAGGATGTGTCCTCTCACCACTCCTCTTCATCATATATATGGACAAAATAAATCAGGAAACAACCAACAACAAGGACAAATCATATAATAACATAGAGGTAGAAAACTCCAACATCAATGAGCTACTCTTCGCAGATGACCAATGCCTAATATACGAGGATGAAAACCTGCTACAACAGCATTTAACATCTCTAGATAAAAGCTGCACAAACTACAGTATGAAAATTAACACAGCAAAAACAGAGGCTATAAGAATAAGCAAATTAAGACACCCATTAAACATCAAGATCAAAGACAAAGAAATAAAACAAGTAGAGGAATTCAAGTATTTAGGCACAATGTTCACAGAAGATGGAAAACTAGACAGAGAAATTGACATGAGAATACAAAAAGCAAATGCTGTCACATACCAGCTTTCACCATTGTTAAGACATCCAAACATTTCTATGCCAGCTAAACAACAAATGATAAATAGCATCTTCATACCAACTTTGTGCTATGAAAGTCAAACATGGACCCTTTCTAAATCACATTTAAGAAAGATCAATACATGTGAGATGCGATGCTTGAGAAAAGTAACAAACAACACAAGAAGAGATAGAATACCAAATGAAACCATAAGAAAAATGGTAGGAACAAAACCCTGCCAAGAATATATAGAACAACAACAACTTAAATGGTTTGGCCACCTGGTCAGAATGAATCCTCACCTATCACCATCAAGGGCGTTCTTCTCGAGAATGCATGGAAAAAGACCAAGAGGAAGACCCAGAAGAAGATGGATAGATGCAGTGACAGAGACATGTAACAACAAAGGAAAATCACTAATTCAGACAATTCGAGCAGCACAAGAACGACAAATGATATAAACCACGACACCTTTTAGGTATCAGTGAAAGAGAAAAGAAGAAGAAGAAGAAAGCAAGCCCTCATGTGGGAAACAACATGTAAGAGGAAAACAGGAAGACCCAGAGAGACACTGAGAAGAACATTGATGAGAGAGGCAAGAGCAGCAGGAATCAGCTCCCCCATTGAGATAGAGCTGCTTGCACAGAACAGAGACAAATGGCGAGATTTGATAAAATATCTTTAAAAGAATTGAAAACAGCTAGAACAAAAATTCAGATAAGAGAAGGAGTATCTTGGTCTACGCCCTATGGGCCGGCAACGGCTCGAAAGGTCAATAGATAGATAGACTAGCCACAGCACAGAGAGATCTATTAATCACAATATATTGTATATATATAGATATATATCTCTCTCAAGGGAGCCTCGATGGCCTAGTTGGAAAAACCACCCGCCTGGGCTACCGACGTTTAGACAACCCCGGTTCCCGCTGGAAGATATTTGAGTTGTACTGGTGGTTGGAAAAAAAAAACCATACCACCGCGGTCGAGTCAGTCGCTGGCAGCAATGGGTACCAGGGTAGTATTCTGGGAGGGTGAGGAATGCCGCCTCACATCGTGAGTTTCGATGCTTGAAGCGACACGCGGATAGGCGGCCGAGCACATATGGGTGAAAACTCGCGTGCTAAGACGCCGATTCAAGTCTCGTAGTTAACCTTTACTTTCATATTTACACATTTAGATAAGTATCTGTAAGTTAGTCACTGATAATGCTGGGAAAAGGAAAATTGGGCGACATGAAATACCAGTCATAAGATGTCAACGTAGATTTCGTGCAAGAAGGAATGAGTGCAGGAGGGGGTAAGGAGGAGCAGAAGCGCGCATGTGTGCTGTGTGTTTCATCCGTTTTGATCATGTTTCGATATTCCAATTGTTTACGATGAATGATGATATCGTATGACAGAGAACAGTTGGCTGTGTTCACTTTCTGTGCGGTTTCGCCTTGTGTCTTTTGGCGTGTGCTGAGACTGCTATGATGGGGACTACAGTTACCTTTCTTTGTTTATGAGATGAGTTAGTAATTCGATGATTCCACTGGTACGGGCGGTTGAGCAATTATGGATATTAATTCGTTTGCAGTGATACCGGGGCCTTCCATAACCAAAGAACCATAATCGCGCAATAAACACCTGAACACGTTTTTCTCTTTTTTTGTTATAGATGATAATAATATTTAACTGCGAAATTTCAATTGAAAACACTTATAACCACATTCAGATAACCTTTAAAGTTGGAGGATATCTGTCTGTAAGGCGAGGAACACCGACACAAACTGAGTACTGTGTACAATACTTCATTTATCACATTTAATGTTAAGATACTCTTTGATATCGCGGAAAACTGATGCAACTGGGATCAAACAATGATTGCACATCCAAGTTTAAAGATTGTGCTGAAGGCACACGATTCATCTTGTCATCATCTTATTAGTCTCTCTCTCTCTCTTTTCCTCTCTCTCTCTCTCTCTCTCTCTCTCTCTCTCTCTTTCTCACTATACAAACACAATCCAAACACACTGGGAACAAAACAGGTGTTCGCGTAAAATTCCCTTCCTGAAAAAGCCCACATGTCCACACGTGCTTCGTCAGAGGTTACAAGCTGGTGAACGCTCAACAAACACCAAACAGATGAAGGATAAAAATTGCAACCACATTCGGTCAAAGCTGCGCTTTCACAAAGTTAAAGGGGAAAGTGGAGTATTCTTGAATAGATTAGATTTAGAACACAATCATAGCTGGACTACACTAAAATAATCATAACTAGACTACTCTAAAATAATCATAACTGGACAAATCTAAAATAATCATAACTGGACTACTCTAAAATAATCATAGCAGGACTACACTAAAAAAATCATAGCTGGACTACACTAAAATAATCATAGGAGGACTACACTAAAATAATCATAGGAGGACTACTCTAAAAAAAACATTGCTGGACAACACTAAAATAATCATAGCAGGACTACACTAAAATAATCATAGCTAGACTATACTAAAATAATCATAGTAGGACTACACTAAAATAATCATAGCTGGGCAACACTAAAATAATCATAGCAGGACTACACTAAAATAATCATAGCAGGACTACACTAAAATAATCATAGCTGGACTACACTAAAATAATCATAACTAGAATACACTAAAATAATCATAGCTGGGCAACACTAAAATAATCATAGCAGGACTAAACTAAAATAATCATAGCAGGACTATACTAAAATAATCATAGCTGGGCAACACTAAAATAATCATAGCTAGACTACACTAAAATAATCATAGTAGGACTACACTAAAATAATCATAGCTGGGCAACTCTAAAAAAATCATAGTAGGACTACACTAAATAATCATAGCTGGGCAACACTAAATTAATCATAGTAGGACTACACTAAAATAATCATAGCAGGACTAAACTAAAATAATCATAGTTCACAACACTAAAATAATCATAGTAGGACTATACTAGAATAATCATAGCTGGACTACACTAAAATAATCATAGCAGGACTACACTAAAATAATCATAGCAGGACTACACTAAAATAATCATAGCAGGACTACACTAAAATAAACATAGCAGGACTACACTCAAATAATCATAGCTGGACTACACTAAAATAATCATAGCAGGACTACACTAAAATAATCATAGCTGGACTACACTAAAATAATCATAGCAGGACTAAACTAAAATAATCATAGTAGGACTACACTAAAATAATCATAGCTGGGCAACACTAAAATAATCATAGCAGGACTACACTAAAATAATCATAGCAGGACTACACTAAAATAATCATAGCTGGACTACGCTAAAATAATCATAACTAGAATACACTAAAATAATCATAGCTGGGCAACACTAAAATAATCATAGCAGGACTAAACTAAAATAATCATAGCAGGACTATACTAAAATAATCATAGCTGGGCAACACTAAAATAATCATAGCTAGACTACACTAAAATAATCATAGCTGGACTACACTAAAATAATCATAGCTGGGCAACTCTAAAATAATCATAGTAGGACAACACTAAAATAATCATAGCTGGGCAACACTAAAATAATCATAGTAGGACTACACTAAAATAATCATAGCAGGACTAAACTAAAATAATCATAGTTCACAACACTAAAATAATCATAGTAGGACTATACTAGAATAATCATAGCTGGACTACACTAAAATAATCATAGCAGGACTACACTAAAATAATCATAGCAGGACTACACTAAAATAATCATAGCTGGACTACACTAAAATTATCATAGCAGGACTAAACTAAAATAATCATAGCTGGACTACACTAAAATAATCATAGCTGGGCAACACTAAAATAATCATAGTAGGACTACACTAAAATAATCATAGCAGGACTAAACTAAAATAATCATAGTTCACAACACTAAAATAATCATAGTAGGACTATACTAGAATAATCATAGCTGGACTACACTAAAATAATCATAGCAGGACTACACTAAAATAATCATAGAAGGACTACACTAAAATAATCATAGCTGGACTACACTAAAATAATCATAGCAGGACTACACTAAAATAATCATAGCTGGACTACACTAAAATAATCATAGCAGGACTACACTAAAATAATCATAGCAGGACTAAACTAAAATAATCATAGCTGGGCAACACTAAAATAATCATAGTAGGACTACACTAAAATAATCATAGCAGGACTAAACTAAAATAATCATAGTTCACAACACTAAAATAATCATAGTAGGACTACACTAAAATAATCATAGCAGGACTACACTAAAATAATCATAGCTGGACTACATTAAAATAATCATAGCAGGACTACACTAAAATAATCATAGCTGGACTACACTAAAATAATCATAGCAGGACTACACTAAAATAATCATAGCCGGACTAAACTAAAATAATCATAGCTGGACAACACTAAAATAATCATAGCTAGACTACACTAAAATAATCATAGCTGGACTACACTAAAATCATCATAGTTGGGCAACTCTAAAATAATCATAGTAGGACTACACTAAAATAATCATAGCTGGGCAACACTAAAATAATCATAGTAGGACTACACTAAAATAATCATAGCTGGACTAAACTAAAATAATCATAGTTGGGCAACTCTAAAATAATCATAGTAGGACTATACTAGAATAATCATAGCTGGACTACACTAAAATAATCATAGCAGGACTACACTAAAATAATCATAGCAGGACTACACTAAAATAATCATAGCTGAACTACACTAAAAAAATCATAGCAGGACTACACTAAAATAATCAAAGCTGGACTACACTAAAATAATCATAGCAGGACTACACTAAAATAATCATAGCTGGACTACACTAAAATAATCATAGCTGGACTACACTAAAATAATCATAGCAGGACTAAACTAAAATAATCATAGCTGGACTACACTAAAATAACCATAGCAGGACTACACTAAAATAATCACAGCTGGACTACACTAAAATAAACATAGCTGGACTACACTAAAATAATCATAGCAGGACTAAACTAAAATAATCATAGCTGGACTACACTAAAATAATCATAGCAGGACTACACTAAAATAATCATAGCAGGACTACACTAAAATAATCATAGTAGGACTACACTAAAATAATCATAGCTGGACTACACTAAAATAATCATAGCAGGACTAAACTAAAATAATCAAAGTAGGACTACACTAAAATAATCATAGCAGGACTACACTAAAATAATCATAGCTGGACTACACTAAAATAATCATAGCTGGACTACACTAAAATAATCATAGCAGGACTAAACTAAAATAATCATAGCTGGACTATACTAGAATAATCATAGCTGGACTACACTAAAATAATCATAGCAGGACTACACTAAAATAATCATAGCATGACTACACTAAAATAATCATAGCTGGACTACACTAAAATAATCATAGCAGGACTACACTAAAATAATCATAGCTGGACTACACTAAAATAATCATAGCAGGACTACACTAAAATAATCATAGCTGGACTAACTAAAATATTCATAGCTGGACTACACTAAAATAATGATAGCAGAACTGCACTAAAATAATCATAGCTGGACTACACTAAAATAATCATTGCAGGACTACACTAAAATAATCATAGCTGGACTACACTAAAATAATCATAGCAGGACTACACTAAAATAATCATAGCAGGACTAAACTAAAATAATCATAGCTGGACAACACTAAAATAATCATAGCTAGACTACACTAAAACAATCATAGTAGGACTACACTAAAATAATCATAGCTGGGCAACTCTAAAATAATCATAGTAGGACTATACTAAAATAATCATAGCTGGGCAACACTAAAATAATCATAGTAGGACTACACTAAAATAATCATAGCAGGACTAAACTAAAATAATCATAGTTCACAACACTAAAATAATCATAGTAGGAATATACTAGAATAATTAAAGCTGGACTACACTAAAATAATCATAGAAAGGACTAAACTAAAATAATCATAGTTCACAACACTAAAATAATCATAGTAGGACTATACTAGAATAATCATAGCAGGACTACACTAAAATAATCATAGCTGGACTACACTAAAATAATCATAGCAGGACTACACTAAAATAATCATAGCTGGACTACACTAAAATAATCATAGCTGGACTACACTAAAATAATCATGGCAGGACTAAACTAAAATAATCATAGCAGGACTACACTAAAATAATCATAGCTGGACTATACTAAAATAATCAAATCAGGACTACACTAAAATAATCATAGCTGGACTACACTAAAATAATCATAGCTGGACTACACTAAAATAATCATAGCAGGACTAAACTAAAATAATCATAGCTGGACAACACTAAAATAATCATAGCAGGACTACACTAAAATAATCATAGCAGGACTACACTAAAATAATCATAGCTGGACTACACTAAAATAATCATAGCAGGACTACACTAAAATAATCATAGCTGGACTACACTAAAATAATCATAGCAGGACTACACTAAAATAATCATAGCAGGACTACACTAAAATAATCATAGCTGGACTACACTAAAATAATCATAACTAGAATACACTAAAATAATCATAGCTGGGCAACACTAAAATAATCATAGCAGGACTAAACTAAAATAATCATAGCAGGACTATACTAAAATAATCATAGCTGGGCAACACTAAAATAATCATAGCTAGACTACACTAAAATAATCATAGCTGGACTACACTAAAATAATCATAGCTGGGCAACTCTAAAATAATCATAGTAGGACAACACTAAAATAATCATAGCTGGGCAACACTAAAATAATCATAGTAGGACTACACTAAAATAATCATAGCTGGACTACACTAAAATAATTATAGTTCACAACACTAAAATAATCATAGTAGGACTATACTAGAATAATCATAGCTGGACTACACTAAAATAATCATAGCAGGACTACACTAAAATAATCATAGCAGGACTACACTAAAATAATCATAGCTGGACTACACTAAAATAATCATAGCAGGACTAAACTAAAATAATCATAGCTGGACTACACTAAAATAATCATAGCTGGGCAACACTAAAATAATCATAGTAGGACTACACTAAAATAATCATAGCAGGACTAAACTAAAATAATCATAGTTATCAACACTAAAATAATCATAGTAGGACTATACTAGAATAATCATAGCTGGACTACACTAAAATAATCATAGCAGGACTACACTAAAATAATCATAGAAGGACTACACTAAAATAATCATAGCTGGACTACACTAAAATAATCATAGAAGGACTACACTAAAATAATCATAGCTGGACTACACTAAAATAATCATAGCTGGGCAACTCTAAAATAATCATAGTAGGACTACACTAAAATAATCATAGCTGGGCAACACTAAAATAATCATAGTAGGACTACACTAAAATAATCATAGCAGGACTAAACTAAAATAATCATAGTTCACAACACTAAAATAATCATAGTAGGACTACACTAAAATAATCATAGCTGGGCAACACTAAAATAATCATAGTAGGACTACACTAAAATAATCATAGCAGGACTAAACTAAAATAATCATAGTTCACAACACTAAAATAATCATAGTACTAATATACTAGAATAATCAAAGCTGGACTACACTAAAATAATCATAGCAGGACTAAACTAAAATAATCATAGTTCACAACACTAAAATAATCATAGTAGGACTATACTAGAATAATCATAGCAGGACTACACTAAAATAATCATAGCTGGACTACACTAAAATAATCATAGCAGGACTACACTAAAATAATCATAGCTGGACTACACTGAAATAATCATAGCTGGACTACACTAAAATAATCATAGCAGGACTACACTAAAATAATCATAGCTGGACTACACTAAAATAATCAAATCAGGACTACACTAAAATAATCATAGCTGGACTACACTAAAATAATCATAGCTGGAATACACTAAAATAATCATAGCAGGACTAAACTAAAATAATCATAGCAGGACTATACTAAAATAATCATAGCTGGGCAACACTAAAATAATCATAGCTAGACTACACTAAAATAATCATAGCTGGACTACACTAAAATAATCATAGCTGGGCAACTCTAAAATAATCATAGTAGGACTACACTAAAATAATCATAGCTGGGCAACACTAAAATAATCATAGTAGGACTACACTAAAATAATCATAGCTGGACTACACTAAAATAATCATAGTTCACAACACTAAAATAATCATAGTAGGACTATACTAGAATAATCATAGCTGGACTACACTAAAATAATCATAGCAGGACTACACTAAAATAATCATAGCAGGACTACACTAAAATAATCATAGTAGGACTACACTAAAATAATCATAGCTGGACAAACTAAAATAATCATAACTGGACTACTCTAAAATAATCATAGCAGGACTACACTAAAAAAATCATAGCTGGACTACACTAAAATAATCATAGGAGGACTACACTAAAATAATCATAGGAGGACTACTCTAAAAAAAACATTGCTGGACAACACTAAAATAATCATAGCAGGACTACACTAAAATAATCATAGCTAGACTATACTAAAATAATCATAGTAGGACTACACTAAAATAATCATAGCTGGGCAACACTAAAATAATCATAGCAGGACTACACTAAAATAATCATAGCAGGACTACACTAAAATAATCATAGCTGGACTACACTAAAATAATCATAACTAGAATACACTAAAATAATCATAGCTGGGCAACACTAAAATAATCATAGCAGGACTAAACTAAAATAATCATAGCAGGACTATACTAAAATAATCATAGCTGGGCAACACTAAAATAATCATAGCTAGACTACACTAAAATAATCATAGTAGGACTACACTAAAATAATCATAGCTGGGCAACTCTAAAAAATCATAGTAGGACTACACTAAATAATCATAGCTGGGCAACACTAAATTAATCATAGTAGGACTACACTAAAATAATCATAGCAGGACTAAACTAAAATAATCATAGTTCACAACACTAAAATAATCATAGTAGGACTATACTAGAATAATCATAGCTGGACTACACTAAAATAATCATAGCAGGACTACACTAAAATAATCATAGCAGGACTACACTAAAATAATCATAGCAGGACTACACTAAAATAAACATAGCAGGACTACACTCAAATAATCATAGCTGGACTACACTAAAATAATCATAGCAGGACTACACTAAAATAATCATAGCTGGACTACACTAAAATAATCATAGCAGGACTAAACTAAAATAATCATAGTAGGACTACACTAAAATAATCATAGCTGGGCAACACTAAAATAATCATAGCAGGACTACACTGAAATAATCATAGCAGGACTACACTAAAATAATCATAGCTGGACTACGCTAAAATAATCATAACTAGAATACACTAAAATAATCATAGCTGGGCAACACTAAAATAATCATAGCAGGACTAAACTAAAATAATCATAGCAGGACTATACTAAAATAATCATAGCTGGGCAACACTAAAATAATCATAGCTAGACTACACTAAAATAATCATAGCTGGACTACACTAAAATAATCATAGCTGGGCAACTCTAAAATAATCATAGTAGGACAACACTAAAATAATCATAGCTGGGCAACACTAAAATAATCATAGTAGGACTACACTAAAATAATCATAGCAGGACTAAACTAAAATAATCATAGTTCACAACACTAAAATAATCATAGTAGGACTATACTAGAATAATCATAGCTGGACTACACTAAAATAATCATAGCAGGACTACACTAAAATAATCATAGCAGGACTACACTAAAATAATCATAGCTGGACTACACTAAAATTATCATAGCAGGACTAAACTAAAATAATCATAGCTGGACTACACTAAAATAATCATAGCTGGGCAACACTAAAATAATCATAGTAGGACTACACTAAAATAATCATAGCAGGACTAAACTAAAATAATCATAGTTCACAACACTAAAATAATCATAGTAGGACTATACTAAAATAATCATAGCTGGACTACACTAAAATAATCATAGCAGGACTACACTAAAATAATCATAGAAGGACTACACTAAAATAATCATAGCTGGACTACACTAAAATAATCATAGCAGGACTACACTAAAATAATCATAGCTGGACTACACTAAAATAATCATAGCAGGACTACACTAAAATAATCATAGCAGGACTAAACTAAAATAATCATAGCTGGGCAACACTAAAATAATCATAGTAGGACTACACTAAAATAATCATAGCAGGACTAAACTAAAATAATCATAGTTCACAACACTAAAATAATCATAGTAGACTACACTAAAATAATCATAGTAGGACTACACTAAAATAATCATAGCTGGACTACACTAAAATAATCATAGCAGGACTACACTAAATAATCATAGCTGGACAACACTAAAATAATCATAGTAGGACTACACTAAAATAATCATAGCAGGACTAAACTAAAATAATCATAGTTCACAACACTAAAATAATCATAGTAGGACTATACTAAAATAATCATAGCTGGACTACACTAAAATAATCATAGCAGGACTACACTAAAATAATCATAGCAGGACTACACTAAAATAATCATAGCAGGACTACACTAAAATAATCATAGCAGGACTACACTAAAAATAATCATAGCATAGGACTACACTAAAATAATCATAGCTGGGCAACTAAACTAAAATAATCATAGTAGGACTACACTAAAATAATCATAGCTGGACTACACTAAAATAATCATAGCAGGACTACACTGAAATAATCATAGCAGGACTACACTAAAATAATCATAGCTGGACTACACTAAAATAATCATAGCAGGACTACACTAAAATAATCATAGCTGGACTACACTAAAATAATCATAGCAGGACTACACTAAAATAATCATAGCTGGACTACACTAAAATAATCATAGCTGGACTACACTAAAATAATCATAGCAGGACTAAACTAAAATAATCATAGCTGGGCAACACTAAAATAATCATAGTAGGACTACACTAAAATAATCATAGCTGGACTACACTAAAATAATCATAGCTGGACTACACTAAAATAATCATAGCAGGACTACACTAAAATAATCATAGCTGGACTACACTAAAATAATCATAGCAGGACTACACTAAAATAATCATAGCAGGACTACACTAAAATAATCATAGCAGGACTACACTAAAATAATCATAGCTGGACTACACTAAAATAATCATAGCTGGACTAACACTAAAATAATCATAGTAGGACTACACTAAAATAATCATAGCAGGACTACACTAAAATAATCATAGTAGGACTACACTAAAATAATCATAGCTGGACTACACTAAAATAATCATAGCAGGACTACACTAAAATAATCATAGCAGGACTACACTAAAATAATCATAGCTGGACTACACTAAAATAATCATAGCAGGACTACACTAAAATAATCATAGCAGGACTACACTAAAATAATCATAGCTGGACTACACTAAAATAATCATAGCAGGACTACACTAAAATAATCATAGCTGGACTACACTAAAATAATCATAGTAGGACTACACTAAAATAATCATAGCTAAACTAACTAAAATAATCATAGTGGACTACACTAAAATAATCATAGCAGGACTACACTAAAATAATCATAGCTGGACTACACTAAAATAATCATAGCAGGACTACACTAAAATAATCATAGCTGGACTACACTAAAATAATCATAGCAGGACTACACTAAAATAATCATAGCAGGACTAAACTAAAATAATCATAGCTGGACAACACTAAAATAATCATAGCTAGACTACACTAAAATAATCATAGCTGGACTACACTAAAATAATCATAGCTGGGCAACTCTAAAATAATCATAGTAGGACTACACTAAAATAATCATAGCTGGGCAACACTAAAATAATCATAGTAGGACTACACTAAAATAATCATAGCAGGACTAAACTAAAATAATCATAGTTCACAACACTAAAATAATCATAGTAGGACTATACTAGAATAATCATAGCTGGACTACACTAAAATAATCATAGCAGGACTACACTAAAATAATCATAGCAGGACTACACTAAAATAATCATAGTAGGACTACACTAAAATAATCATAGCAGGACTACACTAAAATAATCATAGCTGGACTACACTAAAATAATCATAGCAGGACTACACTAAAATAATCATAGCTGGACTACACTAAAATAATCATAGCAGGACTACACTAAAATAATCATAGCAGGACTACACTAAAATAATCATAGCTGGACTACACTAAAATAATCATAGCTGGACTACACTAAAATAATCATAGCAGGACTACACTAAAATAATCATAGCTGGACTACACTAAAATAATCATAGCTGGACTACACTAAAATAATCATAGCAGGACTAAACTAAAATAATCATAGCTGGACTAACACTAAAATAATCATAGCAGGACTACACTAAAATAATCATAGCAGGACTACACTAAAATAATCATAGCTGGACTACACTAAAATAATCATAGCAGGACTACACTAAAATAATCATAGCTGGACTACACTAAAATAATCATAGCAGGACTACACTAAAATAATCATAGCAGGGACTACACTAAAATAATCATAGCTGGACTACACTAAAATAATCATAGCAGGACTACACTAAAATAATCATAGCTGGACTACACTAAAATAATCATAGCAGGACTACACTAAAATAATCATAGCAGGACTACACTAAAATAATCATAGCTGGACAACACTAAAATAATCATAGCTAGACTACACTAAAATAATCATAGCTGGACTACACTAAAATAATCATAGCTGGGCAACTCTAAAATAATCATAGTAGGACTACACTAAAATAATCATAGCTGGGCAACACTAAAATAATCATAGTAGGACTACACTAAAATAATCATAGCAGGACTAAACTAAAATAATCATAGTTCACAACACTAAAATAATCATAGTAGGACTATACACTAATAAATCATAGCTGGACTACACACTAAAATAATCATAGCAGGACTACACTAAAATAATCATAGCAGGACTACACTAAAATAATCATAGCTGGACTACACTAAAATAATCATAGCAGGACTACACTAAAATAATCATAGCTGGACTACACTAAAATAATCATAGCAGGACTACACTAAAATAATCATAGCAGGACTAAACTAAAATAATCATAGCTGGACAACACTAAAATAATCATAGCAGGACTACACTAAAATAATCATAGCAGGACTACACTAAAATAATCATAGCTGGACAACACTAAAATAATCATAGTAGGACTACACTAAAATAATCATAGCAGGACTACACTAAAATAATCATAGCTGGACTACACTAAAATAATCATAGCAGGACTACACTAAAATAATCATAGCTGGACTACACTAAAATAATCATAGCAGGACTACACTAAAATAATCATAGCAGGACTACACTAAAATAATCATAGCTGGACAACACTAAAATAATCATAGCTAGACTACACTAAAATAATCATAGCTGGACTACACTAAAATAATCATAGCTGGGCAACTCTAAAATAATCATAGTAGGACTACACTAAAATAATCATAGCTGGGCAACACTAAAATAATCATAGTAGGACTACACTAAAATAATCATAGCTGGACTAAACTAAAATAATCATAGTTCACAACACTAAAATAATCATAGTAGGACTATACTAAATAATCATAGCTGGACTACACTAAAATAATCATAGCAGGACTACACTAAAATAATCATAGCAGGACTACACTAAAATAATCATAGCTGGACTACACTAAAATAATCATAGCAGGACTAAACTAAAATAATCAAAGCTGGACTACACTAAAATAATCATAGCAGGACTAACACTAAAATAATCATAGTGGACTACACTAAAATAATCATAGCAGGACTACACTAAAATAATCATAGCAGGACTAAACTAAAATAATCATAGCTGGACTACACTAAAATAATCATAGCAGGACTACACTAAAATAATCATAGCTGGACTACACTAAAATAATCATAGCTGGACTACACTAAAATAATCATAGCAGGACTACACTAAAATAATCATAGCTGGACTACACTAAAATAATCATAGCTGGACTACACTAAAATAATCATAGCAGGACTACACTAAAATAATCATAGTAGGACTACACTAAAATAATCATAGCTGGACTACACTAAAATAATCATAGCAGGACTAAACTAAAATAATCATAAGTAGGACTACACTAAAATAATCATAGCAGGACTACACTAAAATAATCATAGCAGGACTACACTAAAATAATCATAGCTGGACTACACTAAAATAATCATAGCAGGACTAAACTAAAATAATCATAGCTGGACTATACTAGAATAATCATAGCAGGACTACACTAAAATAATCATAGCAGGACTACACTAAAATAATCATAGCAGGACTACACTAAAATAATCATAGCTGGACTACACTAAATAATCATAGCAGGACTACACTAAAATAATCATAGCTGGACTACACTAAAATAATCATAGCAGGACTACACTAAAATAATCATAGCTGGACTAACTAAAATAATCATAGCTGGACTACACTAAAATAATCATAGCAGGACTACACTAAAATAATCATAGCTGGACTACACTAAAATAATCATAGCAGGACTACACTAAAATAATCATAGCTGGACTACACTAAAATAATCATAGCAGGACTACACTAAAATAATCATAGCAGGACTACACTAAAATAATCATAGCTGGACTACACTAAAATAATCATAGCTAGACTACACTAAAATAATCATAGTAGGACTACACTAAAATAATCATAGCTGGACTACACTAAAATAATCATAGCAGGACTATACTAAAATAATCATAGCTGGGCAACACTAAAATAATCATAGCTAGGACTACACTAAAATAATCATAGCAGGACTAAACTAAAATAATCATAGCTGGACAACACTAAAATAATCATAGTAGGACTACACTAAAATAATCATAGCTAGGACTACACTAAAATAATCATAGCTGGACTAAACTAAAATAATCATAGTTCACAACACTAAAATAATCATAGTAGGACTATACTAGAATAATCATAGCTGGACTACACTAAAATAATCATAGCAGGACTACACTAAAATAATCATAGCAGGACTACACTAAAATAATCATAGCTGGACTACACTAAAATAATCATAGCTGGACTACACTAAAATAATCATAGCAGGACTACACTAAAATAATCATAGCTGGACTACACTAAAATAATCATAGCTGGACTACACTAAAATAATCATAGCAGGACTACACTAAAATAATCATAGCTGGACTACACTAAAATAATCATAGTAGGACTACACTAAAATAATCATAGCAGGACTACACTAAAATAATCATAGCTGGACTACACTAAAATAATCATAGCAGGACTACACTAAAATAATCATAGCAGGACTACACTAAAATAATCATAGCTGGACTACACTAAAATAATCATAGCAGGACTACACTAAAATAATCATAGCTGGACAACACTAAAATAATCATAGCAGGACTACACTAAAATAATCATAGCAGGACTACACTAAAATAATCATAGCTGGGACTAACTACTAAAATAATCATAACTAGAATACACTAAAATAATCATAGCTGGACAACACTAAAATAATCATAGCAGGACTACACTAAAATAATCATAGCAGGACTAAACTAAAATAATCATAGCTGGGCAACACTAAAATAATCATAGCTAGACTACACTAAAATAATCATAGCTGGACTACACTAAAATAATCATAGTTGGGCAACTCTAAAATAATCATAGTAGGACTACACTAAAATAATCATAGCTGGGCAACACTAAAATAATCATAGTAGGACTACACTAAAATAATCATAGCTGGACTACACTAAAATAATCATAGTTCACAACACTAAAATAATCATAGTAGGACTATACTAGAATAATCATAGCTGGACTACACTAAAATAATCATAGCAGGACTACACTAAAATAATCATAGCAGGACTACACTAAAATAATCATAGCTGGACTACACTAAAATAATCATAGCAGGACTACACTAAAATAATCATAGCTGGACTACACTAAAATAATCATAGCAGGACTACACTAAAATAATCATAGCTGGACTACACTAAAATAATCATAGCAGGACTACACTAAAATAATCATAGCTAACTAACACTAAAATAATCATAGTGGACTACACTAAAATAATCATAGCTGGACTACACTAAAATAATCATAGCAGGACTACACTAAAATAATCATAGAAGGACTACACTAAAATAATCATAGCTGGACTACACTAAAATAATCATAGAGGACTACACTAAAATAATCATAGCTGGACTACACTAAAATAATCATAGCTGGGCAACTCTAAAATAATCATAGTAGGACTACACTAAAATAATCATAGCTGGCAACACTAAAATAATCATAGCTGGACTACACTAAAATAATCATAGCAGGACTAAACTAAAATAATCATAGCTTCACAACACTAAAATAATCATAGCAGGACTACACTAAAATAATCATAGCTGGACACACTAAAATAATCATAGCAGGACTACACTAAAATAATCATAGCAGGACTAAACTAAAATAATCATAGTTCACAACACTAAAATAATCATAGTACTAATATACTAGAATAATCAAAGCTGGACTACACTAAAATAATCATAGCAGGACTAAACTAAAATAATCATAGTTCACAACACTAAAATAATCATAGTAGGACTATACTAGAATAATCATAGCAGGACTACACTAAAATAATCATAGCTGGACTACACTAAAATAATCATAGCAGGACTACACTAAAATAATCATAGCTGGACTACACTGAAATAATCATAGCTGGACTACACTAAAATAATCATAGCAGGACTACACTAAAATAATCATAGCTGGACTACACTAAAATAATCAAATCAGGACTACACTAAAATAATCATAGCTGGACTACACTAAAATAATCATAGCTGGAATACACTAAAATAATCATAGCAGGACTAAACTAAAATAATCATAGCTGGACAACATTAAAATAATCATAGCAGGACTACACTAAAATAATCATAGCAGGACTACACTAAAATAATCATAGCTGGACTACACTAAAATAATCATAGCAGGACTACACTAAAATAATCATAGCTGGACTACACTAAAATAATCATAGCAGGACTACACTAAAATAATCATAGCAGGACTACACTAAAATAATCATAGCTGGACTACACTAAAATAATCATAACTAGAATACACTAAAATAATCATAGCTGGGCAACACTAAAATAATCATAGCAGGACTAAACTAAAATAATCATAGCAGGACTATACTAAAATAATCATAGCTGGGCAACACTAAAATAATCATAGCTAGACTACACTAAAATAATCATAGCTGGACTACACTAAAATAATCATAGCTGGGCAACTCTAAAATAATCATAGTAGGACAACACTAAAATAATCATAGCTGGGCAACACTGAAATAATCATAGTAGGACTACACTAAAATAATCATAGCTGGACTACACTAAAATAATTATAGTTCACAACACTAAAATAAACATAGTAGGACTATACTAGAATAATCATAGCTGGACTACACTAAAATAATCATAGCAGGACTACACTAAAATAATCATAGCAGGACTACACTAAAATAATCAGAGCTGGACTACACTAAAATAATCATAGCAGGACTAAACTAAAATAATCATAGCTGGACTACACTAAAATAATCATAGCTGGGCAACACTAAAATAATCATAGTAGGACTACACTAAAATAATCATAGCAGGACTAAACTAAAATAATCATAGTTAACAACACTAAAATAATCATAGTAGGACTATACTAGAATAATCATAGCTGGACTACACTAAAATAATCATAGCAGGACTACACTAAAATAATCATAGAAGGACTACACTAAAATAATCATAGCTGGATTACACTAAAATAATCATAGCTGGGCAACTCTAAAATGATCATAGTAGGACTACACTAAAATAATCATAGCTGGGCAACACTAAAATAATCTTAGTAGGACTACACTAAAATAATCATAGCAGGACTAAACTAAAATAATCATAGTTCACAACACTAAAATAATCATAGTAGGACTACACTAAAATAATCATAGCAGGACTACACTAAAATAATCATAGCTGGACTACATTAAAATAATCATAGCTGGACTACAATAAAAAAATCATAGCTGGACTACACTAAAATAATCATAGCTGGACTACACTAAAATAATCATAGCAGGACTAAACTAAAATAATCATAGCTGGACAACACTAAAATAATCATAGCTAGACTACACTAAAATAATCATAGCTGGACTACACTAAAATAATCATAGTTGGGCAACTCTAAAATAATCAAAGTAGGACTACACTAAAATAATCATAGCTGGGCAACACTAAAATAATCATAGTAGGACTACACTAAAATAATCATAGCTGGACTAAACTAAAATAATCATAGTTGGGCAACTCTAAAATAATCATAGTAGGACTATACTAGAATAATCATAGCTGGACTACACTAAAATAATCATAGCAGGACTACACTAAAATAATCATAGCAGGACTACACTAAAATAATCATAGCTGGACTGCACTAAAATAATCATAGCAGGACTACACTAAAATAATCATAGCTGGACTACACTAAAACAATCATAGCAGGACTACACTAAAATAATCATAGCTGGACTACACTAAAATAATCATTGCTGGACTACACTAAAATAATCATAGCAGGACTACACTAAAATAATCATAGCTGGACTACACTAAAATAACCATAGCAGGACTACACTAAAATAATCACAGCTGGACTACACTAAAATAATCATAGCTGGACTACACTAAAATAATCATAGCAGGACTAAACTAAAATTATCATAGCTGGACTACACTAAAATAATAATAGCTGGACTACACTAAAATAATCATAGCAGGACTACACTAAAATAATCATAGTAGGACTACACTAAAATAATCATAGCTGGACTACACTAAAATAATCATAGCAGGACTAAACTAAAATAATCATAGTAGGACTACACTAAAATAATCATAGCTGGACTACACTAAAATAATCATAGTAGGACTAAACTAAAATAATCATAGCTGGACTGCACTAAAATAATCATAGCAGGACTAAACTAAAATAATCATAGCTGGACTATACTAGAATAATCATAGCTGGACTACACTAAAATAATCATAGCAGGACTACACTAAAATAATCATAGCAGGACTACACTAAAATAATCATAGCTGGACTACACTAAAATAATCATAGCAGGACTACACTAAAATAATCATAGCTGGACTACATTAAAATAATCATAGCAGGACTACACTAAAATAATCATAGCTGGACTACACTAAAATAATCATAGCTGGACTACACTAAAATAATCATAGCAGGACTACACTAAAATAATCATAGCTGAACTACACCAAGTTGGCTGCGTGGCAGTGTACCAAGCGTTCGGCTTCTCGTGGCAAGGCGCGGTGCCACTGAGTACGGGTTCGATCCCACTTCGGACCATATATTGTTCTTCGTTTTTTTCTATTGTTGTTTGTCTGTCAATTTTTCCGAGTGCTAACACATACTTCTTTGTTCTATTATTCCCTATTATCGCCTCGGAAGTTCCCCATATAATAATATTTATGTATTATTATTTGTACCCACCTAAAATAATCATAGCTGGACTACACTAAAATAATCATAGCAGGACTACACTAAAATAATCATAGCTGGACTACACTAAAATAATCATAGCTGGACTACACTAAAATAATCATAGCAGGACTAAACTAAAATAATCATAGCTGGACAACACTAAAATAATCATAGCAGGACTACACTAAAATAATCATAGCAGGACTACACTAAAATAATCATAGCAGGACTACACTAAAATAATCATAGCAGGACTACACTAAAATAATCATAGCTGGACTACACTAAAATAATCATAGCAGGACTACACTAAAATAATCATAGCTGGACTACACTAAAATAATCATAGCTGGACTACACTAAAATAATCATAGCAGGACTAAACTAAAATAATCATAGCTGGACAACACTAAAATAATCATATCAGGACTACACTAAAATAATCATAGCAGGACTACACTAAAATAATCATAGCAGGACTACACTAATATAATCATAGCAGGACTACACTAAAATAATCATAGCAGGACTAAACTAAAATAATCATAGCTGGACTACACTAAAATAATCATAGCAGGACTACACTAAAATAATCATAGCAGGACTAAACTAAAATAATCATTGTTCACAATACTAAAATAATCATAGCAGGACTACACTAAAATAATCATAGCTGGACTACACTAAAATAATCATAGCAGGACTAAACTAAAATAATCATAGCTGGACTACACTAAAATAATCATAGCAGGACTACACTGAATTTCTTGCAGTACATTGTGTGGAGATGTCAATATTTTAGTTAGTGTTTTTAACTGGTCATTATTTTCCAGCCTCAAATAAAACTTTTGAAGATAAGGAAATAAGATTAATTTTACAGTTAATATTATATGGCTGTTTGTCCGTTAAGTGCAAGTTTTTGTTTCTTTTAACGGGGTTAAAGGGGAGCCGCGATAGCTCAGTGGTTATTGATCTGGATTACTAAGAATAAGAGGTCGGGTTCGATCCTGATCGATGATGTTCAGGTTCACCCAGCCTTAAATGGGTACCGGATGTTTTCTGGGAAAGAAACGGCTCGGGCGTAACACCAACCACACTACCGAAAAAAATCATGTGCCGAAGGTCTGTAAAAATTATGGTCACTAACACGATACTAAACGCCACTTTGCGTGACGGGATAAGAGAGAGAGGGAGAGAGAGAGAGAGAGAGAGAAAGTGAGAGAGCGAGAGAGAGAGAAAAAGACGGGAATAAAAGGAAGGAGAGGGATAACCAAGATTCATTTAACAAGCTCTTATGGGCGGACAAGGTGATCGCAAGATGAGCTTGAACACGCAGATGATTTTGACGCCATATTTAAATGAGAGAACAACGTCAACAATTCAGTCAGCCACAAATATTTCTGGCAATCCAACAACTTTAAAAACAAACTTAGCCACAATTTAAACAACGTACAATTCAAACGCATTTTAAACATACAAATTACCAAAGAACCTACATAAATAAATTGATCACAATTTAAAGCGACACGTTAACCACAATTTTGACAGAAACATGTTCTATTTTCCTTAGAAAATGAGTCGTTAATTTTGCAGTTAGCCAGGAATCCTTCAGTTTCTGGAAGCTACTAATGTCCCGATAAATTTTCAATTTGGCTCAGAAAACTTCCCGGGTAATGCCAAGTCTGGATACATTTGTGTGCCAATAATAGATAATGGAACTATATAGCTGACTCGTCTCACTAGTCCAAGCTGTGTAAGTAGTAGTTAAAGCAACATAGATACCGAATCATCAAAGCAAATCCAGAAAACTAGTATTACTAGTATCCTCAGGGATATGATTTGACATTTGGATTCCTTTCAGTGCATTAACGTTTTCAAATAACTATTTAAAGTACATAAGAAAACATGAAATGATACGTAAATGTAGACATAATATTTATAGTGAAGTAACAAATTATTTAGATTAAATGCGAAGTAAAGTAGATTTTTTCTAGCAATTGAACATCAGACATGGGGTATTATTGTAGACATTTTCTACGATAGAATTCTTGACAGGGTTTTGGAAAGCATTCGTTGAGATATTCATAACAAATGGGCAGATTTCTGACTGCTTGTGCTGTTCTGTCTTGATACTTCATTTTGCAGCCTTGACCGTATACGATACCCTGGGGAAATACAATCTAGATGAGCTTTTTGACAGAACAAAGAATTGCAATGAAAAGATTGAAATATCAATGATAGTTCTAGGTACGATTATGGCAGTTTAATACATTTCTGCGTGCATTCTTGCTAAAATAGGGTCCCAATGAGTTCGATATCCTAAAGACAAGTTAAATCAGACTTGATCTTGGAGTGGGGTAGGGGTAGGTGAGTTTAGAGTTGATGAGGGGGAGAATTTCAGACTGGGTAAGAGGCTGTAGAATGGGTCACCATGGATGGGAATCTGTCAGTCGAGAAGATGGGAATCAGTGTTAGAAAGGATGGTAGACGATGATAGAAAATTGAAAGTCGGTGCTTGTAAGATGGGAGTGGCTGTCTAAAAGATTGAAATCGGTGCCAAATAATATGGTAGTTAAAGGTGGATAAATTAACATCAGTGCTAGAAAAATGGTAGTTAATGCTGGAAAGATTAAAGTCAGTACTAGAAATATGGTAGTTAATATTGGAAAGATTAACATCGATATTAGAAATATGGTAGTTAATGTTTGAAAGATTAAAGTCAGTATTAGAAAGATGGCAGTTAATGTTGGATAGATAAAAGTCAATACTTAATAGATGGTAGCCCGCTCTGGAAAGACAGGAGTCTGTCCTGTAATGGTGTGAGGGAAAAGAGTATATGTTAGAAAGTTGGGAGTCACTGCCAGAATGATGTGCATCAGTGTAAGAAAGATGGGAGAGAGTGATAGGAAGTTGGGAGTCACTGCCAGAATGATGTGCATCAGTGTAAGAAAGATGGGAGAGAGTGATAGGAAGTTGGGAGTCACTGCCAGAATGATGTGCATCAGTGTAAGAAAGATGGGAGAGAGTGATAGGAAGTTGGGAGTCACTGCCAGAATGATGTGCATCAGTGTAAGAAAGATGGGAGAGAGTGATAGGAAGTTGGGAGTCACTGCCAGAATGATGTGCATCAGTGTAAGAAAGATGGGAGAGAGTGATAGGAAGTTGGGAGTCACTGCCAGAATGATGTGCATCAGTGTAAGAAAGATGGGAGAGAGTGATAGGAAGTTGGGAGTCACTGCCAGAATGATGTGCATCAGTGTAAGAAAGATGGGAGAGAGTGATAGGAAGTTGGGAGTCACTGCCAGAATGATGTGCATCAGTGTATGAAAGATGGAAGAGAGTGATAGGAAGTTGGGAGTCACTGCCAGAATGATGGAAATCAGTGTTAGAAAGATGGGAGTCAGTAATTTAAAAGTTGGGAGTCGGTGTTTGAAAGATTCGATGAGGAGGTTTTAGATATGAGAGTCAGTACTATAAAGTTTGGGAGTCGAAGTTTGAAAGATGTCATAAAGATTTATAGATTTGAGAGTCAGTGCTATATAGTTGAGAGTCGGTGTTTGAAAGATAAGATAAGGTCTTATAGATATGAGAGTCAGTGCTATAAAGTTGGGAGTATGTGTTGGAAAAGCATAACTATTAAATATACAAAAAAATAAATACTCTATGGGGCCCTAGTTGCGCTGCAGAAACATCTAAAATTAACAGAAAACGGTGTTCAGTTATTTGTGGGTCATCATCATTGCACTCCGAACATGTCCATAGGTGCTCAGATCCCCTCCTCAGCAAGTCCCGCTGTGTCCAGCGACTGACGACTCCAGTTCTGTGTTCATTGATAAGTCTTCTTACACGTCCACTAAGTTTCTCATTTCTGGCTGTGCCCATCTTAACTCCCATCTCTATCATCCGAAGAAGTGACGTGGATCTGTGTTTGTTGAAGTCTGTGCTCTTCCCACATCTCGGAGGGCATTGATGATGTCCGCCCGATCCATTGGTTGCCCGTCCTCAACGACAGCGCAGCTAGTCAACCTGTCAGCTCTTTCATTTCCCCGTACTCCCGCATGTCCAGTGACATAGATAAAGGTGGCCTTACGCATTTTTTACCTCTGCAATGACTCCAAGAAAACTGTATACAACAGCTGAACTAATAGAGGGAAAAATCAAACTACGATGTTTCGACAAATGATACCAACCAACACGATACTAATCGTAAAAGATACATATAAGCACTAAAGTTAAACACAGGTCTCCAAATTTAAAAAAAACAACATCGAAATGCCGCAGTTTGTCTTGTCTTTCTAGTACATACTCCGCTTTTTACAGTTTTCTGTTTATTTTACATGTTGGAAAGATGAGTCTTTGCAGCAAAAACGGATGATGAGGAAAGTGTGCGTCATAAACGTGGGAGCGCTTTGTCAAAAATAAAGATGGGTGCCACTGGAATTAATGTTGTTGTGCACAGAAAAAATAAATGAAATAACAACAAACTTGTAGCAAACACGAGAGAGATGCGGCGTGAAAAAGAAGAGAGGTGTTAGTAATGAGAAGAGTGTATGAAGGTTTATCATAAACCAGGCCCCTGCGTGATCAAGCAAATCTTTCACCACTTGTTGTCAATCAAACTATTCCTCTATCAGTCATCTTATTCTTCTTCTTTTCTCTTTTCACTGATACCTAAAAGGTGTCGTGGTTTATATCATTTGTCGTTCTTGTGCTGCTCGAACTGTCTGAATTAGTGACTTTTCTTTGTTGTTACATGTCTCTGTCACTGCATCTATCCATCTTCTCCTGTGTCTTCCTCCTGGTCTTTTTCCACGCATTCTCTAGAAGAACGCCCTTGATGGTGATTGGTAAGGTTTCATTCTGACCAGGTGGCCAAACCATTTAAGTTGTTGTTGTGCTATATATTCTTGGCAGAGTTTAGTTCCTATCAATTTTCCTATGGTTTCATTTTGCATTCTGTCTCTTCTTGTGCTGTTTGTTACTTTGCTCAAGCATCGCATCTCACATGTATTGATCTTTCTTAAATGGGCAACAGCATTTGCTTTTTGTATTCTCATGTCAATTTCTCTGTCTAGTTTTCCATCTTCTGTGAACATTGTGCCTAAATACTTGAATTCCTCTACTTGTTTTATTTCTTTATCTTTGATCTTAACGTTTAATGGGTGTCTTAATATGCTTATTCTTATAGCCTCTGTTTTTGCTGTGTTAATTGTCATACAGTAGTTTGTGCAGCTTTTATCGAGATGTTATATGTTGTTGTAGCAGGTTTTCATCCTCATATATTAGGCATTGGTCATCTGCTCGGCCCACCCATGATTTGCCTCTTTTTAGCCTGGTACCTTTCTCTGTGTTGAGCACGTGATGCAATGGATGCTCTTTATCTGTACTAATCTTCAGGTATGCTCGTGCTCTCCAGATCTTGATTCTGTCATCCATGGTTGGAAAGTCAAGAAGATACCTCATTGCTACACAGGGAGTGTCCCTCGTACATCCCAGGATAATGCGCATGGCTTCATTTTGTATTTTTTCCACCCTATCAATTTGAGTCGTACTGACAGTAAGAATTGCCAGGGCATACTCGATTGGTGCGAGGACTAATCCCTGGAACAGAAGAGTAAGTAGCCTCTGCTCGATGTTGGCAGTTGCCATGACCTTCAAGGCGGCTAATCCTTTGTGGGATTTTGTTAACACATGGTCGTCGTGGTCCCGAAATACAAGCTGCGATCAAACTTAACTCCGAGGTATGTCATCAACTTGTCTCTGGTCACCTCATCAGCTCCCATTAGTACTATCGGTGTGGTCGTATTAACGATATGATTGTTAAGGGAGAACCATGAAACTGATGCTTTATTAGGATTAACCAAGGCACGTGAAATCCCACACCAGGAAGAAATGCGATCGAGTTCGTATAGCGTTGTGGAGGCAATTCCCCGTCTGTCTCTTCCCTGTCGATATACCAGAATGTCATCAGCAAAAGTCAGAGTTCTTCCCCACCCATCCAGCTGTTGTTCCGTGATCGTTATTGTGTACACGTTAAATATAACTGGTGACAATGGTGAGCCTTGTGGCAGCCCTGGACAAATGGATGTTGGCTCGGAAGACCAACTTCCACATCTGAGTACCACCTTCCTCTGAAACAGTGCCGAAGCGATCCATCTAATGAGGAAGGGGTGCATCGCCAGTTTGAGGCACATATGCATGAGGTATTTAAATGGTACCCTGTTGTATGCATCCTCCAGATCTATAGCAACTGCACATTTCTCCTCTCGTCTGTGGAAGCCTTCGAAGACGTCATAGGCAAAGACTGCCGCATTGAGCCATGTCTCTTTGTTATATATATAACCTCCGAGTGTGAGAGGGAATACGTGTTTCTTTTCAAGGAGACAAGTGAGGACACGGGCAACCATTTTCTTCAGCAGATTGCCCGCAGTGCTCTGCATTGTGATGATTCTGTAGGCACTGATCTGAGAATGGTCCTTGTTTGGCTTCAGTAGCGGTAGTAAGTAGCTGTGTAGCCACTCCTCCTTAATCTGGCCATTCCGAATACTGACATTAAACTCATTGGCCAGTTTTGTCAAGTCGTCGTCAGCTAAATCGCCTATGTCATCGTACCGAACACCATCTGGACCAGGAGCAGTGTTGTGTGACCTTTTAAGTGTCGTGCGAATGGTATCGGTTGTGATTGTGAGATATTCTTCCAGCCCTACATCCTTACACAATTTTGACAGCGATCCCCTTATCCTCTTTCTTACAGCCTCATTTCTTTGGTCCGTCTGCTCAATGTAGCGGGCAAGCAGGGCCTTTCCTTTGCTCTCATCAGATTTGTGCCATATTTCGGCCTGTGCTCTGAAAGTCTGGTATGCCTCTGTGTCGTGTTGTGCCATTCATGCTCTGATGAAGGCGCCAGAATGTAGCTCGCGATTTTTCTGAGCACACTTTTTTACAGAAGTCATCCCATTTGGCATCCTTAGCCTGCTTAGCACATAGTTTAAAGTGCATCATTTTTTGGTCGACCTCTACTTTCAGACGCTTCAAGAGCTCAGGTTGTGTTCTTCCATTCTTTCTAGCTTTCTGTCGTGTCTTGACCGTTTGTCTCTTACTCCACCAAGCTTCCTCGACATCTACGTTCCACCAATGTGGCTGCGTCCATCTCTCCTGCCTTCTACGATGGGCGCTCTGTTTCCTATGTCTGATTTTGCTAATGACGTTCTGGTCTGTTTTCTCGTAGTGGAATGTGTGGAGCTTTCTTTTCTGGCTTCTGCTTTTCTCAATCAGGAGGACACATGGATAGTGATCACTTCCGTGGAACCCCAGTGCACTCCACCTGCAAACCGGTGCGAAGGTGGAAGACACCAGTTCAAGGTCTATGACACTATCAGAGTTCCCTGTCCGAGTGTCCATTCTTGTTGCCCTTCCATCATTCAAGCACACTAAATCGACTGACACTAGTGCCTTCTCTAGGTCTTCTCCCTGCTTGTTGGTTATGACGTTACCCCACTGGTTTCCTCTAGCATTAAAGTCTCCGCAGAAAATTACGTTCTATTCATCGAACTCGAAGAGGTTCTGCCATTGTTGTGTGTTCACCTTCCCATTACAGGCATACACATTAACAATCACGAAATGAACTGGGGTCTGCATCTCTACCTACCTGCAGTTCTGCATTGTTCCACGCAGACATATCAACCTCAGCTGCCACCATATTGTTGCGCACAAGAATGGCCTGCCCAAGGTGTCGCCTATTGTAGAAACAATTAAATCCAGGAGTACTTACTGTCCTGTCACCAAGAAGAGTTTCTTGCAAGACCATTATATCGGCGCCGATCACTAGCTCATCAAGAATGGGCCGTCGTTGATTTATGGACCCACAATTCCAATACGTAACGCGCACATACTTTAGGCCTAGCCTCTCACACTTTGACAGTTTAATGCCACCACGCTTGCCTTGTCGTGTTTTCCTTCTTCGATGTTGTCGTGTGGGTTACATCTGAATACTTACACTTACCGCCGTCATAGATGATTTTGTCGCTGAACGTCGATGCTGTGGATGGTCTAGACTCACGTGCACCTACTCAGTCGCACGGTCCAGAACCCGTTTCCACGTTATAAACTCCAGTTAATAGCTCTGCAGCACGTGGATACACTGTGAGCCTTTTACAAATTAATTGAATTACGCGTCCTTGACAACAGACCGGTGAAAATAAACCGCCATTTTTTGACGCGTTCAATAGCTCAATCAACAACAAGGATGAGTATAAGTGATCAAATAAAGAAATTGTAACAAAATGCAATGAATGAAAAGAAGCAAAGTGATTTACATCAAATAGAAAGCGTGTACAATCTGTGTGTTTGTGTGTGTGTTTATGTATACATACATATATATATATATATATATATATATATCATCATCATTATCATCATCATCATCATCAAGTATTACTTGTGTATGTGATCATGTCTCTCCATAACTTTCGACCTCGACAGTTATTTTTCATTTTTGTTGCTGATCCTCATCTAAGCCATTCTCGTAAGCTGTCTGGTATCTTTTCTCTTTGTTTTCTTCTATCTCTTCGTTCCACATTTTTCCTAGTTGTCAGAAGATATTCCAGCCGTTTTCTTCTATCACTAAATTAAAACAAAATGTGTCCCCAAATTCCAGGAAATCATTGACAAGCCAATAGAAGATGCCGATAAAGTAGAATTAATGAAGATACATTATTTGTTTTTCTTCTGCTTTTATCGACCACAGTCCGACGCAGTACTCTCATTTCTTGTGACGTTTTGTGGGCACCAATATAGTTTTTTTTTTCCATTTCGACAGTTTGTGATCACCCTCAGGAGTTTCCCCTCCTAGTCTGGCACACACTGTTCATCTCTATTAACGCTGTTTCTCTTCAGGCTATCCTTAATCTGCGCTGCCTCGTCTTCTATCTCAAAATCCATTGTGTGGCTATTGTTGTGATAGCTTATTGTTGGGTTTTAATCAGACAACGCACCTGTTTCATCCCCAACCTATTTCTTCACTGTGCCTCTACCTCAGTTAGTGAAACAAATAAAGAGAATTGACGTTAGAAGCTCGGCAACAACAAAACAAAAAGTGTACCTGGTTAGAAGCACATTTCGAGCGGTCGAGTTTCTTGTTTTGTGATCCTTTGTAATCAAGTTTGTCGAGATTCAATTCCTTGTCATATCAAATGGGGACGATAGAATGAGCGTCTCAAGTTCGATATAAACATATAAATGACCAAGTAATAACTGACATTCAATGAGGAATAGGTTTTATGCCTCCCTCGGTGTTAGAACATAGATACAAAATTTAAATCCTCAATCTTGAAACATTAACTAGAATTAAGACGTTACCTAGTGGTCCTCTGTGATGTTACAGAGATCGTGCATTGTACTGCAGTATTCCTGTATCACCAGTCCAGTCAGGATATCGTGAAACTACTAGACTATGTTCAGGTAATGTGATATTAGTTCATGTTGACGGTAGAGGACATTGTTTGAGTCTAGTGATGATGTCCCCCACAATAAGCAGGTCCAATCCTACCATCAAGGAACTGATCCGTGACCACCTCCTTCCCCCTAGCGCGTCTCGCATTATTATCCCGAATAGTGGTCTTGGGAAACCATCTTTCTATATGCTCCCCAAAATTCACAAAATCGACTATCCAGGACGCCCCATCGTGTCTGCGTGTGCTTACCCGACTGAACACATATCTGACTATCTAGACAGTGTCTTCCAGCCCATCGTTGCCAGTCTTCCCTCATATGTCAAGGACACAAACCATGCACTTAATATCTTCTCTTCTATCTCTCTCTCCCATGGTCGCTCATACCGACTTTTTACCCTTGATGTTTGCTCCCTCTACACCTCTATTCCTCACTCCGACGGCCTCTTGGCTCTACGTTTCTTTCTTGACCAGAGACAATACCCCTCTATGGATACTGCCACCCTTCTCCGCCTTACTGAGCTTGTACTCAACCTCAACACCTTTGAGTTCGATGGTAACTTTTATGACCAGGTTAGTGGAGTAGCCATGGGCACCAAGATGGGCCCCAGCTATGCTTGCCTGTTTATGGGCTACCTTGAGTACCAAATTCTCAATTCATATCAAGGTCCCCTTCCCATCATATACCTTCGGTACATTGATGACTGCTTCGGACTTACCGATCTACCTGAGGATGACCTCTCCAGGTTTATCGACCACATTTGTGGCTATCACAAAGGTATCAAGTTCACATCTTGTATATCCACTTCCTCTGTCACCTTCCTAGATCTTATCGTTTCTTTGGGTACTTCTGGCCTCCACACCTCGGTTTTCTATAAACCCAAGGACGCCCATTGTTATCTTCTCTACACTTCATCCCATTCACCTTCTTGTCGTGATTCTATTTAGTTCTCCCAGTTATTGTTTCTCCGTCGCATCTGCCAGGATGACCAAGATTTCCTTCTACAGGCTAACCTCATGTTAGGTTTCTTCAGCCGCCGGCTTTATCCAGACTCGATCCTCCAGTCTGCCCTCAAGCGGGTCCTCCTTATCTCCCGTCCCGAGGCACTCACTCCTTCCAACCGCCCCCCTTCTGAGAGAACGATACTCACCCTCACATATCATCCTCACAACTTAGTTGCTGTGAGGATACTCAACCGCTACCGTTCCATTCTCCTCTCTGATCCCACTACCCGTCTACTTTTTAGTGATTCCCCGATGATCGCCTTCAAGCGCGACAGGAATTTGGGTGACATTCTGGTTAGGAGCCATCTCCCTCGCTCCCACCCTCAACACTTAGGTACGGCCCCTTGTGGTCGTAACTGTATCACCTGTGCCTATGTGCTCCCTACTGACTCGGTCTTGTTCCCTAATGGACGGTTCGAGATCAAGCATAGCTTCACATATGTGTCCCGCAACATCATTTATGCCATCAAATGCCAACGATGCCACATGACCTATATTGGTGAGTTGTGAGAAGATTAGCGGAAAGATTTGGTGAACATCTACGTGATATCCAACAAAATACTGGTACTCCGGTGACTTCAGCTCCCCTGATCACAATAGCAAAGACGACATCCGTGTCACTGGTATTGTCCTTTGTCACTCTGGCGACCGCAGCCGCTATACTTTGGAAAATCGCCTCATAGTCCAGTATGGTTCGCTGACCCCACGAGGTATGAATGTATCACACTCATACACATAGTTTCCTTTTGGTTGTTCCTTCCCTTTTGCATAGCCTTCTCTACTGCACATATTTGGGTTCTTTGGTCTACTTACTATGCCATGCTATTTATAGTTCTCCTCCTCGAGTCCCTAATGAGACACTTTGGTGTTCTCCTCTATACCTTTTTTTTCTGTGCTCCTTACCCCTTATTTGTTTTTATTGTACCCCACTCTAGGACATCTCACTCTTGCTGCCTTTTGAGCACCTGTTGATCTGCTGTTCTTTTTTTCTTTCTTCTTTGTGTTTGCACACTGACCCCTGTGTGAACTCCTCTGGTTCTGTGTGCATTTGCGCACATTTATGCACGTTTCTGTACGTTCACGACAGCCGCACTTGGTTGCTATTTCCTTTTCGTTTTGACCTCTGTTTACACACAGGATAGATAATTTTGTTTTCTTTAACACATTTCGATTGTTTTTGTTTTGGTTGTTTCGTTATTAGTTTTGTGTGTGTGTTTTTTTGGTTTGTTCCTGCTGAAGGCCTATTAGGCCCAAACGTCGTTTAGTCTGTGTCGTCTACTTATCAAGTAAAGCTTCTTACATACCACTTTTTTCTATTTTTTAAATTGTTCCTGATGATGATCCACCATGATGCTACTGGACATTGTTTGAATCTAGTGATGATGATCCATCATGACGCTACAGGACATTGTTTAAGTCTAGTGATGATGATCCATCAAGACGCTACAGGACATTGTTTAAGTCTAGTGATGATGATCCATCATGACGCTACTGGACATTGTTTAAGTCTAGTGATAATGATCCATCATGACGCTACTGGACATTGTTTGAGTCTAGTGATGATGATCCATCATGGCGCTAAAGGACATTGTTTAAGTCTAGTGATGATGATCCATCATGGCGCTAAAGGACATTGTTTGAGTCTAGTGATGATGATCCATCATGGCGCTAAAGGACATTGTTTAAGTCTAGTGATGATGATCCATCATGGCGCTAAAGGACATTGTTTGAGTCTAGTGATGAGGATCCATCATGGCGCTAAAGGACATTGTTTAAGTCTAGTGATGATGATCCTTCAAGACGCTACTGGACATTGTTTGAGTCTAGTGATGATGATCCTTCAAGACGCTACAGGACATTATTTGAGACTAGCGATGATGATCCATTAAGACGCTACAGGACATTGTTTAAGTCTAGTGATGATGATCCATCATGACGCTACTCGACATTGTTTGAGTCTAGTGATGATGATCCATCATGACGCTACGGGACATTGTTTGAGTCTAGTGATGATGATCCATCATGACAAAACAGGACATTGTTTGAGCCTAGCGATGATGATTAATCCTGACGCTACTGGACATTGTTTGAGCCTAGCGATGATGATTAATCATGACGCTACTGGACATTGTTTGAGTCTAGCGATGATGATAAATCATGACGCTACTGGACATTGTTTGAGTCTAGCGATGATGATTAATCATGACGCTACTGGATATTGTTTGAGTCTAGCGATGATGATCCATCAAGACGCTACTGGACATTGTTTGAGTCTAGCGATGATGATCCATCATGACGCTACTGGACATTGTTTGAGTCTAGCGATGACGGTTCATCATAACACCTTGCTCGGGTATAGGAATGATACTGGTAAAACACAGGCCATGAAGAAACAAGGACAATATTTCAGATATGGAATAGATACAAATGAATGCAAAATAGGATCAGACAGGTTGCTCAGTTAAAGGTGAAGAGGAGTAAAAGCGGAACGAAAAGACATTGTCTTTTATTTGTCCTCGATGGTTATACGTTGCATGTCTTATTTTGCAAGAGGTTTCCTAATATGTGCACACTCAAAATAAATCCCTAAAGGAGGAAATATTTTAGCTGGACGGTTAAAACAAGACTTTACAAAAGAACATTTCGGCTCAAAAAGACCTGTGGGGACACACACTATACAGTGTATAAAAGCAAACAAAAAGCAATTAAGTACAATTAACACATTTAATGCCGAAGAAACGCTAAGTAACGACACTGTGTAACGAATATCTATTTCAATTGTGTCATGTAATATGGTTGGTATAATGAAGATGCAGCCAAAGAAGACAGTGATGCATACGTCATGACCACGAGTAGCATGACAATGGAGGTGATGGCAGTGACCAAGGCATTCAAATGGTTAGAGTCACAAGACTACACCCACGCATATATACTGAGTGATTCGATGAGCATGATAAAAAAAGTTGATGCGGGCTCTATACACATGCAATGGGTAGAGTCGTTGCAGAAATCCAAAATACGTAAGGTTACCTTTGTCTACGTCCCTGGACATGCGGGAGTCCGGGGAAATGAAAGAGCGGCCAGGTTGGCTCGCTGCGCTATCATTGAGGATGGGCAACCAATGGATCGGGCAGACTTCATCAATGCCCTCCGAGATGTGGGAAGAGCACAGGACTTCGACAAACACAGATCCACGTCACTTCTTCGGATGATGGAAATGGGAGTTAAGATGGGCACAACCAGAAATGAGAAACTTAGTGGTCGTATAATAATACTTATCAACCAACATAGAACTGGAGTCGTCAGTCGCTGGACACTGCGGGAATTGCTGAGGAGGGGATCTGAGCACCTATGGACATGTTCGGAGTGCAATGATGATGACCCGTAAATAACTCAATAACTCAATTAAGTTGTAAGTCTTGACTCAGTTATTGATAAGTTGTCTTTAATGACAACTGGTGGACTCATAAACATTGGGTCAGTTGTTACTCCGAGAACGTATAAAAAAAGATCATCATCAAGTGCCGTACCGGTTGTCACAATTATTCCATAATTGTCTGTCCACAATTCGTCTTTTCTACGTTGGTGGTGACTGTTTACCGCGCTACGACACCAAGGTATCTAATATATTCTCTCTTTGTTGACGGCGATCTCTCTTTCCCTGTATTTTGCTAGTTGCCACAATATATTCCAACTTTCTTCTTCTAATGATGTGACCAAAAAATGTCGATTGTTTCTTTGTGACATTTTTAGAATTATTTTTATTTATTTGTTTTTGTTCTCTTTCAGAATGTCGTCGTTTTTGGCCTTTCTAACATCCCGGGGAACTCTCAACATTCTTCCTATAAATCCCATCTCCTTGACCCTAATCGTCTTATCATATGTGCATCTATGCCCATGATTTACTTTCATAGAAAAAAAATATAATGAACAATAACACATTCATTTTCCTTCTGACCACAGCGCAGTATACAGGGAAGACATTTTATTTTTATTTCTTTATCTAGTTAGAAATTATTATTATTTTGTTATTCATTATTTTTTAAAATTTTAAATACATATCTGTGTGTTTGTTGTGTGTTTGTTCTTCATGAAAGCCTATTGAACCGAAACGTCGTTCTAATTTGTGTTGTCCACTTATTACGTAAAGCTTTGATCACACCAGTCTTTCTATTTTTTTTTTTATATATATTTTTTTGATTTCTCCTTACATAAAGAGGAGATGCTCGGCGCGCACTGGGATGCTTGTGAACTGCAGGTTGTAATTTCCATAGCGTTGTTTGTTTAGTCCAGATTCTGAGGTTCTTCGCCTTTAGGCCGTGAGGACCCAAGATTGAGTTTTGTGGCATCAGAATGAAAGATGAACATTGTTCCGCTTGCATGTGGTTTTAGCTGTAAAGTTCTAGAAATGACTGAAGGTTAGCCGAGGTAGAAAGAGAGGAGCATGAGAGAAAGAAAGAAGACGGAAGAATGAGAAGAGAGAGAAAGGGAGAAAGAATAGAGAGAAAAAGAGAGAAGAGAGAGCGAGAGATAAGAGAGAGAGAAAGAATAGAAAGAGAGAATGATAGAACAGAGAAAGAAAGAAAGAAAGAAAGAAAGAAAGAAAGAAAGAAAGAAAGAAAGAAAGAAAGAAAGAAAGAAAGAAAGAAAGAAAGAAAGAAAGAAAGAAAGAAAGAAAGAAAGAAAGAAAGAAAGAAAGGAAGAAAGAAAGGAAGAAAGAAGAGATAGTAAAAGAGAGCAGAGAGAAAAAGAAAAAAATAAATCATAGAGAAAGAAATGATAGAGAAATAGAGATAAAAAACTGTTCTACGACACATCTACCAAATACATCTGATAGTGTATGTGGTGGGGCTCTCGAGGGGACCAGAGAAACAAAGACCGTTTGGTCAATACAACGTGTGAGATTGAGGATTGTTAAAGCAGGTAGAAACATACAGGGTGTTGACGTTAGAATAATCAAGAGATGAGTCATTAAAAGAGAGAGAGTCAGGAGAGAGAGTCAGGAGAGAGTAGTTAGAAAACGACTGAGAGGAGTAGTTAAAAAAGAGAGAGGAGAGAGTAGTTAGAAAACGACTGAGAGGAGTAGTTAAAAAAGAGAGAGGAGAGAGTCGTTAGAAAACGACTGAGAGGAGTAGTTAAAAAAGAGAGAGGAGAGAGTCGTTAGAAAACGACTGAGAGGAGTAGTTAAAAAACAGAGAGGAGAGAGTAGTTAGAAAACGACTGAAAGGAGTAGTTAAAAGAGAGAGAGAGAGGAGAGTAGTTAGAAAACGAATTAAAGGAGTGGTTAAAAGAGAGAGAGAGGAGAGAGTAGTTAGAAAACGACTGAGAGGAGTAGTTAAAAGAGAGAGAAGAGAGAGGAGCAGTTTGAAAAAGAGAGATAGAGGTGAAGAGAGAGAGAGGGAGTAGTTATAGAAAAGAGATCTGAGTTGTCAGAAAGAGAGAAAGGAGTAGTTATAGAAACGAGATATGAGTAGTCAGAAAGAAAGAGAGAAAGAGAGAGAGAGAGAGATAGGAGTAGTTATAGAAAAGAGATTTAAGTAGTCAGAAAGAGAAAGAGAGCGATAGGAGTACTTATAGAAAAGAGATCTGAGTGGTTAGAAAGAGAGAGAGAGAGAGAGAGAGAGAGAGAGAAGTAGTTATAGAAACGAGATATGAGTAGTCAGAAAGAAAGAGAGAGAGAGAGATAGGAGTAGTTATAGAAAAGAGATCTGAGTAGTCAGAAAAAGAGAGTGAGAGATAGGAGTAGTTATGGAAAGAGATATGAGTAGTCAGAAAGAGAGAGAGAGAGAGATAGTACTTATAGAAAAGAGATCTGAGTGGTTAGAAAGAGAGAGAGAAAGAGAAAGAAAGAGAGGGAGAAGTAGTTATAGAAAAGAGATCTGAGTGGTCAGAAAAAGAGAGAGAGAGAGAAGTAGTTATAGAAAAGAGAGTTGAGTGGTCAGAAAGAGAGAGAGAGAGAGAGAAAGAAGTAGATAGAAAAGAGATCTGAGTGGTCAGAAAGAGAGAGAGAGAGAGAGAGAGAGAAAGAGAGAGAGAAAGAGAGAGAGAGAAAGATGTAGTTATAGAAAAGAGATCTGAGTGGTCAGAAAGAGAGAAAGAGAGAGAGAAGCAGTTATAGAAAAGAGATCTGAGTGGCCAGAAAGAGAGAGAGAGAGAGAAAGAGAGAGAGAGAGAAAGAAGTAGTTATAGAAAAAAGATTTGAGTGGTGAGAAAGAGAGCGAGAAAGAGAGGAGTAGTTATAGAAAAAAGAGCGTGGTAGTCAGAAAGAGAGAGAGAAAAAAAACAGACAGAGACAGAAAGAGTTGTTGTGGTTAGAGAAAGATAGAGATTGGTAATTAGGAAAAAAGAGATATAGTTTAATGTTTAGAAAAAGATAGAGTAGTAGTTAGAAAAGAGAAGAGACAACAGTAGTTAGAAAGAAGAGAGAGATAGTAGTAGTAGTAGCTACAAAAAAGAGTGAGAAAGAGAGTAGTTCAAAAAAGAGAGGAGTAGTTCGAAAAAGAAAGAGTGCAGTAATTCGAAAAAGAGGAAGGAGAAGATTAAACAAAACAGTGAGTAGAGTTGGAAAAAGAAAGAAGTATTTCGAAAAAGATAGAGTCAGTTGTAGTCTGAAATAGAGAAATAGGGAGGTAGTTTGGATGTGTATTGAGACATTGTTAGGTGGAAATGGGCGTTTGAAGTAGAGGAGTAAAACAAAACAGAACCTGCTTTAACAATAAAATGAGAATACGAGACGTCGTTTTCATACAAGAAGGATAGTTTTAGATAATCTTTCTTTTTTCTTCTTCGTCTCTTTCTCACTGATACCTAAAAGGTGTCGTAGTTAAATCATTTGTTGTTATTGAGCTGCTCGAATTGTCTGAATTAGTGATTTTCCTTTGTTGTTACATGTCTCTGTCACTGCATCTATCCATCTTCTTCTGGGTCTTCCTCTTGGTCTTTTTCCATGCATTCTCGAGAAGAACGTCCTTGATGGTGATTGGTGAGGATTCATTCTGACCAGGTGGCCAAATCATTTAAGTTGTTGTTGTTCTATATATTCTTGGCAGGGTTTTGTTCCTACCAGTTTTCTTATGGTTTCATTTGCTATTCTATCTCTTCTTGTATTGTTTGTTACTTTTCTCAAGCATATCATCTCACATGTATTGATCTTTCTTAAATGTGATTTAGAAAGGGTCCATGTTTGACTTTCATAGCACAAAGTTGGTTTGAAAATGCTATTTATCATTTGTTGTTTAGCTGGCATAGAAATGTTTGGATGTCTTAACAATAGTGAAAGCTGGTATGTGACAGCATTTGCTTTTTGTATTCTCATGTCAATTCCTCTGTCTAGTTTTCCATCTTCTATAAACATTGTGCACAAGTACTTGAATTCATCTACTTGTTTTATTTCTGTATCTTTGATCTTAATGTTAGATAATGTAATTTAAATGCAATTTAATTATGGAAAGTGCTAGCTTGGTGCAATGAAAGCTTGTTCGTTTGTGCATCACCAATCGATGTTGTAGGTGATCGATTATTGACTGGTCATCCACACATTGTTCTAGTCACAAAGTCTATGGTTAGAGAGCATTACTTATGAAGGACTGTAGATAGCGGTAGGCTTTAGTAGTTACAAAAAGGGTGAGAAAGAGAGAGTAGTTCGAAAAAGAGAGAGTAGTTCGAAAAAGAGAGAGTAGTTCGAAAAAAGAGAGTAGTTCGAAAAAGAGAGAGTAGTTCGAAAAAGAGAGAGTAGTTCGAAAAAGAGAGAGTAGTTCGAAAAAGAGAGAGAGTAGTTCGAAAAAGAGAGAGTAGTTCGAAAAAGAGAGAGTAGTTCGAAAAAGAGAGAGTAGTTCGAAAAGGAAAGTGCAGTAATTCGAAAAAGAGGAAGGAGAAGATTTTTTAAAATCAGTGAGTAGAGTTCAACATTGCGGAGATGAAATTATTTATGATGGTTCTGCTGTCCGAAATTCGAGGCAGTTATTAGATCATGACAGTCTATATATATCTTGCCTCTGGCGTTTTGACAAATGGTAGGTAGCCAGCAATCAAAATAAGTCAGTAGTTTTGGTAAAATATTAGTGTCTTATGCTGGATGCTACTTTGATGAACAGCTTCGCTGGTGGCTGACTTTGCGAATATTGGACAGACAGATCCGTCGGCAGAAGTCTTTATGTAGGTGAATGATATACTGAAACATCGATTGATCATGGCAATCTATATGTAGGTGAATGATAAACTGAAACATCGATTGATCTTGGTAATCTATATGTAGGTAACTGATATACTGAAACATCGATTGATCTTGGTAATCTATATGTAGGTAATTGATATACTGAAACATCGATTTGTCATGGTAATCTATATGTAGGTAACTAATAAACTGAAACATCGATTGGTCATGGTAATCTATATGTAGGTAACTAATAAACTGAAACATCGATTGGTCATGGTAATCTATATGTAGGTAACTAATAAACTGAAACATCGATTGATCTTGGTAATCTATATGTAGGTAACTAATAAACTGAAACATCGATTGGTCTTGGTAATCTATATGTAGGTAACTAATAAACTGAAACATCGATTGATCTTGGTAATCTATATGTAGGTAACTAATAAACTGAAACATCGATTGATCTTGGTAATCTATATGTAGGTAACTAATAAACTGAAACATCGATTGATCTTGGTAATCTATATGTAGGTAACTAATAAACTGAAACATCGATTGATCTTGGTAATCTATATGTAGGTAACTAATAAACTGAAACATCGATTGGTCTTGGTAATCTATATGTAGGTAACTAATAAACTGAAACATCGATTGATCATGGTAATCTATATGTAGGTAACTGATAAACTGAAACATCGATTGATCTTGGTAATCTATATGTAGGTAACTGATAAACTGAAACATCGATTTATCATGGTAATCTATATGTAGGTAACTGATAAACTGAAACATCGATTGGTCTTGGTAATCTATATGTAGGTAACTGATAAACTGAAACATCGATTGGTCATGGTAATCTATATGTAGGTAACTGATAAACTGAAACATCGATTGGTCTTGGTAATCTATATGTAGGTAACTGATAAACTGAAACATCGATTGGTCTTGGTAATCTATATGTAGGTAACTGATAAACTGAAACATCAATTGATCATGACAATCCATATGTAGGTAACATGGATTGCACAAGACAACAATCGGTGTTAAATGCACAAGAAGAATCACACGTAGAATGTCAGGAAAAGCACTGGACGAAGAGTCAACCTGAGACAAAACAAATATACTCAGTGGGGAAAAATGCTGGCCATCCAAAACGGAATGTTAAACTATCTGATTATTGTCATTGTTCTCTCCAGGGAGACACTGGATATTGTGAGATGATCATAAAGCATAGTTAGAACAAGAACTATCTTTACTATACTATCCCATTACCCCGAACTGCCGGTGAGTCTAGGGACATATAGGAAGGGGAGAATACAAGCCGCCTGATCAAAGCAGTCGCCACGAGGTGTTAGGGTCTAAGTTTTTATTTCACACCGCCTCCCCCCCCCCCCGGAATTAAAAAAATCCTTTTGATCCTACCGGTATTCGAACCCATGATCTCTTGCTTTGGAGTACGGCGAGTTATCGACTCTGCTAACCGCTCTCATAGAACACTTAACACTTGATCACTCTAATGAAGGTTATGTTGTTATACATACACAAATGGGTCTGTGTTGCGAGGCGAGAATTCAGCACGGAGTTTCTCATCTCAAAACAAGAAAATAATTATTGTCGAGCAGAGTGGGATTTATTCTGCAAAAAACTCTTGCCATTAATAGAGACTGCAATAGTTGCATATGTCGTCAAGTTGGTTTCAAAGACATGGTTCAATTGGCAGTTTAATGTGACGGACTCTCAGTCAATGTTTTGTAGGATACAAAATAAATGAGTGATATATATGGAGGCCACGAACTGAATAGGATATTTGTATGGATACACTTTTCTGTTTATGAAGGGTATTGTAGCAATGACAGAGTTAACAGGTTATCTTTGGATGAACAAGGGCGACGTTTTGAAAGTTCTGAATGATTGTATGTTAGATATCGGCACGACTCTCAGCCTGTATGTCTACAGTTTAAATTACAACGTTGGACGTGTTGGAATCGAACCAATTAGGAATACAACTGTGGACAGGTTGGAACCGAACCAATTAGGAATACAACGTTGGGCAGTTGGAGTTACGTGTGCACAGTCAATAAACTACTAAAACCATCAATGAGTACATGTTTTGTCATCTGTCAAAGACGACTAAGCACCTACGGGTCTGCCCAAAGTGCTGTGATATCAACATTAACAGCACTGAAGGGCCTATTGTATTACCATTGCTAAAATTGTTTTCATGCGAGAAACACGTCAACTGCTGTTTCATCCTTGTCAACACTGGGTAGAGATAGAACCTAGTCACCAACAGGGTTGTTCTCCTTTTATTTCTTCTTTCCCTCCTAATTTGCCTTCCAACATTATGGAAGATGTAGTTTCCGATCTTTGGCTCTTCTGTTGACCTCTGCTACTGTTGTTTCCAAGTGTTTCTAATGCTCGTCATTCCAGATTTTACGTGGTCGGCCGATGAGTCTGATGTTTTCGCAACGTTTATTAAAGGTTCTTTGTATTGTTTTTTTGACAGTACTTTTCCATCGCGTGGCCAAACCATTTTATCTGTAGTTTCTTTATGTATTCAATGGAGGGAGTTCTTTCTACCATTTTCTCAGTTTATTTTGGGTTTATATCCGATCTTACCTCTCATGCTGTTTCTTGCCACGCGCCTAACACATTTAATTTTGGTAGTGCTTATTTTGCTTATTGTTCTTCTTTGTAGTGTCCAGGTCTGGCAGTGGCAGAACAGCGTAAATGAAGACAGTGTTGCAGGATGCCCGCTTAGCCTCTAATGTTATATCCTTATTGAACAGAAGTGGTGCCACGTGTCCCCTGAGTTGACAAGCTGGGTGAATATAGAAATCTCGTGACATAACTTCTTGTTTTCACCGCTCACTAACCGCTGCTCTGTCTGGTCTAAGGGCACTGTGCTCCATTTAAATATTCACTACGTACGGCTCATTTGCACCGATACTCGTAATCTTCACATTTGTATGAAAAGACATAAGAAATACACAAGGCAACACAAGAAATGGAGATTGTTAAACTACAGAACTTTCTTAAAGCAGTTTTGTTGATTTCCGGTCTGGCTATTATTGACTACGTGTGTTATCAAGCGTAGCGGGTAAAGTAGATTTTGATTTAGAAATGAAAGCGCTAGATCCGTTGTGTCTTAAGTAACGTTTTTTTTAATAATTACATATTCATTGCTTCTGCAAAGGAGAAAAGATTACAGCAGTTTCTGCTGTCCTTTGATGGCATTCTATGGCGCTATTCAAAAGGAAGCGTATTGTGCCCACTATTCTCTCCGAGATTTTTGAATTGCTCAGAAAATCTTGTCATAATCACGATTGAATAAGTAACGTTATGTCATTAAACCCCCCAGGATTTGGTTTTGCGATATCACTGATTCAATCACTCTGTCAATCTTGTTTGTGTGTAGCTGAAACATGAACTTTCAGTATTAGAGATTCAAAGACTTTGGTCTGTCTTTGAAATAAAATAATAAAGGGGGAATTAACTTGGCCAAGCAAACAGGAATCGATGAGGGAAGGTCAAACCGATACCGAAAAATGCATTCCTAAAGTCGGATGTTTTGGTTCAAATAGCGCAGTAATGCATTTACTTCTAGTTCATATTTATTTTGTTTGAGAGAGAACGACAAGGATGGTAATTGTCAGACGAATGTAGATGTAGCACGAGATGTGCTGTGGATACTACAATACTATGTACGTGTTACAGTACTACAATACTCTGTACAAACTACAGTGCTACAATATTTTTTACATTCTTCTGTTAATACAGCCCCGCAGTTATCTGTACTTACGACAGTACTATAATACTCTCTACGTGCAAGAATACTACATTTCTCTGTACATACTACAGTATTACAATACGATATACCTACTATAGCATGACATCACTGTGCACTGAAAAAGGTCCAGATAAACTGGTAAACCACATGATGCGACAAAGATATTTAAAAAATGAAACAACGCGCCATCAACAAACGCTACGAGAACACCAGATAAAATGGCCAACCAATTCCAGATTTAGACAAGAACACACGATCCAAAGATGATACTTGAAGATGGCATGTATATTATTTGGCAGTCGTCCACTATCATCTTCTTCTTCTTCTACCTCTTTCCTTCCTCATTTGCCTTTCAGCGTCAAGGGGAGATATAATTTACGGTCTTTTGCTCTTCTGTTCGCCTCTGCTGCTATTTTATTTTTATATTTTGATTTTCTTTTTCCCTCTGCTGCTGTATGTTTCCTATTTCTACTAATATTCCGTCAATCCATCTTTTTCGTGGTCAGCCGTTGGGTCTGGTGTTCTCACGACGTTTATTGAAAGCTCATTGTGCTGAGTTTTGATCTTTCTGCCTTGTCACGTGGCCAGATCATTTTATCTGCTGTTACCTTATATATTCTATGGCTGGAGTTATTCTTAGTTTTTTTTTCTCAGTTCTTCATTTCTATCAGGCACGTAAATTGCGTCTGTGTAAAGCGGAAGTTACACCACGGGAAACAATCTTAGCTGACAGGCTAAGTTGCATTAGTGAAGTGGGAGAAATCTACTGAGAATATCAACCGCATGGGCAGTATACTTGCGACAGTAGGTGATCCGGAGGAATCAGAAATGTTCAAAGGCCTAGAGAACAAAACAGTGAAGTATGTTGAACATATGTGGCATATTCGGGTTACAAAAGAACATGACTGACCATCGTGGAAAAGAAAGAATTCTCACCACAAATCATTCTAGAGAAAACGACAATATATGTCAGAACACAAGAGCTTAAACAAACTCAGTAAACACGAGGAAACAAAGATATTACTCTCAGAACAGATTGCATCAGAGTACATCTACACAAGATAGGATTCAGTGACTTTACAGCATGCGACTGGAGCATCCAGACAAACTCCACTGTATTTCCTGCAAGACTGCACAGCTCTCAACACAGGAACATCCAGACAAACTCCACTGTATTTCCTGCAAGACTGCACAACTCTCAACACAGGAACATCCAGACAAACTCCACTGTATTTCCTGCAAGACTGCACAACTCTCAACACAGGAACATCCAGACAAACTCCACTGTATTTCCTACAAGACTGCACAACTCTCAACACAGGAACATCCAGACAAACTCCACTGTATTTCCTGCAAGACTGCACAACTCTCAACACAGGAACATCTAGACAAACTCCACTGTATTTCCTGCAAGACTGCACAACTCTCAACACAGGAACATCCAGACAAACTCCACTGTATTTCCTGCATGACTGCACAACTCTCAACACAGGAACATCCAGACATACTCCACTGTATTTCCTGCATGACTGCACAACTCTCACCACAGGAACATCCAGACAAACTCCACTGCATATCCTACAAGACTGCATCACTCCTAACACCCTATCATGCCCTATGAACACAAATGTGGCCCGCAAAAAGTTATAGGGGACTGGGTAGAGACTTTAAACCCACGGCTATAGCTGACCGCTGAAGAAGTAAAACATCAGAGACAACTCTGACGAGCACCTCAAACAAGAGGCGCAAGCCTCATGAGTTCTCTTCAATACCCCACCACATCCCCACTCCCGAAGGACAGAACTTGCTGTAAATACAAACACGGGAGAGCAGAACACAACATAATGACGACTGTGTATGTAATCCAATCTTTGGAAGTTCGCATTCCGACTCCGGATGTGTAAAAACAAGAAATAAATGTCCAGGAATAGAACTGATCGTGTACTTATGGAAGCCAAGGAAAGATTTACTTTATGTAGCACGCAACCCGAGCTGGTCGAAGTCATCCAGCAGCCCACAAAAGTGCAGTGGAAGCTGCAAGAACACACAGACAAAAATGGATTGGAAGCGGTTGCTACTATCAGTCTTATCTGACTCAGCTAATATAAGAGATTGTAAATCTTACTCGGCAACAACGACTTTACACTGCTTGGTGAAGTAACCGGTTATCATCATCATCATTGAGTGCCGTCTCCGCGACGAAGGTTGGCTACCATGGAGCGCCATTTTGCTCTATCTCTTGCTTTGATGGTGCAGGTTGTCATCGGTTGATTTGTCCATCTTTTGATGTTACTCGTCCATGTTAATCTTGGTCTGCCTCTGCCTCTTTTACCTTGTATTTTCCCCTCCAGGATCACTTTCAGTAGGCTGTTGTGTCTTTTAACATGGCCTAAGAATCGCATTTGTCTTGTTCTAATTGTGTTCAGAAGTTCTCTTTTCATTTTTAGTTGTTTTAAGACTTTGTCGTTTGTTTTCTTTTCCTTCCATCCAATTCTACCTATTCTTCTATATATCCACATTTCAAAGGCTTCAATTCTCTGTTCTGTTTTCTTGTCTAATGTCCATGTTTCAGCACCATATAGGAATATTGAGAAGATGTAACATTTTGCTATTCTTAGTTTTAGCTCTGGTGTTATTTGTTTTGATGTTAGTATGTCCTTGATGACATTAAAGTTACTTTTTGCCATTCCTATTCTTTTGTTTATTTCAGTTGTACATTTTCCATCACTGGTTATAGTATGTCCAAGGTAGTTATAATTCTGAACTGTCTCCAGGTCTATTCCTTCAATTTTGATATCCACTTGTGGGTTTTGAGTATTTTTTTTGTTTATGATCATAGTTTTAGTCTTTTTGATATTCATATCTAGTCCATATTTTTTGCTTGTCGTGTTTATTTCATTAAGTAATTGTTGTAGGTCTTTAGGATTTTCTGCTAGTAGTACAGTATCGTCAGCATATCTTAGGTTATTGATTATCTTTCCATTAATTTGTAGGCCTGGCATCTCTATGATGTTTTTAAAGATTTGCTCAGTGTATAGATTGAACAAGCTTGGTGATAGGATGCATCCTTGTCTTACTCCTCTTTTTATATCAATGGGTGTAGAGAACTCTTTGTTATATTTTATTATTGCTGTTACCGGTTATACCTATCTAATATAGTACACACATGAAACGTCTCAAGAGAACCGATATATCGGTGATATTATCAAAATAAATGTTTGAGATTGTTTACATATTGAAGAAGATAAATAATTCATATCCATCTATCTATCTGGCTCGGATAGGAGGGTGTGAGTGATTTTAGCGATGTAGACAATATACCACGATGAAATTATTGGGTACAATAAATTAACATTGACAGAAAGATATATGTGGTATTATCTGAAAAAATGAAAAAGAAAGAGATGCAGAATAAAAGAGAATGCTCTTCTATGTTAGTGATGTGACTCAATAAGGGTATTTAGTATCCGCCATTGCTACCATTGGGAGCCGCGATAGCTCAGTGGCTAGTAAACTGGACTACTAATGACAATAAACGGCTTCCAGGTTCACCCAGTCTTAATAGGTACCGGATTTTTTTTTTAAAGTAAAGCGGCACGGGCGTAATACCGATCAGATTACTTAAAAAACATGTTACGAAGGTCTGTAAAAAATTATGATCACTAACACCATATTCCTTATACGCCACGAGGCGTGGCGAGACACTTTACATATTTTTTTATTGCTACCACTAGTTAACAGTCACTGTCGCCGGATTTGTTTTCACTTCACACCGAGTTTATTATGAGATCAATCCGAGTCAATCATCATCATCATCATCATGTGCCATACCGTTTGGCGTAGGTGATCATGTCCCTCCACAATCTTCTATCTACAGTGCATCGTATCAGTTCTGTTGTGGACTGTTTTCCATGCCATGACACCAAGCTATCCAGTATTTTCTCTCTTTGTCGTCCGCGATCTCTCTTTCCTTTTATTTTGCCAGTTGTAACCAAGTATTCCAACTTACCTCTTCTCATGATGCGCCCGAAAAATGTTGATTGTTTCTTTCTGATGTTTTTTAAGAGCTCAATTTTTATGAGATCAATAATAGACAAAAAAGGAATTGAAGTCAACGGTCACAACATAAATAATTTGCAATATGTGGATGACACAGTCTTAATAGCAGAGACAGAGAATGAGCTACAAGAAATGATAGATATAGTAGTAAAAGAAAGCAACAAAAAAGTCTGAATAGTAAGAAAACAGAAGTAATGGTCATATCAAAGAAACAATCATCACAATCATGCATCATAAAAATAAACAGGACTAATCTGAAACAAGTGCAACGCGTCAAATATTTGGGCACAATAATAACATCAAATGGAAGATGCACCACAGAAATAAAAAGCAGAACAGCCGACACCAAAATAGCATTTCAGAAAATTAAAAACATATTATGTAACAAATCTGTCAGTATAAGTGAGAAAGAGAGTTCATCGGTGCTATATAGAACCAATTCTGACCTATAGAAGCGAACCATGGACAGTAGACAAACAAATGAAAAGACGATTAAAGGCCACAGAGATGGGAATTCTCAGAAGAATGTTGAAAGTTACCTGGACAGCTAAAAGGACCAATGAAGAAATTCTCAAAGAGGTCAACACAAAAAGGGAGCTCCTTAAAAACACGATAAAGAAACAATCAACATTTTTCGGACACATCATGAAAAGAGGAAAGTTGGAATACTTGATTACAGCAGGCAAAATAAAAGGAAAGAGAGATCGCGGACGACAAAGAGAGAAAATACTGGATAGCTTGGTGTCATGGCATGGAAAACAGTCAACAACAGAACTTATACGATGCACTGTGGATAGAAGATTGTGGAAGGACATGATCGCCTACGCCAACCGGTATGGCACATGATGATGATGAGTTAACAGTCAACGTCAGCATATTCTTTCATGAGCTCACGAGTCCAAACGACTGACACCGCCGAGTGGGAGCTAAGAACGCGAGGGTAAAATCACACTGGGCAGTGTTCTTCATGAATAGGCAACGGTACGTTACGAAACGTCGTGCAACTTGCCAATCTCAGTGGATCAGAAGATTTCGTCACAGGCGGGTTAACAGCTTCATTCCGTGACGGCTGGGAGATTTAACTGGGTCTTACCAGATTGCGGTGTTGGAAATGAATTTCTGGATCACACCTACGTGTATAAAAATATCGCTTTCTTTTAAACGTAGAGATCCACTAAATGGCGGTTAGAGAGCATTGAGACCCACTGATTAACGAATATAAAAAATACATAGAGACCCACTGACTAGGGAATATAATAAATAGAGACCTACTGATTATCAAATATAATAAATAGAGACCCACTGACTAGCGAATATAATAAATAGAGCCCCACTGACTAGCGAATATAATAAATAAAGACCCACTGATTATCAAATATAATAAATAAAGATCCACTGATCATCAAATATAATAAATAGAAACGCACTGACTAGCGAATATAATAAATAGAGACCCACTGAGTAGCGAATATAATAAATAGAGACCCACTGAGTAGCGAATATAATAAATAGAGACCCACTGCTTAACGAATATAATAAATACACAGAGACCCATTGACTAACAATATAAAGGTAAAGGTATGCACGAGACTTGAACCGGCGTCTTAGCACGCGAGTTTCCACCCATATGTGCTCGGCCGCCTATCTAGAAATGTTCGGATATTTCTGTATAGTGTCGCCTCAAGCATCGAAACTCAGATGCGAGGCAACATTCCTCACCTCCCCAGGGTAATACCCTGGTACCCATTTCTGCCAACAGCTGGGTCGACCGTGGGGGTATTTTTTTTCCCAACCGTGAGTACAACTCACACTGCTCCCAGCGGGAATCGAACACGGGTTGTCCGAACGTAGGTAGTCCAGTCGGGTGGTTTTCCCAACTCTGCTACCGAGGCCCTCTAGCAATATAATAAATACATAGTGACTACTGACTAACGAATATAATAAATACATAGTGACCACTGACTAACGAATATAATAAATACACAGAGATCACTGACTAACGAATATAATAAATACATAGTGACCACTGACTAACGAATATAATAAATACATAGTGACCACTGACTAACAAATATAATAAATACATAGAGACCCACTGACTAGCGAATATAATAAATAGAAACCCACTGATTAGCGAATATAATAAATACATAGAGATCCACTGACTAACGAATATAATAAATAGATAGAGACCCACTGACTAGCGAATATAATAAATAGAGACCCACTGACTAGCGAATATAATAAATACATAGTGACCACTGACTAACGAATATAGTAAATAGAGACCCACTGACTAGCGAATATAATAAAAAGAGACCCACTGAATAACGAATATAATAGGTAGAGAACCATTGACTATCTTCTATAATGAATAGACCACAGCTGCTTGATGATGGTGTCTTAGCAGTCTTGTTAAATTCTCTCAGTTCTAAAACATGTGTAAGTATAAATCTACTGTAGTCAATTAAAAATAATCACAGGAGACGCCTTAACGTAATTCTTACAAATATGTGGTCATACTATTATTTTACACCAGAAAGGGTCACATTTGTAAACTTTTGAAATATTTATTTTCGTAAACGTCATTGGACTAAAATATCTTCTTCTGCTTCTTTCCTTTTCTTTGGCCTCTTTCAGAACATTTTTATTACTCTTCTTAGCTGTCCATGGTATTCTCAACATTCTTCTGTAAAACCATATTTCTACAGACTCCAGTGATTTTCTTGTCTATTGTCCTATTGTCCATGATTCACATCCATATGTTAAGACTGACTCTACATAACATTTAAGAACTCTTTTTCTTGTTCCTATTGTCAAAAATGGATTGCATAATCACCTAACTAGTAGATAGAATGTTCAGAGGTCACCTAACTAGTAAATAGAATGTTCAGAGAACACCTAACTAGTAGATAGAATGTTCAGAGAACACCTAACTAGTAGATAGAATGTTCAGAGAACACCTAACTAGTAGATAGAATGTTCAGAGAACACCTAACTAGTAGATAGAATGTTCAGAGATCACCTAACTAGTAGATAGAATGTTCAGAGATCACCTAACTAGTAGATAGAATGTTCAGAGATCACCTAACTAGTAGATAGAATGTTCAGAGAACACCTAACTAGTAGATAGAATGTTCGAGAACACCTAACTAGTAGATAGAATGTTCAGAGATCACCTAACTAGTAGATAGAATGTTCAGAGATCACCTAACTAGTAGATAGAATGTTCAGAGAACACCTAACTAGTAGATAGAATGTTCGAGAACACCTAACTAGTAGATAGAATGTTCAGAGAACACCTAACTAGTAGATAGAATGTTCAGAGGTCACCTAACTAGTAAATAGAATGTTCAGAGAACACCTAACTAGTAGATAGAATGTTCAAAGTACACCTAACTAGTAGATAGAATGTTCAGAGAACACCTAACTAGTAGATAGAATGTTCAGAGAACACCTAACTAGTAGATAGAATGTTCAGAGAACACCTAACTAGTAGATAGAATGTTCGAGAACACCTAACTAGTAGATAGAATGTTCAGAGACCACCGAACTAGTAGATAGAATGTTATGAGATCACCAAACTAATAGATATAATGTTATGAGATCACCAAACTAATAGATGGAATGTTCAGAGAACACCTAACTAGTAGAAAGAATGTTCAGAGACCACCTATCTAGTAGATAGAATGTTCAGAGATCACCTAACTAGTAGATAGAAAAGTTCGAGAACACCTAACTAGTAGATAGAATGTTCAGAGATCACTTAACTAGTAGATGCAATGTTCGAGAACACCTAACTAGTAGATAGAATGTTCGAGAACACCTTTCTAGTAGATAAAATGTTCGAGAACACCTAACTAGTAGATAGAATGTTCAGAGATCACATAACTAGTAAATAGAATGTTCAGAGATCACCTAACTAGTAGATAGAATGTTCAGAGATCACCTAACTAGTAAATAGAATGTTCAGAGATCACCTAATTAGTAGATAGAATGTTCAGAGATCACCTAACTAGTAGATAGAATGTTCAGAGATCACCTAACTAGTAGATAGAATGTTCAGAGATCACCTAACTAGTAGATAGAATGTTCAGAGAACACCTAACTAGTAGATAGAATGTTCGAGAACACCTAACTAGTAGATAGAATGTTCAGAGATCACCTAACTAGTAGATAGAATGTTCAGAGATCACCTAACTAGTAGATAGAATGTTCAGAGAACACCTAACTAGTAGATAGAATGTTCGAGAACACCTAACTAGTAGATAGAATGTTCAGAGAACACCTAACTAGTAGATAGAATGTTCAGAGGTCACCTAACTAGTAAATAGAATGTTCAGAGAACACCTAACTAGTAGATAGAATGTTCAAAGTACACCTAACTAGTAGATAGAATGTTCAGAGAACACCTAACTAGTAGATAGAATGTTCAGAGAACACCTAACTAGTAGATAGAATGTTCAGAGAACACCTAACTAGTAGATAGAATGTTCGAGAACACCTAACTAGTAGATAGAATGTTCAGAGACCACCGAACTAGTAGATAGAATGTTATGAGATCACCAAACTAATAGATATAATGTTATGAGATCACCAAACTAATAGATGGAATGTTCAGAGAACACCTAACTAGTAGAAAGAATGTACAGAGACCACCTATCTAGTAGATAGAATGTTCAGAGATCACCTAACTAGTAGATAGAAAAGTTCGAGAACACCTAACTAGTAGATAGAATGTTCAGAGATCACTTAACTAGTAGATGCAATGTTCGAGAACACCTAACTAGTAGATAGAATGTTCGAGAACACCTTTCTAGTAGATAAAATGTTCGAGAACACCTAACTAGTAGATAGAATGTTCAGAGATCACATAACTAGTAAATAGAATGTTCAGAGATCACCTAACTAGTAGATAGAATGTTCAGAGATCACCTAACTAGTAAATAGAATGTTCAGAGATCACCTAATTAGTAGATAGAATGTTCAGAGATCACCTAACTAGTAGATAGAATGTTCAGAGATCACCTAACTCGTAGATAGAATGTTCGAGAACACCTAACTAGTAGATAGAATGTTCAGAGAACACCTAACTAGTAGATAGAATGTTCGAGAACACCTAACTAGTAGATAGAATGTTCGAGAACACCTAACTAGTAGATAGAATGTTCAGAGATCACCTAACTAGTAGATAGAATGTTCAGAGACCATCTAACTAGTAGATAAAATGCAGAAAAAAGAACATAGCAAGAACTTAGTGTCATATAGACCAAACTGCAAACAGAGAATCAGACAAGGAACATGGTAAGCAGAGTGACTAATTTACGAAGTATATAAAGAGCTGCACTGGTAAAGACAGAAAGAGACAGAAAATTATATTGACAGGCTGGGAGATAGAGAAACTGATAGACATGCAGAAAAATATAGAGGGAATGAAATAGATAGTTTGATAGTTAGTGAAGAGACTAGCCTTACCAACAGACAGACTGTGCACGGGCAGGACTGGGAAGCAATGTAGATAGGGAAACTGGTGGGTAGTTGGAAGGATGGATGGATGGATGGATGGATGGATGGATGGATGGATGGATGGATGGATGGATGGATGGATGGATGGATGGATGGATGGATGGATGGATGGATGGATGGATGGGTGCTTCGATTTACAAAAAGACGCGCTGTGAAGGAGAAACAGGCGGGCAGGTAGGTATAAAGACAGACGGATGGGCGGACGGATATAGACAGATAGACAGACAGACGGATGGGCGGACGGATATAGACAGATAGACAAACAGACGGATGGGTGGACGGATATAGACAGAAAGACAGACAGACGGATGGGCGGAAGGATATAGACAGATAGACTGACGGATGGGCGAACAGATATAGACAGATAGACAGACAGACGGATGGGCGGACGGATATAGACAGACAGACAAACGGATGGGCGGACGGATATAGACACATAGACAGACAGACGGATGGGCGGACGGATATAGACAGATAGACAGACAGACGGATGGGCGGACGGATATAGACAGATAGACAGACGGATGGGCGGACGGATATATACAGATAGACAGACAGACGGATGGGCGGACGGATATAGACAGATAGATAGACAGATAGACAGATAGACAGACGGATGGGCGGACGGATATAGACAGACAGACAGACAGACAGACAGACAGACAGACAGACAGACAGACAGATAGATAGATAGATAGATAGATAGATAGATAGATAGATAGATAGATAGATAGATAGATAGATAGATAGATAGATAGATAGATAGATAGATAGATAGATAGATAGATAGATAGATAGATAGATAGATAGATAGATAGATAGATAGATAGATAGATAGATAGATAGATAGATAGATAGATAGATAGATAGATAGATAGATAGATAGATAGATAGATAGATAGATAGATAGATAAAGCGGACAGACAGTTAGATAGACAGTTAAACAGACAGATAGACAGATTATTTAGAATATTTCTTTTGCCTTTTTTGCTTTCTGGTCTCCAATAGGATAGAGGGAACAATATAGCACAATTACAACTAGCCTCAACCGGAAATGACACATTAAGGGGCATGCACCCTTCCAGCAAAAACAGCGTCTGGAGTTGTCGCTTCATGATTTGGAATCGTCCCTTCTTGAGAGTGAGTGAGACAGAAAGGAAGTAACAATCGTCGACATGTCTGTCTCTTCTCACACAAATCCCTGATTTCTTTTTAATCTTATCTCAACTCCTTCCTTTATTGATTGTTATTTTGTGTTTAGAAATCATGTTGTTTGTTGACTGCAGTTAGTTAAATTGTCACCCTTCCTGGGCACTTTTGTGAAAGGCAAAATTGTTGTTAGTGGGATCTGGAACTTCTCACAGAGAGATTCTAGTTTACGCGGCAAGCGACTATTTATCTGCAATATTTGAAGAAAAAAATCCGAGGGCTGTTCTGGTTCTAGATTGGTAGCTCTTTATTTTTAAAGTAAAGAGATTGTCATTTAGAGAGTATTATTCATCTTTTACCAGCAATTTCTCATGGATAGCCATTACTTCCTCAGTGGGTGTTGTCTGGAGGAATTGAAATGCGCAAAAGGAAAGCACAGAGTTGGAACAAAGAAGAAAATGAACTGCAGAAATGGAAGAATTGAAATAAATTGTAGAGGACAGATATTGTTTTAATAGCGACAGCTTGTGTCTATAGTCTACAGTATTTTTACAACAGAAAGGTGCGACCAACTAAAACAGTTTATCTATGAGATCATATTCATCACATAATCCATAATTGTGGCGGAAAATGGTCATTAACATAATGGTCCACATACGTCACATGATATAGTAGTGGATACTTTACAATTATCACTTTTAAAAATACCTTTACAGTTCTAATTGATGAGGCCGGCGTTTTTAGTATCCGGTTTTGTTGTTGTTCGTTTGTATACAAAAGCTTTATATCTCAAGCAAAGTCCTGCATTTTGCGCGAATATTACGTGTTCTCTGTCCTCCGAAGATGGAGTTATCTGAATGTGCGGTGACGGACCCCTATCTGAATGTGCGGTGACGGACCCCTATCTGAATGTGCGGTGACGGAGCCCTGTGCACACGGCTACCTGGTAAAAACGGATTAACAAACAAAATCCCGTTCCTAGTCTCTAGGGACATCGTCAGAGGTAAAAGCTGGCGAATGCAAGAAAAAAAACATGTTCCCAGTTTCACACTCGTAGCCGTGCGCTCTGATGTCCCTCGCCATAGTGCAGATATTCTCCAACATCACAGGTACTCTCGTTTCTTTAATCATTTAGAGTTCTGACGTTTTTGGGTAGAAATGTTCATATCAATTTTGCCAAGGGCAGCATCCATTTTTTGGGTTGCTCTTTTCGGTTTCCAGCTGTCAAGAGATCTTTAACCTGCGCAGCGTGCACACTGGGCTCTTTGTTTATTATTATCCAGGATAACCATACTCACTGCCTAGAAACCAGAGGAAGGTAAATCAATAATATAAACCACTTACCGGAAGTGAAAACTTCCCCCGACATGTAAGTGGGTTCGAATCCTGGGCCCTCTCGTCCAGAGACAGACGTCTTACCTCGAGACCACCCACATGAGTCCGGTTCTGAAAACAGGTAAATGCATTCTTATATAAGTGTGAAATGTGTCTTGTCTTTACGTTCAATAACTCGACGATACTTTACCGTGATGTTTTACTTTCACTAGCTCAGTAAATAGAGGAATCATTTCAATCTAATTCGACTGGACAAGTTTCTGCCTTACAGAGAAAATATTTACCTTGACTGAAAAGTAAGCCATTCAACTTTCAGGTGCAATACACTTTAGATCTATGGACAAGACGATACTAAAACAACATAACTGAATCATAGACCGACCCGTACATGTGTTTATTTGCTAAACTCTGGCATCAGTAGAACATAGGATATTAATTAAAGCTGTTAGTTCACGACCAGCAATGGTACTATGTGTCGTAAAGATAGTTAATTCACCGGGTTAGTGCATATAATGTTTCTTTTGTGTCAACTGCAGAATCTTGCGAGAATATAATTTATAACCTAGGACTCGTTTGTAATGTATTTGTCAAACGAATGGCAAATGAGAGCGTGAGTATCTCAGATTGTGAAATCGTCTTTTCGGTCGACTAAAAAAACAAGATTGTGTCTATTGTGAGTATTTTATGTATCAAAAATAGCTGCTTGTTTAATTTCTTTGCTGGAAGCATGGTGGAATACTTCACAATGTAGAGAGTGGAAAGACGAGCAAAAGTAGACATTTTAATTGAACTAAACACTACAACTAATCAACAGATGAAGTGTAAGACATTACAGTACTAAAAAGACTTTTTAAAATGTGTACAGTACCCATTTATAATAATATCTTAATTATTAATTGTGAATTGTTTCTGGAAGACACAGCGGGAAAAGTTGGCTGTGTTCACTTTTTGTGCGGTTTCGCCTCATGTCTTTTGGCGTGTGCTGAGACTGCTATGATGGGGACAAATCTACCATTCTTTGTTTGGGAGATGAGATAGTAATTCGGATGATTTCCCTGCCAGGGGCGGCTGAGGAAGTATGGATTTGAATTCGTTTGCAGTGATACCGGGGCCTTCCATAACCATAACAGCTGAAAATCAAAACGATCTCTATCTGTTGTTTCAGACATATTGTTATAAATAATGATACTAATTTACTGTTGTTTGTAAAAGTAACAACGCATTGCCAGTTTTTTTCAATCTTCCTAACATCAGTTTGTCACTTGATTTGGTCGAGATTGACATTTAATAGGCACATTTACTTTCATAGTGGAATAAAAACATGTCGGGTTTCCAACGACAAACTGGTACAGTCATGAAATGAACCGTTATCAAGACAAAATTATTGCGTACCGAATACCGGAGATGCGATCTTCTAAACGGGCAAGTCCCATATAGGAGCTTACGTGGATGTAACTGGTTCTCAAAATGAAAAGTATCATCTCAGTGAATGTCATGGTATTACTGAATAACAACCAAAATAGATAAAGTTGTCAAAATGTCATGGCCAAACAAGGACGTCTTATAGGAACTACTTATCATCATCAAGTACCGGGCCTACTGGCGTAGGTGATCATGTCTCTCCACAACTTTCGATCTCGACAGTTCTTTATCATTTCTGTTGTTGACCTTCTGCCAAGCCATTCTCTTAAGCTGTCTGGTATCTTTTCTCTTTGTTTCCCTCTATCTCTTCGTCCCTCAATTTTCCCAGCTGGAGAACTACTTAAAGAGCGTAATAAAAATTAAAAACATATGGTCACGGCAAAAAAAGAGAAGCATTTAGTCTCTTTTCTCATTTCTTGTACAAGTATACCGAATTCAACATTTTCTTTTTAGTACAATTCATTTTTTCACATCGATAATAAAGGTTAATGGGAATGAGGTTAATCATTTCCTGTGTGGTAAGAGTGAGGTTCAGTATTTACTAGGTGGTAAGAGTGAGGCTCAGTATTTACTAGGTGGTAAGAGTAAGGTTCAGTATTTGCTAGGTGGTAAGAGTAAGGTTCAGAATTTACTAGGTGGTAAGAGTAAGGTTCAGTAATTACTAGGTGGTAAGAGTGAGGCTCAGTATTTACTAGGTGGTAAGAGTAAGGTTCAGTATTTACTAGGTGGTAAGAGTAAGGTTCAGTATTTACTAGGTGGTAAAAGTGAGGTTTCAGTATTTACTAGGTAGTAAGAGTGAGGTTTCAGTATTTACTAGGTGGGTAAGAGTGAGGTTTCAGTATTTACTAGGTGGTAAGAGTGAGGTTTCAGTATTTACTAGGTGGTAAGAGTGAGGTTTCAGTATTTACTAGGTAGTAAGAGTGAGGTTTCAGTATTTAATAGGTGGTAAGAGTGAGGTTTCAGTATTTACTAGGTGGTAAGAGTGAGGTTTCAGTATTTACTAGGTGGGTAAGCGTGAGGTTTCAGTAATTACTAGGTGGTAAAAGTGAGGTTTCAGTATTTACTGGGTGGTAAGAGTGAGGTTTCAGTATTTCCTGTGTGGTAAGAGTGAGGTTCAGTATTTACTGGGTGGTAAGAGTGAGGTTCAGTATTTACTAGGTGGTAAGAGTGAGGTTCAGTATTTACTAGGTGGTAAGAGTGAGGTTCAGTATTTACTAGGTGGTAAGAGTGAGGTTCAGTATTTACTAGGTGGTAAGAGTGAGGTTCAGTATTTACTAGGTGGTAAGAGTGAGGTTCAGTATTTACTAGGTGGTAAGAGTGAGGTTCGCGGTTGGCTTACCACGGCAACAGCCGGGTTCGTACCCTGGCGAGGGCACCTGGGTTTTACTAATTCCCTAAAAATTAGTGGGAGCCGCGATAGCTCAGTGGTTAGTGAACTGGACTACTACGGACAAGGGGTAGGGTTCGATCCCAACCGACGGCTCCGGGTTCACCCAGCCTTAAATGGGTACCGGATTTTTTCTGAGAAAGTAAAGCAGCACGGGCGTAATACCGACCACATTACCCCAAAAATCATGTGCTGAAGGTCTGTAAAATATAGGGTCACTAACACCATATTTCCCTATACGCCACTTGGCGTGACGGGGGGTACTTTACTTTTTTTTTTTTACTAAGAGTGAGGTTCAGTATTTACTAGGTAGTAAGATTGAGGTTCAGTATTTTCTAGGTGGTAATAGTGAGGTTCAGTATTTCCTGTGTGGTAAGAGTGAGGTTCAGTATTTACTAGGCGGTAAGAGTGAGGTTCAGTATTTACTAGGTGGTAAGAGTGATGTTTCAGTATTTACTAGGTGGTAAGAGTGAGGTTCAGTATTTCCTGTGTGGTAAGAGTGAGGTTCAGTATTTACTAGGTGGTAAGAGTGAGGTTCAGTATTTACTAGGTGGTAAGAGTGAGGTTCAGCAAAACCTACCCAGGAGCAGATATTAATTCAGATTACAATACTGTAATGATTAAAATGAAACGCAAAATAAAGAGAAACGAGCAAAAGTCTAATTCATCAACAAATCATTAGATATCATCATCAAGTTCCGGGCCTGCTGGCGTAGATGATCATGTCTCTCCACAACTTTCGATTTCGGCAGCTATTTATCATCTCTGTTGTTGACCTTCTGCCAATCCATTCTCTTAAGCTGTCTGATATTTTCTCTCTTTGCTTCCCTCTATCTCTTCGTCCCTCAATTTTTCCAGTTGTTACAATATATTCCAGCTATTCTCTTCTCATTACATGGCCAAAAAATGATGATTGTTTCTTCCTAATATTGGAAATTAGCTCTCTTTTTGCTTTGACCTCTCTCAGAACATCTTCATTTCTCTTCTTAGCTGTCCATGGTACTCTCATCATTCTTCTGTAAAACCACATTTCTACAGACTCCAGTGATTTTCTTGTCTGTTGTCCTATTGCCCATGATTCGCATCCATATAGTAAGACTGGCTCTACGTAACATTTAAGAACTCCTTTTCTTGTTTCTATTGTCAAAAATGGATTGCATAGTATCTTCCTTATTTTTTGGAAAGCTGCTTTTGCCTGAGCCATTCTGCATCTCACCTCTTTTGTACATCTTCCGTCTGAGGTTAACAAAGTTCCCAAATATTTAAATTCATTTACCTGTTTTAAATTGTTCCAATTGTCTTTATTTTGCACTGAGGTGATGTCTTTTTCTTTGTTGTTACCATTACCTCTGTCTGTTTATTATTAAGGCTCTGAGTCCTTTATTTTTGATTTCTTTAACTATAATGTCCAACATTTCTTGTAACTCATTTTCACTCTTAGCGATTAAGACTGTATCATCCGCATACCTTAGATTTTTTATATCATGACCTCCAATTGTTATTCCAGGCATGCCCCTTATGGATCTTAATCATTTTAACCCTTATGGATCTTAACCAGCTTAACCCTTATAGATCTTATCCACTAGATATAACATCTTTAATTCAAAAAGATATTAAAGATACCCATACAATACAATTAAAGGCACATACCAGAAGCTGCAAGAAGAAGGAATTGAGCAAAATAGAAGAGAAATTCCTAATGAAAAAGTAAGAACCAAATGGCAATGCATAAAGAAAAGCATACAAGAAACCTGCGACATCTTACCCAAAAGAGAAAAGAACAAAAAACAAAAATGGATAACTAACACCATCTTAGAAAAAATTGATGAAATGAGACAAGCGAAGAACACTGCCCAATACAATAAAATAGATAATGAAATACGCAAAATGTGCAAAAAGGCAAAAGAAAACCGGCTAAGCCAAAAATGTATAGAAATAGAAACTATGGAAAGAAAACAGGACTTAAGAGGAATGCACGCAGAAATAAAGAGAATGACTACAAAAATTAAAAAAGCCACAGAAGGTGGCATTGCAGACAAAAAAGGAAAAAATGCTAACAGACAATAAAGATATTATAGATAGATGGCAGGAATATATATCAGAACTATTTCATGATCAATGGGACAAGAAACCAGTTATAAAATGTACACCAGGCTATAAAATCCTAAAATCTGAGGTTGAAAAAGCTATAAAAACAATGAAAAAGGGAAAAGCAGCAGGACTTGACATCATACAGATAGAGATGATACAGGCACTAGAAGATTTTGGCATTGAAGTGATTACAGACATATGCAACGACATATACCACATAGGATACATAGCAAATGAACTAAAAACATCAACTTTCATTGCATTGCCTAAAAATAATGGTGCCGTTGAATGCAGTGACTTGAGAGCAATAAGCCTAATGAGCCATGTTACGAAAATCTTGCTAAAAGTTATACAAGGAAGGATTCAGAATTAAATCAATACTGAATTAGAAGAGCAGCAATTTGGATTTAGGAAAAATAGCGAGACAAAAGAAGGCATATTCTGCATTAGAACATTAATCGAAAAGTACACAGAAGTAAACAAACCAATATATGCCTGCTTCATAAACTCGTTATCTCTAACCACTGATTTCCTAAACTCGTTATCTTTAATCCTTGACTTATAAAACTCATCATCTTCAATTGACTACATAAACTCATCCATATCATACTCATCTTTAGTTCAATATATTTAACTTCACCAAAGCTTTTGATAGAGTACATCACAAACAACATAGAATGCCTAAAAGAGATACATCTAGATGACATGGACATACGACTAATATGTAATCTATACTGGGAGCAAACAGCAATAATAAAATATATCAAAGAGAACTGTACACCCATTGATATAAAAAGAGGAGTAAGACAGGGATGCATCCTACCACCAAGCTTATTCAATCTATACACTCAGCAAATCTTTAAAAACATCTCAGAGATGCCAGACCAACAAATTAATGGAAAGATAATCAATAACCTAAGATATGCTGACGATACTGTACTACTAGCAGAAAATCCTAAAGATCTACAACAATTACTAAATAAAATAAACATGACAAGCAAAAAATATGGACTAGATATGAATATCAAAAAGACTAAAACTATGATCATAAACAAAGAAAATACTCAAAACCCACAAGTGGATATCAAAATAGAAGAAATAGACCTGGAGACAGTTCAGAACTACCATAGGACATACTATAACCAGTGATGGAAAATATACAACTGAAATAAACAAAAGAATAGGAATGGCATTAAGTAATTTTAATGTCATGAAGAACATACTAACATCAAAACAAATAACACCAGGGCTAAAACTAAGAATAGCAAAATATTACATCTTCTCAATATTCCTATATGGTGCAGAAACATGGACATTAGACAAGAAAACAGAACCGAGAATTGAAGCCTTTGAAATGTGGATATATAGAAGAATATGTAGAAATGGATGGAAGGAAAAAAACAAACAAACTATGAAGTCTTAAAACAATTAAAAATGAAAAGAGAACTACTAAGCACAATTCAAAAAAGACAAATGCGATTTTTGGGCCATGTTAAAAGACACAACAGCCAAATAAAAGTAATCCTGGAGGGGAAAATACAAGGTAAAAGAGGCAGAGACAGACCAACACTAACATGGACGAGTAACATCAAAAGATGGACAAATCAGCCTATGACAACCTGCACCATAAAAGCAAGAGACAGAGCAGAATGGTGGTGCATGGTAGCGAACCTTCGTTGCGCAGACGGCACTCGATGATGATGATGATGATGATGATGATGATGATGATGATGATGATGATGATGATGATGATGATGATGATGCTGATGAAGAGTGAGGGTCAGTATTTACTGGGTTGTAAGAGTGAGGTTCAGTATTTACTGGGTGGTAAGAGTGAGGTTCAGTATTTACTGGGTGGTAAGAGTGAGGTTCAGTATTTACTGGGTGGTAAGAGTGAGGTCCAGTATTTGCTGGGTTGTAAGAGTGAGGTTCAGTATTTACTGGGTGGTAAGAGTGAGATTCAGTATTTCTATATATCTATTGACCTTTCGAGCCGTTGCCGGCCCATAGGGCGTAAACCAAGATACACCTTCTCATATCTGAATTTTTGTTCTAGCAGTTTTCTTTTAAAGATGTTTTATCAAATCTCACCATTTATCTCTCTTCTGTGCAAGCAGCTCTATCTCATTGAGGGAGCCGAATCCTGCTGTTTTGCCTCTCTCATCAATGTTCTTCTCAGTGTCTCCCTGGGTCTTCCTCTTTTTTTCTTACCTGTTGTTTCCCATATGAGGGCCTGCTTTGCTATTCGGTTATTATCTCTTCTCATCACATGTCCAACATATGACCATCGTCTTTTCTTTATTACTGAAGATATTAGTGGTTGATTGGCGATTTCTCTAACTTCCTTGTTTGTTTTGAATTCGTTCCACGCTATACCAAGAATATGACTACAACACTCAATTTGATTGTCAAAATCTATAACAAAGTACTCCGTGGATGCAGTGGCGCATTCTCTATGATACTGCAGCTAACGCCGGTAGCCTGTACATGTTAACGAAATACAAAAGAAAATGATAATTTATTATATTTTTAAAAATAATTATATTACAAAGTTTCGAATATTCTGTAACACATTTCGTAGGCCAATATGATTTATTTGCTTTGATTTACATTTATTAAAGCAATGTTTTCCACTGGTCACTATAACGTTTGTGAATGAAACCAAAACTACTATACACTGAAACTTCTAGAAGCGAGCGGTACATTTTTTCCTCTATCCAGACCTTATATTAACGACCTTGACATTCAACAATGGGAGTCAAAATATATAGCGTGTGTTGCCGCAAGAGAAATGCGGTTTCATGGGTTATTTTTAGCTCTAGCCAATCAGAATCGTCATAAAGTGAAAGTCAAACTATGCTGATTACCGGGACTTCCTAACCTATTTATAACTACGTTATGCGCATCAACATCTGTAGAAAGAAATGTTTCTGCTCTCAAGAGAATCAAATTTTATTGTCGCTCAACTCAGACACAAGAACACTTATCTAGTTTAGCAATAATGTCCATTGAGAAATCATTCCTTCAGAAACTTAGAAACCAAACCAACAGTACTTTCAATGACAAAGTCATCAAGACATATTCGTCCCAAACAAGACGAATATAATTAACATAAATAAGTAATTTAAAATGTAGTGATGTCATTAGAAAATATTACTTTATGTTAGCCTACTGAATATAATGTGTACAAATAATAATACATAAATATTATTATATGGGGAACTTCCGAGGCGATAATAGGGAATAATAGAACAAAGAAGTATGAAACCAAAGAAGTACTTAAGAAGTAAGAAGTAAGAAGTAAGTTTAGAAGAAAAACATACTTCTTTGAATATAATGTATGTTTTTATTTATTATGTCAGCAGTAGCCCAGACCCCAAAACCGGTATACGCCACTGCGTGGATGGTAATAATGAAGATAAGTACTCAAATGTATGGTAATAATGAATTTAAGTACTGAAATGTATGATAATAATGAATATAAGTACTCAAATGTATGGTAATAATGAATATAAGTACTCAAATATATGGTAAGAATGAATATATAATTACTCATATGTATGGTAATAATGAAGATAAGTGCTAAAATGTATGGTAATAATGAATATAAGTACCTCCATGGATGGTAATAATGAAGATAGGTACACACATGTATGGTAATAATGAATATAAGTACTCAAATGTATGGTAATAATGAATATAAGTACTCAAATGTATGGTAATAATGAATATAAGTACTCAAATGTATGGTAATAATGAATATAAGTACTCAAATGTATGGTAATAATGAATATAAGTACTCAAATGTATGGTAATAATGAATATAAGTACTCAAATGTATGGTAATAATGAATATAAGTACTCAAATGTATGGTAATAATGAATATAAGTACTCAAATGTATGGTAATAATGAATATAAGTACTCAAATGTATGGTAATAATGAATATAAGTACTCAAATGAATGGTTAGAATGAAGATAAGCACTCCATGAATGATAAGAATGAGATTAAATATTCAGAGGAAGAGTTCTTGAACTTATCTCTGAAGAAGTTGTTTAGTTCTTGAACTAAAGGTGAGTATGTTATGGATGAGTTTATGTAGTCATGGTTGAAGATAATGAGTTTTTTAAGTCAGGGATTAAAGATAACGAGTTTATAAAGTCTGTGGTTGGAGATAACGAGTTTATAAAGTCTGTGGTTGGAGATAACGAGTTTATAAAGTCTGTGGTTGGAGATAACGAGTTTATAAAGTCTGTGGTTGGAGATAACGAGTTTATAAAGTCTGTGGTTGGAGATAACGAGTTTAAAGAGTCTGTGGTTGGAGATAACGAGTTTATAAAGTCTGTGGTTGGAGATAACGAGTTTATAAAGTCTGTGGTTGGAGATAACGAGTTTATAAAGTCTGTGGTTGGAGATAACGAGTTTAAAGAGTCTGTGGTTGGAGATGACGAGTTTAAAGAGTCTGTGGTTGGAGATAACGAGTTTATGAAGTCAGTGGTTAGAGCTAAAGAGTTTATGAAGTAAGTGGTTGGAGATAACGAGTATAGAAAGTTAAGGGTTGGAGATAAAAAGTTTAGGAAGTCAGTGGTTAGAGCTAAAGAGTTTATGAAGTAAGTGGTTGGAGATAACGAGTATAGAAAGTTAAGGGTTGGAGATAACGAGTTTAGGAAGTTAGGGGTTGGAGATAACGAGTTTAGGAAGTCAGTGGTTGGGGATAACGAGTATAGGAAGTTAGGGGTTGGAGATAACGAGTATAGGAAGTTAGGGGTTGGAGATAACGAGTATAGGATGTTAGGGGTTGGAGATAACGAGTTTAGGAAGTTAGGGGTTGGAGATAACGAGTATAGGAAGTTAGGGTTGGAGTTTTAGGTTAGGGGTTGGAGATAACGAGTATAGGAAGTTAGGGGTTGGAGATAACGAGTTTAGGAAGTTAGGGGTTGGAGATAACGAGTATAGGAAGTTAGGGGTTGGAGAGAGTTAGGAAGTTAGTTGGAGATAACGAGTATAGGAAGTTAGGGGTTGGAGATAATGAGTATAGGAAGTTAGGGGTTGGAGATAACGAGTATAGGAAGTTAGGGGTTGGAGGTAAATAGTTTAGAAAGTTAGGGGTTGGAGATAACGAGTATAGGAAGTTAGGGGTTGGAGATAACGAGTATAGGAAGTTAGGGGTTGGAGATAACGAGTTTAGGAAGTTAGGGGTTGGAGATAACGAGTATAGGAAGTTAGGGGTTGGAGATAACGAGTTTAGGAAGTTAGGGGTTGGAGATAATGAGTATAGGAAGTTAGGGGTTGGAGGTAAAGAGTTTAGAAAGTCAGGGGTTGGAGATAATGAGTTTAGAAAGTCAGGGGTTGGGGATAATGAGTTCAGGAAGTGAAAGATTAATCTACGTGAGTCTTTTTTTAAATCTTGGGGTGATTAAAGTGAAATTCATTTAAACTGAGAACAACACAACCGATCCCGTGTATATGTGGGATGATGGATAGAGGGTATGTCGATATGCAGTTTATGGAACCAAGGGTTTGAGGAAATAATTGAACGAAACAAGTAGACTGTAAAAGAAATGAGATAATAAAACAAAGTATGAGTTTGGATGAGTTTGTAGATTCTACGAGGGAGGTGTGGGGATAGATTTATAATGTGGTCAAAATCATCTTTTAAGACAAAAGTAAGCATGTTTTAATCAGACAACGGGAGGTAACTGTCACAAGTTTAAGATCCATTGGTATCGAAAATCTAAGACAGGCGGTTTGAGAAATGCGATCAATGGACAAACTATCTAATCACTTGGCAGCGGTATCGCTTCCACACCAGTGCCCCCTGTCTGGGCAACACATCGACCTCACGCGCTGGGGGTCAACAGCACGTGGTGGAACAGCTAATGACAAATTATAACAGACTTTCGCTTGAGGGAGAAAGTACATTTCTGCTGGCTTTGATGGTTTTCTTTGGGGGTAGAGCAAGAGATTTGTCAATGAAAGGAATGTCTTATGCTGTTTATAATATCCTTAACTCATTCTTTTGCTATCGTTTGTTTATTCTTTTGTTATCGTTTGTTTATTCTTTTGTTATCGTTTGTTTATTCGTTCGTTTTAATGGTAAACGTAGTCCCATAGCAGTCGCCGTTGGGTAATGAAGTGTTGGTGACTTCAATGTACAAAGTGTCAGCTTCATAACGTTGAGGGCTAAGTTCCTGTCCTCTTTGCATTCAATGAACAAAGAATACCTCTGGTGCCCATTTAAAGAAGCAAGGTGAGTGTATAGAGTTTTTTAAGTTCGAAAACAAATATCCTTTAACTAAAGTTTGAACCTTAAGATTCTGGGTCGGCAGGTGAATGCACTAACTATAAGACCGGGTACTCCTTTTATTGTTTCAGTTAAAACATTTGTGTTGTTGAAGAAATTTGAAGCCTTTGAAATGTGGATATTTAGAAGAATGTGAAGATTTTTTAGGAATAGAAAAGAAAACAAATGATGAAGTTTTAAAACAACTAAACATGAAAATAGAATTACTAAAAACAATTCAAACAAGACAAATTAGAATTTTGGAGCATTTTGAAAGACAAAGCAGCCTATTTAAAGTGATCTTGGAAGGGAAAATACAAGGTAAAAGAGGCACAGGCAGACCAAGACTAACAAAAACGAGTAACATCAAAACTTGGACAAGTCAGCCTATGACAACCTCAAAATCACAGCAAGATACAGAGCGGAGTGGCGCTACGTAATAGCTGAAACTCGATGTGGAGACGGCATTAAATCAACATGATGTATTTCATTTGTTATTTACATTAATATATTTGATGTCTTTACTAACTCCATCTTTAATTGCCGTTATCTGAACTCTAATGTCGTCGTTCTATTGTTAAATGGCTACATTAAAGATAACTCGTTATGGTTTTGGTTATGGAAGGCCCCGGTATCACTGCAAACGAATTAAAATCTATAATGGCTCAACCGCCCGTGTCAGTGGAATAAACAGAGTTAATACCTCATCTAGCCTACTAAAAATAATCTTGGAGGGGAAAATGCATGGTAAAAGAGGCAGAGTCATATACAGACTAAAATGGACGAGTAACATCAAAAGATGGACAAGTCAGCCTATGACAACCTGCACCATAAAAGCAAGAGACAGTGCAGAATGGCGCTCCATGGTAGCCAACCTTCGTTGCGGAGATGGCACTCGATGATGATGAATACCTCATCTCCCAAACAAAGAAAGGTATCTGCAGTCTCCATCATAGCAGTCTTAGCACACGCCAAAAGATAAAAAGCGAAACCGCACAGAATTAACTACCTTTCCGACATAAAACATAACAGTGAACGTTGACGCAAACATGACCGCGCCATCTTGAACCCGGAAGTGGGCTCTCGTTGTATCTATGTCGACGATGAATGAAACGTCGAGTATCCACCTTTATAGAAACATCTGTTGCAGAAGCACAGCGCAATCTTTTCCAATTGGAAATACCTTACCTTTCCTGACCAATAAACCAATCATCAATTTCATCAAGACAGTAATACTAAATCAAGGTGACTTCAAACCTCCATCTATTACTCTAAAAGACTCCCCACTAGAATCAGTACAGAAATTTACATATCTTGGATCCACAGTTACGCAAACCATCTCTCTTGATGAAGAAATAAACTGTCGAATTGGTAAGGCAGCTACGACCTTCGGCAAACTCACAAAAAGGGCATGGAACAACACGAAACTAACTCGAAAGACTAAACTCCTAATATATCAAACATGTGTGCTTAGCACACTACTATATGGATCCGAAACCTGGACAACATACTCAAACCAGGAAAAAAGACTAAATGTATTCCACATGCGATGTCTCCGCAAAATAATGCACATCAAATGGCAAGACAAAATAACCAACTTAACTGTCCTGCAACGTGCTAAGACCTTAACAATCATGTCGATGCTCAGAAGTCGAAGGCTAAGATGGCTGGGGCATGTCCAACGGATGGAAGAAAAACGCATTCCTAGACAAATACTATATGGTGAGCTAGAACACGAAAAAAGACAAATGGGCAGACCTAAACTACGATATAGAGATATCTGCAAATCATCTCTGAAAGACTTCTCCATCTGTGAAAACGACTGGCAACATCTGGCAAGTGATCGCACATCATGGAGAGCATGCATAAGGAACGGTATAACAACATTTGAGACTGTGCTAAGACAGGACTTTGAAGAGAAGAGACTCATGAAAAAGGATGGTAAACCCTGTGGATCAGCGAGCCTGACCTGTTCATTATGTGACCGCGTGTGTTTGTCAAACATTGGTAGAATTAGCCACGAGAGAAGCTGTTCAGCAAAAACAATACCTCAAAAAAATACGCAATAGCCTCCACTAGACCGTCTGACAAGACGAAAAGGGCCATATATATATATAATTTCATCATCATCAGGTCGCATGACAGAAAGTTCCATCCGCCACAGAAAGTTCCATTCGCCACAGAAAGTTCTATTCGCCACAGAAAGTTCCATTCGCCACAGTTGGTCTGAACAAATCTCTGTCTTTCGACAGATCTCCCACTTCTTTTGTTGTCATCTTCAAGGTCTTTTTGATATCACGAAACCCCTACCAATCTTTTATCAGCTGGGTTGACATGAAGACGTTTATCGGATCCTAATATGCCACATGGAGGTTGAGTCTCAAAGACTTCGCTAATCTGCCCTCATGCTGTTTAAAGATCATTCTATTATACTCGGTAATCATAATTTTTGTTGTAAGAAAATGCGCTTTGTGTCGTTGTAGTTTGTTCATTTAATCCTTACATATATTACATTTTGCACGGTTAAACTGAAAAAAAAACGGCTTAATATACTTGCTGTTTAAAAGCTAATATGCACATTGCATTCGTCGTAGCAGTTTGTTTACCATTTAGCAGTTGGCAGTAGAAAATCGATGGGTTAGTTCAAAACAATTTGTCAATGGCTGCTGGTATCTTCTAAATAATACTACTTTATTAACTATGGTGTTGGTGATATGGTACGTTATATTATGATTTATATATATATATATATATATATATATATATATATAAACGGTGAAGTAGGATGTTAAACAAGTCCTGGCTGACACAGATGAATGCAGTTAGGAGCCGCGGAAAGCTTTAAGCTCATTGAATGTAGGATGTCCACATCCTTACAAGACAGACATTTTAATAAATAATATTTTTCCCTCTCTGATCTCTCTCTCTCTCTCTCCCTCTTTCCTCCATCTCTCTCCTCCCTCTCTCCTTTCCATATCTCTCCCACACTCTATCTTATCTCTCTTCCTCACTCCCCTCTTCTCTATTGTTCCCTCCCTCCCACTTCCTTCTATCTCTCTCAAAGGTGATTATATTCCTAACAATAGCATTTCTTAATCTTTCTAAAAGGTAATCTTTTACATGAAAATTTATTTCTTCTCCTTTGGGCGATAATTAGTAGGCCGTTGTGTTAACTCTCTCTGTACGTAATCTTTTTATCGACGCAACGGAAGAGATTTCAGAGACAAAATTTGTCATGGTTTAAGAATCAATCTACATATTTATATTTATCTAACATATAACATTATATATGAATTTTTAGATAATTGAACAAGGTATTAGATTTCACCAATATCAAGATAATACAAGACATGTAAAAAGAATATGGTATGATGGCGTTCACACTAATCAAAATTAACATGGCGCACTATGCGGCGAAACGTATGGAAAGAGTTAAATATTTAATTAAATAGCGTAATTTCGTGCTATACTGTAGTAAGTTCATTATGAAAACAAACTTATCGTTATTAGTACTAAAAAAAAAGTAGAACAAAAGCATGATTAAACTATCTCAAACTTTTATCACTAAATCGTTCAAGAAAAACATTCAAAATCGCTGAAGATAAATTCTTTTTCTCAGACGCATAGATTAAGCTAAAAGTCTTCTTTTCCCCATCTATCAAGCACATCAATAACACAGCCCCTGGCAAACAAAAGTTTCTCCGTTTATTTTCGCAGACAGAACTGTTATGTGTAGCCCACAACGGGTATGTGTTAACCAGATAACCAGGAATCATTTTTTTTCCATTGGGACTTAACCCGGAAGATCAGGAAATCAAGAGCGACAAGTAGTTTAGGCTGTGATATTGATGTTCACTCACTTGTTTTCAGTGCGTGCAAATGTTTGGGGCCAAGTCGCAACCAAAGTGCTACAAATCAACCGTCTTTGCACTGAAGAGTAGCTAAATAGCCGTAACGTAGAGACAGACGATATTAAATATCGTTGAGCTGTTTGTTTAGCCGAATTAAACTTTAACGTAGATTAATTGAACATAGATTTTTGGACGGTGAGTGAATTAGATCAGATTAGTTAGGCTTTGATGATATTGTAAGGATGTCTAGAAATAACTTGCCAGCGCTCTGCCAGAAATCAACTGTATGTGAATATAATTGCTACTTAAATGTTATTTAATAAAACGTAATATTGTTCAACAATATTTATAGAAACATGTAAATAAACAGTGGTTGTAAGTAAAGTAAAGAACCCCCGTCACGCTAAGTGGCGTATAGGGAATATGGTGTTAGTGACCCTATATTTTACAGACCTTCAGCACATGATTTTTGGGGTAATGTGGTCGGTATTACGCCCGTGCCGCTTTACTTTCCCAGAAAAAATACGGTACCCATTTAAGGCTGGGTGAACCCGGAAGCCGTCGGTTGGGATCGAATCCTACCCCTTGTCCTTTGTAGTCCAGTTCACTAACCATTGAGCTATCGTGGCTCCCCGACTCTATTTAGCGTTAACTAATTCCTTCCACCAGGATCAAGTGTGTACAGAAGATACATCAGAACTTATGTAGCGTGGTGGTAACTCGCTGTCCTGATATTAAAGTGAACTGTGTTTAAATACAGCTTGATGCTCTCAAGACCAGCTGAGACATTGCTCACCGAGTTGGGGAAAATTAGTAACAGCTAGACAGAGCACTCGCCTTCTCACAAACAAATGATGTGTACACTCAAAATGTATGTTTCAGTTTTCACTCCCCTGCTACCTACACATGTCAAATGAATCGTATGTTTTCTTCACATTGTCACCCGTAGTAAAGTGGTCATGGATGCTGAACGGCGCTTGTTTACGATAAGTCGCAATGTATGCTCTCATCGGCGACGTGGGCATATTTTAATTATTTTCCCCCGGGCAGCGGTGAATCCCCCTACTCATTCTGACTTGTAACGTAACCCCTTTTAGTTCTTAAGTGCGCAATCTGCTAATTGATCTTTCTGGCTTCTTTGTATTGTCGACGTTATCTGATGTGAACTAGTCATCACATCTTACTACCCAGAAACAGGAAACGGAAAGCCACGAAGAAACTACGAAATGGCAGAATAGAAAGAAATGTTCACCGAACCTGGCAGATTTAAAATCAATGACTTTTTTATCCATAGATCGGCTTCTTACCTCGACATCACCCAGCCCTCAAGATAATGAAAGTAGACAATGCAGAATTTTTGTTTTCACAATACATCCACCAAAAACCCGCAGTTTCAGGTATGAAATTATATTATTGTATCTTGCAATTTATTGTTAATGCGATTAAAAATAGAATGCGTTTTTTTTAATATGGGGAGAAGAGATAAAAAAAAACATTTTGTGAAAACTTATCTTTATCAATAAAAGTAAGAATAAGAGTAAACATAAAGTTAAAGTAAGAGACTTAGCACGGGAGCTTTAACCTATATGACCTCTTCCGCCTATCCAGAAGTGTTCGGAGACTTCTATACAGTGTCGCTTCAAGCATCAAAACTCACGATACAAGGCGGCATTCCTTACCTTCCCAGAGTACTATCCTGGTACCCATTTCTGCCAGCGGCTGGGTCAAGCGCAGGGATATTTTTTTCCAACTACGATTACAATTCACACTGTTCCCAGCGGTAATCGAAGACGGATTGTCCGAACATCGGTAACGCAGTCGGGTGGTCTCCCTAACTTGGCTACCGAGACCACAACAGAAAGAGAGTACTCGAATGTTACATAAAACCAGCCCTCATATAAGGACACGAATCATGGGGCCATCCACTACCCGGGCAAAACTTGTAAAACAATTAAAAATCTACCCAAGCCGATGGTGAGCACATACTTGTGGCTTGTCGTAAACTAGCGACGTACAACATCCACCACAATCTAACGGGTCACGGAGAAAACAAGATTCGTTTTCACATTTCCAGAAATAAGAAGGTACCTGGAGGCTACAGAAACATGGTTTTACAGAAGAATGTTGAGGACACCGCGAAAAACTGAAGAAAAAAAAAACAATGAAGAAATTCTGAGAGAGGCCAGAACACAAAGAAATATTTACAATTCGTTCCGAATAAGATAGTCCACTTTCTCTGGGCGTGTGGTGCTAAGGGGAAGAGTTGAAAATGAAGTGACAACAAAAAGAAAATTAAGTGGAAAAAGGGCAAGGAAAAGCAAATAGAGAAGATTTCACGATGTAACATCTCTTTCTTTCTCTCTTTCTCTCTCTCTCTCTCTCTCTCTCTCTCTCTCTCTCGTATCACCATCTCATCACTTATCCCTTCTGTCCACTCATCCCTCACTTACCTGCCCCAATCATCCTAGATGAAGCAGCACTTATCTGTACCTCATCCTTTGTTACCCTTGTCCTCGTTCTCTGAAGAAGGCCGCATGTAGGCCGAAACGTTAGTATTTTGTTGCGTTCCCATTTTGTAAAGCTGTCACTATACCTTGTTTGAAGTGTATGTTACACACCTCTACTGGCTCCTTCCTACCAGCTTTACTGCAGCACTGCATTTATTTCCCCGTTCCTTAAATCAATAGTGGAGCACTTCGAGACTTGCTGAGGAGGGGATCTATCTCAGCACCTTTTGGGCATGTTCGGAGTGCAGTGATGGTGACCCGCTAATAACGAAATATCAATAACTAGCATAAGAGAAAGGTGAAGCAGAGAAGTTAGATGGGAGTATAGAGAGAGGAGGGTGTGTAGTATAACAGTGGAACAAATAGTTGCAGAAGTCAGAATGAATATAGTTGCAGAAGTCAGAATGAAATATAGTTGCAGAAGTCAGAATGAAATATAGTTGCAGAAGTCAGAATGAAATATAGTTGCAGAAGTCAGAATGAAATATAGTTGCAGAAGTCAGAATGAAATATAGTTGCAGAAGTCAGAATGAAATATAGTTGCAGAAGTCAGAATGAAAGTTGCGCAGTGAGCAAAAGAAACTGAGAAAAAAGCGGAAGAAACGGTGCACCAAATTGAACGGGGGGTAGACAGGGGAGTGACGTAGAAAAAAGGAGAGTTAGAAAGAAGGTTTACAACGGGCGAGTGAGGGACCGTGCAACGGTGGAGAGAGAGACAAGATCATCAGATAGATGAAGTCTATCCATCAGATGGTGCAGTAATTTCAATTGGATATAGTGAACGAGCAGTGTGCTCAAGGTTGTGAAGCAATCTTTAGTGAAACCGTCACCAAATAGTTCTGGGAGGACCGAGTAACTCAGCAAGAACTGAAGGGACAGCAACATGGAACATGTGAGTTCCTGTGCAGGAGCAGTGGGCTTATAAATTATTCATGCAAGAAGTGAGGAGGCAGTTATTTCAAAAGTCATAATGGGAATAACGCTAAGTGTTTAAACACGTCAACTGTGAGTGAAATAAACACCAGAGTTTTAATTTCTGTCAGCAATGAGTGAGATGAACAGCAAAGTCATCTTAAGAGGTGAGAGCGGGCGAAAGGCCTGCACATGAATGTTGAGACATAGAGTAACCTTTATATTTGTAACCTTTGGGTTGCATCAATCAGTAGGCATAAGGAGAGACCGACACGTCAACTGTGAGTGAAATAAACACCATTGTGTGACCTTTATATTTGTAACATTTTTGGTTTGTTAATGTGTTTTTAAACTCAGCTGTAAGGGTGATGTAATAACATGCTGAGGTTGTGAGGCGGGCAGCACTGGGTCCCGTTGGGCATAGAATGTAGTTATTATCAATTGAATAAAGTGAGTTGTGTTATTCAAATAGTGTCCTGTTCATACATTAATCAGTGAAGTACTCAGAACCAGCCACAGAGTTTGCGAAGAAAGAACAAGGGAAGATTGACCAAGTAATCCAGGCAGCTGTGATTACAGAATACAATTGGTTCGTTCCAAGAGCCGCAAGTTGAGCGTGTCCGTGGTCACAGAAAACACAGAAGAGGCTACAAAGCCCGGGTACTCAGTTTGCAGTGGTATTTTAAGTATCATGTACTGGTATATGATCATAATTTGAGCTGAAAATTGGTGCTTCTAAAAGAGAAGCTACAGACACTGTGTCAAAAACGGATTCAAAGAAATACTGATTCATCAAAGAAATATTGATTCAAAATAGATACGGCTCAGATTCAAAATAAAACGGTTTCAAATCATCAACAAGAGAAAGTATAGAAGGCAGCAGCATAAAAAAGGTTTCAAAGGTAGAAACGACAAGATCAGCAACGCCTCTGGTCAAGGCACTTGATAATGATGATATAAATGTGTCTTGCATAATTATCAAGCCGAATAAACTAGGGAGCGAATTTAAAATGTGCTGGACAGAAAACAGTTCAGATATCGCACTTTTTTTTCTGGAAACCGTTGGGCACCTTGAAGCATATTTTGTTTTAATCGAACGCTGTATATGCTTTCACTGCGGTGACTTCAGTAGATTGTGTAAAGTTGACGTGTTTGATAAATGACGTAAGTGCTGTACCAATATTGACCTTTCAGGGGGCCCCGTAACCTGTGACGTAATGAATCATGACGGTTAGAGATAAATCAATCTTGTCAGACACTTTAGACCACGCGTCGGTTTCTTGGATAAACCAGTGCTAAATTATGAAAGCTTAGTAAATAAAAATCTTGACTCTGAAAAATGTGAAAAAAGCTTGAAATAAGGCGTCAGTGGATTCAAGTGGAGGAATTATTTTATAAATGCATCAATAATCATCATCAACAGGAGCCATGCCTGTTGGCGTAGGCAATTTAAAGATCTTTATGATGATGAACAAACAGAAGTAACTGTTAATCATAATGGGGAAGGACCAGAAATACTCAAGGAAGAAGTGGAAGACGCCTTGCGGAATTTAAAAGCAGTAAAGTAAAAGCTACAGGGCCAGATCATATATCTAAAGAAGAGATTGAAGCCATAGGTGATTTTGCAATAGAAATAATAACACTGAAAATATTGCAAAAATAATAATAAATATATTACATCCTAACAATTCCTTACTATAAATGAATTAGTGCTAGTATTACGCGATTACAAAATTTACAAACTGCGCAATTTATAAACGTATCAACGTTATTCTTCTTACCGCCCTTGATCAATTATGTTGTGAGTTGTCCAGCACAAAAAGAAAATATCTTCAAAGGAAGAATGACGCCCCAAAACTAAATTACAAATTCAAGAAGCGGTTATTCTGTCCACAAAGGAAAGTCATGTCTTCAATGTTTATTGCGTCATATTAGAAAACCAAGCCTAGAAGTAATATCTCCGACATTTGTAAATGGCTTATGTGGAAGCCTCATATATAGGAAGAAAAATAACCACTACGGAGATGAAATGTGTTAGACAAATGACAGGAAACGGCCTGAAAGAAATTATCAGAAATGTAAAGCTCAGAAAAAAAAAATTTGAAGTAGTTCCCACTATAGAATGCAAGAAAACAACACATAAAATGGTTTGGGCACGTGGAAAAACATGAATATCGAAACACTACAGAACGAGCCTTCAATAAACGTTGTAAGAACACCAGATCCCAGGTCCAATTACGAAAAAGATGGACTGATGAAATATTAGAAACACTAGAAAGCATAATGAAGAATCAAAACCAGTGGCGTATTCTCTATGCTACCGCGGGTAGCCTGAAGATTTTAACGAAATACAAAAGGAAATGATAATTTATTATATTTTTTTCATAATTATGTTACAAATTTTCGAATATTCTATTACACATTTCGTAGGCCAATACGATTGATTTGCATTTATTAAAGCAAGGTTTTCCTATGGCCACTATAACGTTTGTGAATGAAGCCGAAACTACTATTAAAAAAATATTACAAGAAACCGCCAATCAGCAGCGGTACATTTCTCTTCTATCCGACTTAGAATGAATGACCTTGACATTCAAAAATTCCCGTCAAAATTATACGGGCGAGAGCTACCTATACAAAATGCGGTTTCGTGGGTTATTTTAAGCTCTAGCCAATCAGAACCATCACAAGTGAAAGTGAAAATGTCTTATTACCGGAACTTCCTAACCTATTTATAACTACATTATCTGTAGAAAGAAATTTTTCTGCTCTCAACAGAATCAAATTTTATTGTCGCTCAACTCAGACAGAAGAACGCTTATCTGGTTTGGCAATAATGTCCATTGAGAAATCATTCCTTCAGAAACTTAGAAACCAATCCAACAGTACCTTCAAGGACAGACAAAGTCATCCAGACATATTCGTCCCAAACAAGATGGATGGAGTTTACATGTACATGAGTAAGTAATTTAAAATGTACTGATGTCATTAGCAAATATTACTTCATGTTAGCCTACTGAATATAATGTATGTCTTTATTTATTATGTCAGCGGTAGCCAAGACCCCAAAACCAGCATACGCCACTTATCAAAACACAACCCAACGAGTCTTTAATAAACATTACGAGAGCACTAAACTCAAATGCGGACCTCGAAAATAATGGATTTATGGAATATTAGAAACACAAGGAAAGAAAGCAGTAGAGGGTAAACAGAAGAACAAAAGACAGCAATTTCTATTTCACCTCGACGCTGAAAGGTAAATCATGGTGAGAAGCAGAAGAGGAAGAAATCATATTGATGGAGCTTTATTTTCAGCATTAACTGAATGTTTCAACACACGTTCTGACACATCCAAGAACGTGTCAACAATTACAGGACTATGGATAGCTGGAAGTGACTGTGCTAATAAATTACTCACGGTGAGAATGGCTAGATTAGGGACAATTGTAGCTCAAAAAAACGGGTCCGACGGGGGGTAGATGCTGAATTATCCAAAACAAGGATAAATTTATTTGTTTGGCGGCTGAAATTGATAAGGATAAAACAGCTTTGTTGAAGCAATTAGTATGTTTTATGGGTGTCTGTTGAGTGGTTGGTATGAGACTGGAGAATAGCGGTCACATGATCAGCCCAGTCCCCATTCTAGACCTTCATCTTCATTGTTAACCAGATAGAAGAATCAAATCTTCTCGAAACTTCCATGAACTGACCAGCAGATATTTTTGTAGTGGAGAACCTCTCACTTTAATCCTCTGGAACATCTATCTATCTTTTGACCTTTCGAGCCGTAGCCGGCCCCATAGGGCATAGACCAAGATACTCCTTATCTTATCTAATTTTTTTTTCTAGCAGTTTTCAATTCTTTTAAAGATATTTTATCAAATCTCGCCATTTGTCTTTGTTCTGTGCAAGCAGCTCATTGAGGGAGCCGATTCCTGCTGCTCTTGCCTGGAACTTCCGCTTTCAAAATAAATCACTGATATTGATATTTGACAAAATTAAAGCCAAAATTTCTCTCTCTCCTCTCTCTCTCTCTCTCTCCCTCTCTCTCTCTCTCTCTCTCTCTCTCTCTCTCTCTCTCTCTCTCTCTCTCTGCGATCAGGACTCAATCTGTGTAGGACTCAAGACTCTCACAAGAAGACAACTGTCTGTTTAAGCCTGTTAGATCCACTCCGATTGAATACCTGTTGAAACGTTACACTGTGTTCTGCGCCAGTGGCCCAGTGCATATGATTTCAGCCAGCATTTTGTTCAGGTTTGCTTTCCTTAGCCTTTGATTGTCCCCAATCTTCCTGCAAGGCAGCAGATGATCTTTTCTGTAGGGGGGATTCTGCCCTTAGATGGTCGGCCTTCCCAGGTTTACGAGCACCATCTGCCCGAGTCACTAGAGGTGACTAACACAGACATGCGACTTGTAATATGAGGAAACTGCAACAAAGAACACTTTTAATGCATAGCCTTCAATTGTTCCCGCCGCCTATCCCCATATACCGATAAGTCACGTCCTCTTTAAAATGATGATCGTCGTAGCACGTGATGATGTTAGGCCATAGTTGATGACTCCAATTCCGATCATATAGACACACAGTCAGTCGTCAAATTATCCCCGTCGCACGTCAAACAGCAGACCGTAAGATTTGCGCACGGCCGGTTTAGGGAACCATTACGATGACGTAGCACACAAAAATGTTGCCCAACATTTAATCTCGTTCCATTTAGAGTTCTGTGTGATTACTCTAGTGTAAGCAGCCTACGACGAACAAAACACGAAGTAAATTCCCCAAAGAGACAAAACTGCGGCTGACGAAGTAGTTTACATTAATGTGTAACGTGGAAATAACATGCGTCAAAGAATTCCAACAACGGTCATGCACAGCACCAATGTGATATAAAGCGCAGATCAAGTCTAGACGGTGGAAGGTCTCACTCACAACACTTGATTCGTCAAAAACGGACTGTTGTCGGCCTACGACCTCGCTTTAGCGACACAGATGTATCAAGCATCTCATCATTTTGACTTTAACGCAGAAAAGTGCAATGAAGATCTGAAATTGATCAGACCCTGAGTGCATTTTCTGCAGCGATCGAGAGGACGTGGACTAGATCCGCCATCTTGTAGACGGAAGTCTCCAAAAGAAATTTATAAAATAATAATAATAATATAAGAATAAAAAGAAAGAATAAAAAGAATCGAAATTTATATGAAAAAATCCTCAGTCATAGGTCAAATAAATGTGTCAGTGAATATAAGGAAATAACAGTATATAGAATATACCAAATTTGAATATATTTCCGATTTTATATACTTTTTATATGATATAATTTATGTATACAATGTTTATTATAGAAAAATATTTAGGTAGTTTCCTTATAATATTACCTTTAGACAAATTGTCGGCAAGCATAACGATTATGAGAGCATGTGGCAACACAAAAGGGACAATAAAAGAAAAGCTAGAAAAGCCAGTACTTTTCTTTCATCATAAAAATGTCAAAATATATTTTTTTTGATAGATGCAGATGACCATTTTTGATTCCTGAATATAAGATCATGAATAACAATTTACGCGATTAAGAGTTACCCAGAGACCATTGTTATCGTTATTGCTATGGAAGGCCTCAGTATCACTGCAAACGAATTAAAATCCATAATTGCTCAAACGCCCGTACCAGTGGAACAATCGAATTAATATCTCATCTCCCGAACAAAGAAATGTAGTTACAGTCCCCATCATAGCAGTCTCAGCCAACGCCGAAAGACTTAAGGCGAAAGCGCACAGAAAGTGAACACAGCCATCAGTTCTCCGTCATATGATATCATCATTTATCGTAAGCAGTCAGAATATCGAAACGCGATCAAAACGGACGAAACACACAGCTCATGATACCATTACCATTAAATATAAAAAAAATCATGTCCATTGTTGTTATCTTTGCCACCTACATTGAAAGCCGAATGATTGAGAGCAGTTTCACGAATGTACCCAAGCTTGTGACGTCTTCAACACTATTAGATATAGACCGCTGACGTCATTTTACGCACAACTGCCTCTGGTCGCAATAGTGAAAACGTCACAACCGTTGTGTAGTCCATCTTGGTGGGCTGGCATTCTATATAGGTGCTAATTGTTTTTATGTCTTGTTTTATTGCCCTCATTTTCTTATCTTTTTTTTTTAACGTATTCTGCCGCCAACCATCGGGAATTTACTTTTTCAAAAATTCTTCTTTAGCTTTTATATTTTATTTCTCTGTCGGTGTAACTTGACGATTGAAGGAGAAACGAGAGAAGAAAGAAATAATTCAATTAGAAAACATGTTGATGGACATTGCAAATGTCTGCGCAACTTCCACGACAAATATGCTGGAGATTATAAAAATGACATCAGACTAAAGAGGCGGAGAGCGAGCGGAGAAACAGGTCTCTGCAGGAGCCGAATATGATAAATCACAAGATGGTGAAGAGAAGAAATATGTCGAAGATGGAGATTTGTGCAACTACATTATGCTTTACTGTGATGGGAGTTTGCGTGATTCTCGTTAATGTCACTGAGTTCTCTGGCTGAATTTTCCTGCAGAATAATTAATGTGAAAAAAGGCGAATATTTTCAGGGAAAGATGTATGTTCACAACACTCTGGACAAAAATATTCACAGATAATCAACAGAAATAAAACAAAGAACAGTAAAAAAAAAACCCGAAATAGGATCGAACCCGTACTCCCCGATACAGCGCCTTGCCACTAGGAACCAGCGCTAGAGCCACCGCCAACTAAATAACCGAAGAAGAGTTGCTATCACTGACGGGGTCTTTCATACAAGTTTCCGTTCATAATAATATCCATTTATGATTATTTGTCTTTAAATGTTAACAAAGTAGGTATTGTTACAATCTAAAAATAAAAACAAAACAAACATAGTATTGTAAACTCAACACAAGCTTATATAATCATCTTCATCAGGTAGGCTACCGTGCTAACTGCTGACGTAACGACCTTGACTATCTCCACGTATTCCAGTAACCGGTATTTCTTGCCCTTTTTTACTATAGCGACGAGGTGTCATGGCGACTGCGTGTGGATAGTTTTTTTCTGATTCGGCTCTTGCTGGCGTGTTTAAATGATTTGCGCGACAGTCTAGTTGTGAAATAATGTGCTGCTGTTCCCCGTTGTAGTTATGTTTACTTCTGACGAGCGGATGGACTGTAAACTTTATCGAATATTATTTATTCTTCTTGTGTCGACGTGTTTAATCTACGTACTATTCCAAAGAAAATTGAAGCCTTTGAAATGGAAGAATAGGAAGAACTGGCTGGAAAGAAAAGAAAACAAACGATCAAGTCTTAAAACATCCAAAAATTAAAAGAGAGCTACTACACGCAATTCAAACAAGACAAATGAGATTTTTGGGGCATGTTAAAAGACACGGCAGCCAACTAAAAGTATTCTTGAAAGGAAAAATACAAGGTGAAAGAGGTAGAGGCCGATGGACAATTCATCATATAACAACCTACACCATCAAAGCCAGAGACAGAGCGGAATGGCTCTCCATGGTAGCCAATTTCGATGCGGGGACGGCAGTAATGAATGAATGAATTTACCATTGACCTCTTTTCACGCTTAGTTGTTGAGTTGTCAAGTTTTGTGTCTTTGTTTTCCTCTATTTCTGTCTCTTTTCTTTTTCTGTCTGTCTGTCTGTCTGTCTGTCTGTCTGTCTGTCTGTCTGTCTGTCTGTCTGTCTGTCTGTCTGTCTGTCTCTCTCTCTCTCTCTCTCTCTCTTTTAAAAAGGAAGAGCCACGTAACGACACCTAGATTAAAAAAAAAAATTACATTGTGCTAAACTTTGGCAAAAATAGGTATCAATTGTATCCATATGAGATGTTTCCACAGGTTGGTTGAAGTCAGACAAGTGGAGATCTAAGGTGATGGCTTTACCTGCCACAGAGGATACAACACTGCCCTAACTAATTTTTTATATCAATATTATATTATCAAATATCATCACGAGCCATACCGGTTTGCGAAAACAACTGTTGCCACTGAATGTTCCTTTCTATAATAAGAAACATTTCTACTGGTGACTTTTTTCATTAATTAACCTAAAAACTACGATTTTCAAAGTATTATCTATTTTTTTACGATGAGTCCCTTGATATTCGATAATTCTGCCAATCGTCATTTCAAATAACAAATGTGCAAATTGTATCTGTAAATATTGCTGTATATTTATGTTTGTAACAAATAACAAATGTGCAAATTGTATCTGTAAATATTGCTGTATCTTTATGTTTGTAACAAATAACAAATGTGCAAATTGTATCTGTAAATATTGCTGTATCTTTATGTTTGTAACAAATACTAAATGTTCACTAAACAATGAAAGGAAGAAAAAATAATGCTTCCTTCCAGATTACACCAACTGAGACAAGTAACACACTTAGACAATAAGTATCACATCTAGACAATAAGTAACTCATCTAGACAACAAGTAACACACCTGCTCAATAAGTAAATCACATAGACAACAAGTAACACACCTAAACAAAATGTAACACACCTAGACAACAAGTAACACATCTAGACAACAGGTAGCACATCTAGACAAAAAATAACACATCTAGACAACATGTAACACATCAAGACAACAGGTAACACACCTAGACAACAAGTAAAACATCTAGACAATAAGTAACACACCTAGATAACAAATAACATGCCTAGAAACAAGTAACACACATAGACAACAAGTAACACACCTAGACAACAAGTAACACACCTAGACAACAGGTTATACACCTAGACAACAAGTAACACACCTAGACAATAAGTAACACACGTAGACAACAAGTAACACACCTAGACAATAAGTAACACACCTAGACAACAGGTTACACACCTAGAAACAAGTATCACACCTAGACAATAAGTAACACACCTAGACAACAGATTACACACCTAGACAACAAGTAACACACCTAGACAACAGATTACACACCTAGACAACAAGTAACACACCTAGACAATAAGTAACACACCTAGACAACAAGTAACACACCTATACAGAATAATAGAACAAAGAAGTAGTGTTAGCACTCGAAAATTGACAGACAAACAACATAGAAAAAACGAACAATATGGTCCGAAGTGGGATCAACCCGTACTCAGTGCACCGCGCCTTGACGAGAAGCCGAACGCTTGGCACACTACCACGCAGCACTAAAAAATTGGCTATTGCAGTAGTGTCTTACACGATGACGTTCTCAATGACATAGCATAGGGTAACGATCACAGACCGGAATAATTGTATATTTGTACATTAATGCAAGTATCTCCCAGTAGGCTGAATGTGTTGTAGACAAACATATTGACGAAACACACGAATAGTACCAGTGTTTATATACACAAATAATAATACATAATATTATTATATGGGGAACTTCCGAGGCGATAATAGAATAATAGACAAAGAAGTATGTGTTAGCACTCGAATGACGTCATCGTGTAAGACACTACTGCAATAGCCAATTTTTTAGTTGGCTGCGTGTAGTGTGCAAGCGTTCGGCTTCGTGGCAGGCGCGACGGGTTCGATCCCACTTCGACCATAGACTTCGTTTTTTAAGTGCTAACACATACTTCTTTGTTCTATTATTCCCTATTATCGCCTCGGAACCCCATATAATAATATTTATGTATTATTTGTACCCAACACACCTATACAACAGGTTACACACCTAGACAACAAGTAACACATCTAGACGACAGGTTACACACCTAGACAAAAAGTAACACACCTAGACAATAAGTAGCACACCTAGACAACAGGTAACACCTAGACAACAAGTAACACACGTAGACATAAGTAACACACCTATAAAACAAGTAACCTACCTAGATAAAAGGTTACACACCTAGACAGCAAGTAACACACCTAGACACCAAGTAACACACCTAGACAACAAGTAACACACCTAGACAACAGGTTACACACCTAGACAGCAAGTAAAACACCTAGACAACAATTAACACACCTAGATAACAAGTAACACACCTAAACAACAGTTACACACCTAGACAACAAGTAACACACCTAGACAATAAGTAACACACGTAGACAACAAGTAACACACCTAGACAACAAGTAACACACCTAGACAATAAGTAACACACGTAGACAACAAGTAACACTCCTTGACAACTAGTAACACACCTAGACAACAAGTAACTAAGTTCTTTTTAAATCGATGACTATGATAATCATTAGCACTCCAGCCGTTTAAGGGCATTCTCATCTCACTTCTTTCAAACTTTACATAATATGACCTTCAATCTGTCCACTTGTCTATTAACTACCCATAACACCGTCTCATAGGTTAAATCAATTTCAATGTTGGTCTATTTACTTATTTCTGTTTGAATAAAACAATAACACAACAGCGAATCTTCAACTATTTCTATTTGTGTAAAACAATAACACAACATCCATTCTTCAACTATTTCTGTTTGACTAAAACAGTAACACAACAGCCAATCTTCAACTATTTCTGTTTGAATAAAACAATAAGACAACAGCGAATCTTCAACTATTTCTATTTGGGTAAAACAATAACATAACATCCATTCTTCAACTATTTCTATTTGTGTAAAACAATAACACAACATCCATTCTTCAACTATTTCTGGTTGACTAAAACAGTAACACAACAGCCAATCTTCAACTATTTCTGTTTGAATAAAACAATAAGACAACAGCGAATCTTCAACTATTTCTATTTGGGTAAAACAATAACATAACATCCATTCTTCAACTATTTCTATTTGTGTAAAACAATAATACAACAGCCATTCTTCAGCTATTTCTGTTTGAATAAAACATTAACACACATCCATTCTTCATCTATTTCTATTTGAATAAAACAATAACACAACATCCATTCTTCAGCTATTTCTGTTTGAATAAAACAATAATACAACAGCCAACCTTCAGCTGTTTCTGTTTGACTAAAACAGTAACACAACATCCATTCTTCAGCTATTTCTGTTTGACTAAAACAGTAACACAACATCCATGCTTCAGCTATTTCTGTTTGACTAAAACAGTAACACAACATCCATTCTTCAGCTATTTCTGTTTGTTTAAAACAATAAAACAACATATCTTTTCTTCAACTATTTCTATTTGAATAAAACAATAACACAACATCCATTCTTCAGCTATTTCTGTATGTTTAAAACAATAACACAACATCCATTCTTCAACTATTTCTGTTTAATAAATAAAACAATAAAACAACATATCTTTTCTTCAACTATTTCTATTTGAATAAAACAATAACACAACATCCATTCTTCATCAATTTCTCACCTGAGGTTTAGCTTTTAGTTCGGACTGGCATCACCGCAGTCGAGGAATCCCCATATCCGCTCTGCTACCCGTTCCAACAACTATCGAAGTGTTCTTCTACTGATTGTCCTGTTTTGATTGACCGTGTTGCGTTCTTTACTGCCAATGATGTTTTCCCTGCTTTCCCCTCGTGGCGCCGTGTTCCGCCATTCTTTTGACGTTTGGATTTTCCTCAGCTTCCTTGTCGCCATCCTGTGAGAGGTGTTCATTTAAAGCCCTCGCAATGTCAAACGTGTCCATTTTAAAGGTTTCTTGCGCAATGGCAGATCTCGCCAACCTGTCGGCCATCTCATTGCTACGAACTCCCGCATGTCCAGGCCAATATATCCAAGTTAGGTTGTCAATATGAGACATGTCGAGCAGGTACACCCGCTCCCTGAGGAGTCTGTTCTTGTCAAAACATGCTTTGTAAGGCGGTTAAGATGACCCCATGTGTTGTTGGTCTCATAATCAGCCACGTGATAGCTTCTGTCCCAGCTGCATTCGTCACAAATGTGCTGCAAGCTGTATTGTAGTCTGAGCTGTTTTATTCAAATTCTAGTCCAAAGACTCCAATTGAAAACTTGCTTTAATACACTGACACGACAATGTTTCATACAGCGTTTCCTCGACACTGCTGGGATCAGTTTCTGTCATTACAATATTATTCAAAACACATTTTAAATCACTACTTATTAATCTTATTAATCATACATAGGTTTCTATTATGTAATTATTTTTTTTTTAAAGTAAAGTAAAGAACCCCGTTACGCCAAGTAGCGTATAGGGAATATGGTGTTAGTCACCATAATTTTTATAGACCTTCAGCACATGATTTTTGGTGCAATGTGATCGGTATTACGCTCGTGCCGTTTTACTTTTCCAGAAAAAAAAATCAGGTACCCATTTAAGGCTGGGTAAACACAGAAGCCGTCGATCAGGTTCAAACCCGACCTCTTGTCCTCCGTAGTCCAATTGACTAACCAGTGAGCTACCGCGGCTGCCTATGTAATCATCTAGAGGCACACAAATTGGCGAACAACGCGGCCACATTCTCATTTAAACTTTTAAAACACTTGGAATTTAAATCATGTCTGATTATTGCCCTTCCTTGTGCTAGTTCCTGTTGGCTCAACCGATTTTATAGCTTATTATCTGCGCTTGGCCCAGGTCACAGATACTTCGATGACGGGCTATAGCACTTTAAATACGGCCCACTTTAGATCAAAGAAGACGAAAAGGTTGTGGGGTGGTGAGGACAAGACAGAACCTTGGGCCAATATCTGTCCACTAGAAACGTTTGATTAGCAATCATTTCCTTCATCGAGTGGGTACCAGTTCCATTTGGCTCTTATGAGGGTGCAACAAAACACAGTAACTAGCCTTGGGAGTAAATGATGCCAGTGTGGACAGACACCAGTCTCCTTGGGGACTTTCGATACAGAATTAGTGCTCGCTCAGTATGAGAAAGAATGGTCCGGTTCTCTACTTCCCTCTACTTCGTCAGTCTGAGTAGGTCACACAATGCCACAGACAGACCTTTGTTGCTATTGGTCAGATTTAGCTATAGGGCGTTGTTGGTTTATGTTTATAATGTTGTTGTTCTTTGCTGGTAGCTAACAACTCAAGGGGTAATGTCAGTGATTGTGTTGGTAATTACGATATTATGATATTCATGATACTGATGACATTATTGATATTCAAGAATTTTATGATAGTATTGATATTTTTTTATGCTGATGACTAAAGGTGATGTTATTGATATATTTGTATTTCTAAGGACAGTATTTATATTCCTAAAACTGATGATATTATTGATATTAGCCGTTCTGATGATAGTATCGGTATTCATAATACTGATTATGTTATTGATGCCTTTTGATACTAATAATATTCTTTTAATGTTCGAAATACTAATGTTATTTTTGATGTTAATTATTTGATTATTTTACTAAAGATCACGGAACTGCTAAAAATGTAAATGTGTTTTTATAGTGTAAACGTCATTATTTTTTTCCCTAACATAAAAATTTTGACTTTAATTCTATTTTACTTTCAAACGATTAAAAAAAAAGCTAAAATTCACCTTTAGATTACCGCCACTATCATTTATTTGTTATAAAGTAAAACTATCATGGGTTATATACAACTTGTTATTTCAAACACAAAACTAAAACGTACGACGGTTTTCAGTCCCTGGTATCTTGTCCAATAACCCTCTTTCCATTCTTTTTTCTTAGCTTTCTCATGTCCTTTGCTTTCCCTGTTGGGAGAGTTAGACACTTATGCAGACTTTGTTTATGAATTTACCTTTAATTCTTGCCTCTGCCATTGAGCCGAAGACGATTATGCCTGATCCAGCTGAACACACAAATGAAATTAATATCTAATTCGAGAAAGAATGGCCCGTACACGTATTTCTAATTTATGTTATGATAACACTGTTCTATAATTTACGTAATAATTATATTCGTATTTTAAAATTACGTTTGTGTACATTGTGTACATTTTGGAAACCCCAGGGGAAGAGACAAAGAGGAAAATGAAGATATTCACGGAGAAGACAGGTGGAAACAGAGATGGCAATGTTGGGGAAGATACGGGATGATCTTAAAAGAAATACAAGAAACAGAACGAATTGGAAAGTCTTGAAGACCTATGTTCCTTATGGAGCTGAAAGGAAGAAGAAGACATTCTATAAACTAACAGCACTTATGCATAAGGTATATAAGTATAACGCCTACGTGTCATCTATACAAAAATGACACTTGCATATTATCTAAGATGAGAATTTATGGCCTTCTCTAACATATAGGTTAGATGGCTTACCTCATAGTCAGAAAGTAAACCGCTCGAAACACGTTGAAAAAAAATAGACTTATCTCGGTCTTTTTTTAGTGATTCCTGATATAAATGAAGATGAAATTGAGTACCTTGTAATTTCGGAGACACAGTATAGAAAAGGAGGGGTCTTACTCAAGCTGAGCATTTACAAATGTGGAAAAAGAGGTGAGCTTGTTTTACAACGTGAATGAACGAAACAAAAGTTATTTTGAATCAAATCGTCATCACTCTAGGAAAGAATCTCCGTCTCTAGCCAGATATCCCACTCCTGTTTTAATCTTCATCATCTCTTTGATGTCCTGAAACTACCTTCTTCTTTGTCTGCCCCTGTCTCGCCTTCCTGGAAACATGCCCTTCCAATACTGTCATTATCATCAAACCATGTCTTCGAGGTGACACACGTATTTTATCTTGCTTTATAGAATGATGTTTACAAGTCAGTTCTTACCAAAGTTTAGGCCTTATAATATGTCTTCATTGCTCTTTTTTTTTATTATTCAAGGTATGTTAATGAATATTCAGTAGCATTTTGTTTCGAATGAATCAATTGTTTTTGTTTGCAAGGTTATCCACGATTCACAGCCATAAGCTGCTAACGGGATGATATGTGCCCTCAGTAAATTTAATGCAACTACCTTGTTGGTATTGTGTCACACGATCTTCAAGACATTTAATTTGTTTGTTGCGTTTGCTAGTCTTCCTTTGATCTTCTTTCAATCAAATCAAAAACGTTTTTTGTTTCAAACTATTGATATCTGATTACTTTTTAAACTGCTTGTGATAGTTTGGAGAACCTCGCCAGTGTTATGGTGTTCCTGCGCTGAGCTGAGATCTAATATTTAATATTATCTATCCTATGACATACGTTATCGGACATCATTAACTACTTTTAATTTGGGAAACCATGTTTTGAAAAGCCATAAATAAAAGCAGCGCGTATAACATCTATTTATTTAGAAAAAGCATCATTCTCATTAATAAAAGAAAGTAAAGTAAAGAGCCCCCGTCACGACAAGTGGTGTATAGGGAATATGGTGTTAGTGACCATAAATTTTACAGACCTTCGGCACTTGATTTTTGGGGTAATGTGGTCGGTATTACGCCCGTGCTGCATTACTTTCACAGAAAAAAATCCGGTACCCATTTAAGGCTGGTGAACCCGAAAGCCGTCGGTTGGGATCGAACGCTATACCTTGTCCTTTGTAGTCCAGTTCACTAACCACTGAGCTATCGCGGCTCCCATTCTCATTAATGATTGCTCCCAAATATACTTTACACTTACACCACCAATGTAATGTAACTGTCTTTACCGCATTTTCCCCTCTCTGGGATCTGTCGGGGGGCACCTTAAGAACCGAAGGGGCCGCTTGTCCGGTGCAGTTGCCGTGAGGTGTTCTGGTTTGAGTGTTTATTTCACCCCCGATAGAAGCAAATCTGTTGACCGGCGTTCTTCTGGCTTGGAACTAGACAAGTTATCGATTAGGCCAGCCATTCTCCTCATAGAATTTAACAAACGCGATTTAATAAAATAGATAATTTAAGTAAATAAAAGAGTCCAAAATCTGACGGGGAAAAGACAACTAGCAGTTTACTGTAAAGAGCAAAAACCACATGTACTAAATAAATGAGAAAAAAACAGAGGCTAAAAACGGATCAAATACTCCAACAATCAAATTAAAGAAGATTGCAAGAGGCAATGCAATGATTTAGTGGAATGTTGAAACTGATAAGTTTTGAGAAAACCTGAATTTAAACATGGAAAGTGATGACGTTGCGCTTGGGAATCACAGTGTCTGTAGATGAAGTGTAGTGGATCAGCAGAAGAGCAAATGTGATTAGTTAAGATGGTGTTGACGTTTATAACTGAGGAACATGGCGTATACATTAAAAGGTAATCTTGTAGAGTTCAAACACTGACGCAACGATCACAAAAGTGCATTGCATAATGTTCTTAAGTAACAGAGATTATTAGATGATTTTATACTCATCAGCATTGTGTGTCGTCTCCGCATCGATGGTTGGCTACCATGAAAACATCATTCCGCTCTGCTTTGGTAGTGCTGATTTTCATAGGTTGACCTGTCCATCTTCTAATGTTACTCGTCCATGTTAGTCTTGTTATGTCTCTGCCTCTTTTACCTTGCATTTACCTTCCAATATTACTTTTAGTAGTCTGCTGTGACAATTAAGATGGCCCCCCACCCTCCAAAAAAAAACTCATTTGTTTTGTTTAGTAGGTCTCGTTTCAATTCATGTTTAGTTGTTTTAAAAGTTCATAATTTATTTTCTTTTCTTTTCTTTCCATTCAATTCTTTCTATTATTCTGTAAATCCACATTTCAAAAAATTCAATTTTCTGTGTTTTTAATACTCATCATCATTAAGTACCGGGCCTACTGGCGTAGGTGATCATGTCTCTCCTGAACTTTCGATCTCGACAGTTCTTTATCATTTCTGTTGTTGACCTTCTGCAAGCCATTCTCTTAAGCTGTCTGGCATTTTCTCTCTTTGCTTCCCTCTATCTCTTCGTCCCTAAATTTGTCCAGTTGTTACAATATATTCCAGTTTTTCTTTACTCATTTCATGGCCAAAAAAATGATGATTTTTCTTCCTAATATTGGAAATTAGCTCTCTTTTTGCTTTGACCTCTTTCAGAACATTTTCATTACTCTTCTTAGCTGTCCATGATATTCTCAACATTCTTCTGTAAAACCACATTTTTACAGACTCCAGTGTTTTTCTTGTCTGTTGTCCTATTGTCCATGATTCGCATCCATATGTTAAGACTGGCTCTACATAACATTTAAGAACTCTTTTTCTTGTTTCTATTGTCAAAAATGGATTGCATCTTCCTCATTTTCTGGAAAGCTGCTTTTGCCTGAGCCATTCTGCATCTCACCTCTTTTGTAAATCTTCCGTCTGAGGTTAACAAAGTTCCCAAATATTTAATTTCATTTACACGTTTTAATATTGTTCCACTTGTCTTTATTTTGCACTGAGGTGATGTCTTTTTCTTTCTTTTTACCATTACTTCTGTCTTTTAGCTATTAAGGCTGAGTCCTTTATTTTTGCTTTCTTTCACTATAATGTCCAACATTTCTTGTAACTCATTCTCACTCTTAGCGATTAAGACTGTATCATCAGCATACCTGAGATTATTTATATTATTACCTCCAATTGTTATTCCAGACATGCCCCTTATGGATCTTAAAATAATCCCACTATAAATATTAAAATTACATTATGGCAAAATGTTACATCTTCTCAATATTCCTGTATGGTGCAAAAACATCGACATAGACAAGAAAACAGAACAGAAAATTGAAGCCTTTGAAATGTGGATTCATAGAAGAATAGGTAGAATTGGATGGAAAGAAAATATAACAAACGATGAAGTTTTAAAACAACTGAAAATAAAAAGAGAACTACTAAATACAATTAAGACAAGACAAATGAAATTTTTAGGGCATGTTAAAAGACACAACATCCTACTAAAAGTAATATTGGAAGGGAAAATACAAGGTAAAAGAGGCAGAGGCAGACCAAGACTAACATGGACGAGTAACATCAAAAGATGGACAAGTCAATCTATGACAGCCTGCACCATCAAAGCAAGAAACAGAGTAGAATGGCGATCCATGGTAGCCAACCTTCGTTGCGGAGAAGGCACTCAATAATGATGATGATGATGATGATGAAATATTAAACAAATCTGGTGACAGCACACATTCTTGTCTAACACCCTGTTTTTAATACTATGCGGACTAAATGTGGATTTAAATACCACTCATCTCTCAATTAAAAAAAAAATTATTTTGTGTTATGTGACATTTATTATTAGTAGTAATTCTCTCTTTAAGAAGATGTTTGGTCCAGTATGCGGATTCATCTGACAGTTTATTTAACTAGATGAAGATGACAACCACATTGAAAATCTATTAGCTCTTAACAGCATGCTAGAGATTAACATGGACAGTCTGAAGGTCTTCACACTAAGTCGCCATGTTATCAAACAAACGATTTACATTTCTTAGGCTCCCACCTACTTAAAATGGTCACTCAAATGTTTGCTTTCATGTGATAGAAAATCCATATATTAACCAGAACGGTGCTTACACTATATAAAGCTATATAACAACCTTTCATATTTGTCTGTATTATATTAAATTATCATGTGATGAGAAGAGATAATAACCGAATAATAATACGAAAAATACAGATACACAATTTTTTACCCAGTTGTGGTCGAAGCCCTATGTTATAGTCATGAGAATACCTGCGCGAAAGACATCGCCAATGATGGCTTTTAGTTAGCCGAGTTGGCAGTGTTCCCTAGCGTTTGGCTTTTCGTGGCAAGGCGCTGTGCCAAGGAGTACGGGTTCGATCCTGCTTAGGACCATATATTGCTTTTTAATTTTTTTCTGTTGTTGATTATTTATAATTTTTTTTCCGAGCGCTGTAAACATACCTCTTCCTCTGAATTGGTTCGCTGGCGCACTGTAAAGTCGTGGCTGCTCAAATTTCTACACTAAGTGGCATTTCGTTTCCAATGGTTAATGTCAGCTTTTCTCTACGATCTCTTATGTCGTTTAATAGATAAAGATAGGCCCATAACACAAATTGTGTGTGACGTAGCTGTGAAATCAACAAAATTAAAATTAATAAATTATTTAAAGGTAACCTGATAATGCTCTTTCCTAATTTCTAATTATTCATCAGCCGAGTCAAGTGCAAATTTTCGGTGGCCAACTAAAGTATATCGATTGTACGATACAGCCTGCCCGTAATTCGAGGAAATCTCTATACCTCTAAATACAGAAGGCTGATCAATAACCTGCGCTGAACCCATGCGCTCTTCTATGACGTAATGAACAAAAAATAAAGTTTATAATTACTTACACAAACCATCGCTCGCTCATATTTGTTACAAGTTTATTTAGTCGGGCTAACACATCTCACATTTCTTTGTTTTCTATTTGCAGTCTGAGTTATTTGTTTACAATTTTATATTTTGCGTTCATGTGGACTTCCTTTAACAAATGTTTATAATATTTGTCCATGATATATGAACTACTGAGTACAACTTTCAATGTATTATTTGAATCAGCATTCTGAGTATTGATCACCATCGTCTGCTTATTATTTCTGCTTGCAGTTCCGTGCACTGATCGATACAGTTCTGTAATTACTGTTTATATGTGCAGGTTCTTTGATGATCTCGTGATATATTTATTCTGTCAATAATTATTTGATACGGTGTGCACGTTATTAAACTCACTACAAAAATGAATAATCTTTGCATTTTTTATTGCGTTTATTTAAATGTTAAAGTAATGATAGAACATTGATATTCTCTCCTGTTACCAACCATTGGAAATGTATGGTGAAAAATAAGAAAGTAACCACATTACATGGAGCGATAGGGTCAGTCCTATAGTAATGCAGCATGTTAAAGCAAAGTTACATGTTGTGAAGAACAAGAGACTCAAAAACAAAGCTGTAAGAATTATAGCTAGTGGTATGAGATCAACACCCATTATAGAATTATAACTAGTGGTATGAGATCAACAATCATTATAGAAGTATAACTAGTGGTATGAGATCAACACCCATTATAGAATTATAACTAGTGGTATGAGATCAACACCCATTATAAAATTATAATTTGTGGTATGAGATCAAGACCCTTTATAGAATTATAACTACTGGTATGAGATCAACACCCATTATAAAATTATAACTAGTGGTATGCGATCAACACCCACTACAGAATTGGAAAAGAATCACACACTTGCAATCAATGGAAGGCAGACGAGACACCAGGACTCAACAACAAGGTGAATAATTAATAAAACTAACTAATAATAACATGCACAGAAGAGTAAATAGTTTTTGGAAAGGTAGAAACAATCTAAAATTGTTATAGAACCAACAAAATCTTTGCAGAAAGCAGATCCAATAAAATCTTTGAGGTATGTGAACCATTTAATTATACATACACACACCCACAACAGAGAAAACACAACAGCATTTTCTTGAATTAAAAGAGAGCATTCTCTAACATGTGAGAGCCGCGATAGCTCAGCTGTTAGTGAACAGGACTGCAAAGGACAAAGAAGTCGGGTTCGATCCTAATCGACGGTTTCAAGGTACAGCCAACCTTAATGAATACCCGATTTGTTCTGGGAACGTAAAGCGGCGCGGGCGTAATACCGATCACATTACCCCAAAAATCATGTGCCGAAGGTGTGTAAAAATGATGGTCACTAACACCATATTCCCTATACACCACTTGGCGTGACGGGTCTCTTGAATTTTTTTTTTTAATTCTCTAACATGTGTATAAGAAACAACCCAAAACTGATCCTGTGCACATGCCTACAGAGATGGATCAGCAACTAATACTAATGCAATCGAAAATGGAGGAGCAAGAATTTTCATAAATGCCTTAAAAATGGAGCAGAGAAAAGATTCTCTGGTGCAACAGGAAACTACTTAAGACAGAGACGGCAGCTCTGAAAACTCCAGCTTAAATTCTTTTGAATGAGAAGATTAAATGAAGAAAATATTGTGTTCCTCACATATGCTCTGTCAGTAGTTAAGTACTGAGGAGTCATGGAAACGAAGAACTGAATCATCAAAGAGAAATAACTCTACAAGCTCTGCCTGAGATGCAGAACTGTGATTCCGTGAATTCAATTTATGCAGAACTGTGATTCCGTGAATTCAATCTATGTAGAACTGTGATTCAGTGAATTCAATCTCATTGAATATTTCTAGAAATGATGAGACGATAATGAAATTAATTGCAATAAAATAATATTTTAAGAAATGTTCGATTTAATTTCTTCTTCAATTTCTTTCTTTGCTTATTTGCCTTTCAGAGTCGATGAGAGATATAATGTGCTGTCTTTTGGTCTTCTGCTGACCCTGCTGATGTTATGTTTCTTAGCGTTTCTAATATTCCATCAATCCATCTATTTCGTGGTCGACCCCTGAGTCTTGTTTTTTTTTTTCAAAATGTTGATTAAAGTGTCGATGTGTTGTATTTTGATCTTTCTGTTTGTAACTTCGCCAAACAATTTATCTGTTGTTTTTTTATGTATTCTATGGTGGCAATTATTCCTAATTTTTATCTCAGTTCTTCATTTCTGATCTTATCTTTCAGGCTGTTCCCTGCCATTTATCTAACACATTTCACAGGTAATGTTTATTCATTATTCTTAATCGCTAAGAGTGAAAATGAGTTACAAGAAATGTTAGACATTATAGTGAAGGAGAGCAAAATTAAAGGACTAAATAATAACTTAATAGCAAAAAGACGGAAGTAATGGTAGCAACAAAGAAAAAGACATCATCGCAATGCACAATAAAGACAAGTGGAACAATGTTAACAGGTAAATAAATTTAAATATCTTGAAACAATGTTAACCTCAGATGGTAGATGTACAACAGATGTGAGATGCAGAATGGCTTAAGCAAAAGCAGCTTTAAAAAAATGAAGAAGATACTATGCACTCCATTTTTAACAATAGAAACAAGAAAAAGAGTTCTTAAATGTTATGTAGAGCCAGTCTTAACATATGGATGTGAATCATTGACAATAGAACAACAGACACAAAAAAGCACTGGAGGCTGTAGAAATGTGGTTTTACAGAAGAATGTAGAGCATATCATGGACAGCTAAGAAGAGTTACGAAAATGTTCTGAAAGAGGCCAAAACAAAAATAGAGCTAATTTGCAAGATTACAAAGAAACAATCATTATTTTTGGCCATTTAATGAGAAGAGAACAGCTGGAATATATTGTGACAACTGTGAAAATTGAGGGACGAAGACATAAAGGGATGCAAAGAGAAAAGATACCAGACAGCGTAAAAGAATGGCTTGACAGAAGGTCAACAACAGAAATGATATGTAACTGTCGATTATCAAAATGTGTGGAGAGACATGATCACCTACGCCAGCAAACATGATACTTGATGATCATGAATGTTTATTTTTTTGTTATTGTTCTTGATCATTTTTCGAAATAATAATAGGAAGAAACAACCAGGAATGAAGATATTAATAATATAAAAGGAGATTAAATAACCAAGTCAAATCCCGCAGCGAAAATAGTAATGCGGTTTTGTTGTCCACTTTTGTTTTTACCATCGGGACATTTTAGGGTGTCCGGTTAGCGCAATCGATAGGCGGTTGGCTTACCACGGCAACAGCCGGGGTTCGTACCCTGGCGAGGACACCTGGGTTTTACTAATTCCCTAAAAATTAGTAGGAGCCGCGATAGCTCAGTGGTTAGTGAACTGGACTACTACGGACAAGGGGTAGGGTTCGATCCCAACCGACGGCTCCGGGTTCACCCAGCCTTAAATGGGTACCGGATTTTTCTGGGAAAGTAAAACAGCACGGGCGTAATACCGACCACATTACCCCAAAAATCATGTGCTGAAGGTCTGTAAAATATAGGGTCACTAACACCATATTTCCCTATACGCCACTTGGCGTGACGGGGGGTACTTTACTTACTTTTTTTTTTTATCGGGACATTTTTGAGCAATGTGTTTGTTCTGTCTTTTTTTCCCATGAATAATCCAACGACTATTTAAGTTGAAGCAACACAAGTTAACATATATTCTGAGAAATACAAATAATTTAATTGTTGTCACATAGAGCACGACAGCAAGTAAACTGTACGCCGCTAGAAACATTAAAATTAAAGCAAAAACAAAACACACAAAAACATTTGTTTAAAAAAAAAAGAGAAGATTAAAAAAAAAAAATAGAATAACGAAATATCAAAAGTCACACAAGTTAATGTAACTAATTTCAGAAACAAACTGTAAAACTGTGAGAAATAAATATTTTCCTTTCGTTGATGCAAGACTCTAAATAAAAGACATAAATCAGAAAGTAAGAGACGTGTCCTGTGTAATAAAAACTCTTTGTATACCAGCCAACGATTTTTATTTTGATTTAATGGATTCTATTTTGAGGCATAATTTCTTGTAATGATCAAGTGTGATATAGCTAAAGGATAACGATATTTTTGTCCAGATTGACATCGCTATCAGTTTCTCGTGTTGCCTGCCTCAGCGAATGTATCTTGTTGAGTCATTCATGTCTTGATCCCGTCCTATCGTAGGTCGCCCTCGTCTACGTTTTCCAAGAACTATTTATATTTATACTGCAATGATGCTGGAACAATTCATTAACTTTTCTCTCGAGTCGAACACGACACATATGGCGGAAGTCATAGTTCACACCCATATGTTAGCACTGGTATCACACCCATATGTTAACACTGGTATCACACCCATATGTTAGCACTGGTATCACACCCATATGTTAGCACTGGTATCACACCCATATGTTAACACTGGTATCACACCCATATGTTAGCATTGGTATCACACCCATATGTTAGCACTGGTATCACACCCATATGTTAACACTGGTATCACACCCATATGTTAGCACTGGTATCACACCCATATGTTAACACTGGTATCACACCCATATGTTAACACTGGTATCACACCCATATGTTAACACTGGTATTTAAATCCCATATGTTAGCACTGGTATCACACCCATATGTTAACACTGGTATCACACCCATATGTTAGCATTGGTATCACACCCATATGTTAACACTGGTATCACACCCATATGTTAGCACTGGTATTACACTCATATGTTAACACTGGTATCAGACCCATATGTTAGCACTGGTATCATACCTATATGTTAGCACTGGTATCACACCCACATGTTAACACTGGTATCAGACCCATATATTAGCACTGGTATCACACCTATATGTTAGCATTGGTATCACACCCATATGTTAACACTGGTATCAGACCCATATGTTAGCATTGGTATCACACCCATATGTTAGCACTGGTATCACACCCATATGTTAGCACTGGTATCACACCCATATATTAGCACTCGTATCACACTCATATATTAGCACTGGTACCACACCCATGTTAGCACTGCTATCACACACCCATATATTAGCACTCGTATCACACCCATATGTTATCACTGTTCTCATACAGGAGTTGGACAGTGTAAGTATTGTTCGTTTACTGAGGCCTCTGGATCTCCAGATTTGTGTGTGTGTGTATGACCGTGTGTATGCCAGTGTGTTTCTGTGGGCGTGCGTGCATATGCGTCGGTGTTTGTGAGCGTGAACGTGCGTGCTTGGTTGTGTACGTGTATTTGTGTGTGAATGAGTGCATGTGCGTGTGTGTGTTTGTGTGGGCATGCGAGCGCGTGAGTATGTGAGCATGTGTTTGTGTATGTGTGTGGGCTTGTGCGTGTGTGTGTGTGTGTGTGCGTGCGCGAGAGTGCGTGTGTGTGCGCGCGCGTATGCCTGTGTGTTTTTGTGTCTCTGTGTGTGCGTTTGTGTTTGTGTGCGTGTGCGTGTATATGTGTGAGTACGTGTGTGAGTGTGTGTGAGTGCGCTTTTGCGCGCGCATGTATGATGGGTGTGTATGTGTGTATGCGTGTGTATATGGGTGTGTGTATGTGTTTGTGTATATATGTGCGTAGGACCATGTGTGTGCCAGTGTGTTTCTGTGGACGTGCTTGCATGTGCGTCGGTGTGTGTGTGTGTGAATGTGCGTGTGTGGTTTTGTGTGTGAATGAGTGCGTGTGTGTGTTAGTGTACGTGCGTGTGTGTATGCGTGTGTTTGTATTGGCATGCGATTGCATGCATATGTGATCATGTGTTTACTTGTGTATGTGTGGGTGAGCTTGTGTGTGTGCGAGAGTGCGTGTACGTGTGTTGTAGTGTCTGTGTGTGCCTTTGTGTATGTGTGTGTTTGTGTGCGCGTGCGTGCGTATTTATGTATGCACACGTGTGTGAATTCGTGTGAGTGCACATGTGCGCGAGCGTGTATGGATAGGTGTGCATGTGTGTATGTGGTGTGTGTGTGTGTGCTTATGTGTATGTGTGTGCGCGCGTGTGTGTATGTGTGTTTGCGTGTGTGTACTTGCGTGAGTGGTGTGTGAGTTTGTATTTGTTTGTGAGTGCGTGTTTGTATGTTTTGTGTGTGTGTTTGTCTGTTTACACGTGAGTGTGTGTTTGCGTATGTGCTTATGCGTGTGTCAGTGTGTGTGTATTTGTACGTGTATGTGTTTGCGGGTGTGTGTGTGTGCACCCGTGTGTATACGTGTGTTCGTATGTGTACGCGTGCGTTTGTGTGTGTGTTTGTGTGTGTATGTGCTTGCTTGTCCGTGTTTCCGTGTGCGTGTGTGTGTATGCGTGCGCGTATATGCATCCGTGTGTATGTATGCGTGTGTGTGTTGTTATGTGTTTGTGTGTACATGTGTGTTTGTGTGTATGAGTACGTGTTTGTGTTTATGTGTGTATGTCAGCGTGCGTGTTAGTGTGTGTGCGTTCGCATATGTGTGTGTGTGATTTTTTCGTTCGTTCGTGTGCATGCGCATGTACTTACCTGTTTGTGTGTATGTGCGTGCGTCCGCATGTGCTTGCATGTCTGTGCATTTGTGTGGGTTTTCTGCGTGAGTGTGCATGTGTGTATGTGTGCTTGCGTGCATGAGCATGTTTGTGTGTTCTATTCAAGATATATTTTGTATTATTTTGATTGTTTCCTGTCAGAACCTGAATTTTTATTCTCAGCTGCTTGAGCTAATTAAATTTTTTAAAATGCAGGTCCTGAGTAGTAATACTTTAGTCTCAGCTGCTTGAGCTAATTAATTTTTTAAAAATGCAGGTCCTGAGTAGTAATACTTTACTCTCAGCTGTTTGAGCTAATTAAATTTTTAAAAATGCAGATCCTGGGTAGTAATACTTTACTCTCAGCTGCTTGAGCTAATTAATTTTTTTTTAATGCAGGTCCTGAGTAGTAATACTTTACTCTCAGCTGCTTGAGCTAATTAATTTTTTTTTAATGCAGGTCCTGAGTAGTAATACTTTACTCTCAGCTGCTTGAGCTAATTAATTTTTTTTTAAAATGCAGGTCCTGGGTAGTAATACTTTACTCTCAGCTGCTTGAGCTAATTAAATTTTTTTTAAATGCAGATCCTGGGTAGTAATACTTTACTCTCAGCTGCTTGAGCTAATTAAATTTTTTTTTAATGCAGGTCCTGAGTAGTAATACTTTACCCTCAGCTGCTTCAGATAATTACATTTTTTAAAATGCAGGTTATGGTTGTGCTTATGGTTATGGAAGACCTCAGTATCACTGAAAGCTAATTAAAATAAATAATTTCTCAAACGCCCGTACCAGTGGAATTATCCGAATTAATATTTTATCTCCCAAACAAAGAAAGGTAGCTGTATTCCCCATCATATCAGTCTCAGCACACGCCAAAAGACATAAGGCGAAACCGCATAGAAAGTAAACACGGCCAACTGTTCCCTGTCATACGATATCAGCATTCATCGTGAACAATTGGAATATCGGAACATGATCAAAACGGATGAAACACACAGCTCACGGTGTGCACATAGCACTTAACTCAGTAGCTCCTGCATCAAGCCGGACTTGGAATATGAGGAAACTGCAACAAGGAACACTTTTCAGGCATAGCCTTTAATTGTTTCTGTCGCCTATCCATCATATTGACCGGAAGTTCACGTTCTCCTGAAAATGATGATCGTCATATTTTTTTTTTATGTGTAGCGCTTAATGATGTTAGAACATCGTTTTGTCTCCAAATCCAAACATATAAAACACAGTTAGCCGTCGGATTATCCCCGTCGCACATAACAAAACAGACGGTAAGATCTCCCTGCAATGTGAATTTGTGAAATTATAAAACAGTTCACATATCTACCTTCTATCTCACGGTAGCCCTCTTGAATCTAGACAACATTCCTCCTGACTAACATGAAACTCCGGGAGTCACCCCGTTGCTGCAAAGTCATGAACAAAGCTGCGATATTTCGTCTTTCATCATTAGCGTACGGCCGGTCTAGGGATATGCGATCAGCCATCATGATGACGTAGCACACACAACAATGGCTGCGCCCATAAATTACTCTAGTGAATACAGCCAACAACGCACGAAACACAGTGCAAGATCCCTAACGTGTTCTTATTACCTTCGGTTGACTTGGCAGAGCAGTCCATATTAATGAGTTGTAATATGTAAATAATTGGCGTCAAACAATTCCAACGACAGCTATTGAACATCACTCAATGTGTTGACGTAAACCGCATATCAACTCTAGACGGGGGAAGGTCGCATTCACAATACTTGACTTGTCAAAGAGGAATATTGTCCAGTGAACGACTCCGCATCATCGGCGCAAATTTGTTATGTGGAACATCATATTGACTTTAACGCAGTAAATTGCATTCAACATCATGATCATGCACCATACCGGTTGGCGTAGGCGAACAACTCCTTCCACAATCTTCTATCCACAGTGCATCGTATCAGTTCTGTTGTTGACTGCTTTCCATGCCATGACACCAAGCTATCCAGTATTTTCTCTCTTTGTCGTCCGCGATCTCTCTTTCCTTTTATTTTGCCAGTTGTAACCAAGTATTCCAACTTTTCTCATGATGTGCCCGAAAAATTGCTTTGGAGAGCCGAAATTAATCAGTCCCCAAATGCAATTCCTGCAGCGCAGGGAGAACATGAACCTCATTCCACCATCTTGGAAACGGAAGTCCTCAATGCGGGTCCTGTTTAGTAATACTTTACTCTCAGCTGCTTGAGCTAGTTACATTTATAAAAATGCAGGTACTTTAATGATACTTTAATCTCAGCTGCTTATGATAGTTACTTTTAGAAAAATGCAGGTCCTGATTAGTAATACTTTACTGTTGGCTGTTTGAGTTTAAATTCTTGCATCCGTAAAAAACGAGCAGCCTTAACTTGGCAAAAGACTTGATTTCTACCATACATGAAATGACTATGCCGATTATAAACAGCACACGTATATTGTGGTTTATGAAAACGTAACAATAGACTGTGATACATGTGACGTGAGCCCCCGTGAAGAGACGCATTTGTCAATTCTTAGCAAAGTGACTTACACCAGCTATTGTTAACCTTTTTGCTACAGAATTTATATAGGATCTCATGTGACTCTTGTCCACCTGGAGCATTGAAGCATTAGAGAGATTGTCAACACATTTTACTTCACATTGTTCTATGTGACTGACACAAGAAGTGGTTTTAACAATTGTTTTTATTAAATCGTCATTTTTCATATTTTTTTTTTTGCTTCTGTCAATAAAACTAATGGCTTTACTCAAGCATCTTGCATAAAACAATGCGATCTTTCACTTGCGCGCCTTAAATTATGGTCCATCCATATTTGACATGAGAGCACAGAGATGCAGGAAAATGTTAGTTATCGATTAATATTTTATTGCAATTATGTGAGTGCTTGAATAATGACAACAGTTGGTTTACAATTGATCTGGTGTCTAGTTCCTATGTTTCTATATTCTTTTATTTTCATTGTTACAATATGTCACCGGTACTACAAACTGGGACCTGTTTACATTTCTTGTTCTTCCTTTCAGTTCCCTGTGGAGCATAGGTCCTCAACAAACATGTTCCAAGCTGTCCTGTGTTTTGACATTCTCTTAATATCGTTCCAAGTCTTCCCGTCCTCTTCATCTCTGCTCCCATCTGTCTTCTCCAAATATATTTTAGCCTTTCCCTTTGGCTTCTCCCCTGGGGGTTAAAATAAAGGGCTCGTCGTGAATAAACTTACAGTCGACTTCCACAGTATGTGCCCTATCCAACGCCACCACCTTTGACATATCTTTTTGTATACTGCCATTTGACTGATACTTTCCCTAGCGCTAAGTTAGTAATTTTGTCCTGTCATTTCCATCCTTTTATTCTGCGCAAGCATCCAGTTATGAAAGTATATATATATATATATATATATATAATCTGGGTAGTAATACAAAGAAGGAGGAACAGAAAATGGTACCAAAATAAGGATACAAGCAGCAAAAGGAGGCTTCGTTGCAGTAGGAAACATATGGAAATCCAAAGAAATTAGGTTCAATACAAAAATTTTAAACTCCAATGTTATTTCAGTTCTAGTATATGACCGAGAAACATTGAGACAACAAAACTGACAATCACGAAGATACAGACCTTCATTAATGGACGTTTGCGCAGAATAAAAGGATGGAAATGGCAGGGCAGAATCTCTGACTTAGAACTATGATAAAGTACCAGTTCGATACCAATGAACAAAGAGATACAACGAAGACGATGGCACTGGATAGGACACGCACTACGAAAGGCAACTGAGAGTATTACACGACATGCCCTTTTCTTAGAATTCCCAGGGGAAGAGACAAAGAGGACGACCAAAATATTCTTGGAGAAGACAGACGGAAGCACAAATGAAGATCATGGGGAAGACATGGAATGATATTGCAAGAATGGCGAGAAACAAATCGGCTTGGAAAATGTTTATTGAAGACCTATGCTCCACATGGAACTGAAAGAAGGGAGATATAATATTATACATTAGTGAAACCCACTTCTAATGAAAAAAAAAATACGATCACAACAAAAATTGATCCATTTCTGTTGTTCTCCATGTTTCACAGCTGTATATGGATTTTAAATGAACTTGGTAATCCCGTTCTTCTGCTGTGTACACTTTTATTCATCGTTTTAATAAGTTGAAAGATTAGAAATGATTTCTTCTTTATATTTTTGTGTTTTTGTTTGTAGTACGACAGTCTAATTTTCTAGATAAATACCTAGGAAGTCTAATGACAAATGATAATTCTCAAACAGCAGAGATAGAATCATGATGCAACAAAGCTTGCCAAATCATTGGACAGTTATCACCACTTTTGTCCAACAAGGAAATAACCCTGGAGGCAAAACGAACACTCTACAATACAATCTTCATCCCAACGTTGTGCTACCAATGCCAGACCTGGACCCTAGATGCAAGAACAATAAGAAAAATAACTTCTACAGAGATGAAATGTGTTAGACGAATGATAGGAAACAGTCTGAGAGACAAGATCAGAAATGAAGAACTGAGAAAAAAGCTAGAAATAGCCCCCGCCATAAAATATATAAGGAAACAACAGATAAAATGGTTTGGCCACGTGACAAGGCAGAAAGAACAAAACACAACACAACGAACCTTCAATAAACGTTGTGAGAACACCAGACCCAAGGGTCGACCACGAAAAAGATGGGTCGATAGAATATTAGAAGCACTAGGAAACATAACAGCAGCAGAGGCGAACAGAAGAGCAAAAGACCGCAAATTATATCTTCGCTCGACGCTGAAAGGCAGATGAGGAAGGAAAGAAGAAGAAGACGATCAGTAACAAACTGTCTCAGTTCTTGCTTGTTTCTGACATCCATAGTTGCAACCCATGATGGTTCTACGTAGGGTTTCTTTCGGTCTTTCTCGGTCTCCTTTTAACTTCTAGTCTCCATATAACGGCTTGATGAGGTAGCCTTCTAATGTCCACTGTATGGCTCTTTTCGTCTTGTCAGACGGTCTAGTAGAGGCTATTGTGTATTTTTTTTAGGTTTTGTTTTTGTCGAACAGCTTCTCTCGTGGCTAATTCTACCAATGTTTGGCAAACACACGCGTTCACAGAATGAACTAGTCAGCCCACTGGTCCACAGGGTTTTCCATCCTTTTTCATGAGTCTTTTCTCTTCTAAGTTTTGTCTCACCACAGTCTCAAATGTTGATAAACTGTTCCTTATACATGCTATGCTCTCCATGATGTGGGATCATTTGCCAGATGTTCCCAGTCATATTCACATATGGAGAAGTCATTCAGAGATGATTTATAGATATCTCGATGGACAGTTAAGTTGGTTATTTTATCCTGCCATTTGATGTGCATCGCATGTGGAAGACATTTAGTCTTTTTTTCCTGGTTTGAGTATGTTGTCCAGGTTTCTGATCAATATAATAGTGTGCTAAGCACACAACTTTGATATAGTAAGAGTTTGGTCTTCAGTGTTAATTTCGTGTTGTTCCAGGCCTTTTCTCTGAGTCGTAGCTGCTTTACCAATTCGGCTGTTTATTTCATCATCAGTTTGAAATTTTGGAGACCCACTTCTAATGAATCAAAATTAGCAAAAATTAATGCTGTTGTACAATCTGCCTAAAAAAAATGAAAGCCAGTTACACATAAATGTGTACAACACAAATTTGAAATTGTAATTTATTGCTAAAAATTAATAAATAAATAAATGAACGATAAGTTAATATGCGAATTATTTGTAAGATGTAACAAGCGTCTTCCATAAACCGGATGTTGTTTCATGGAAAGATGGCTACCACTTACGCCGAGGATATGAAAAAGTTCTTTGCGACAAATGCCAAAACACGCGATGTTCAAGCCCACACCGCCAAAGTCCATTCAGTTGCTTGGAGCTGTGATGGCCGTCGATTGGCATCAGGATCTTTTGATAAAACAGTTTGCATTTACACGCTTGACAGAGATCGACTGGTGAATTAATATTAATTTTATTAATTTATGTACACTGAACTAACACTAAAAAACACTAACACTAACAGTCTGAGTCAGTAACTGAGTAACTTGCTACTCTTACTCTTAGTATTAGTTATTAACTATTAACCTAGTTAAGTACGTTAAGCGTTTAAGCTTAGAAAGTAGAAACTTTCTTCCTACACTCTACACTAAAACTTTCTAAGAAAGTTTTTTTTAGTTTAGTAATAGTCTTACTAGGAATTTCTTAGAATAATGTTGAAAGTTCTCTGGACAGGCTATGACCAATGAAGAAATTCTCAAAAAGGCCAACACAAAAAGGGAACTCCTAAAAAACATCAGAAAGAAAAAATCAACATTTTATGATTTTTCGGGCACATCATCATGAGAAAGAAGAGGAAAGGAAAGTTGGAATACTTGGTTACAACTGGCAAAATAAAAGGAAAGAGAGATCGTGGGCGACAACACAAAGAGAGAAAATAGTGGATAGCTTGGTGTCAACTGTCATGGCATGGACAACAGAACTGATACGATGTACTGTAGTTAGAAGATTGTGGCAGGACATGAACGCCTACGCCAATCGGTTTTGCACATGATGATAATAGTATTAATTACTAAAGTAACAACTTTCTTGCTGGGGCAAGTCAGACAAGTGGGTTTTTTTAAAGAGACTAAACACCAGGGGAACACATAATTTTAAGCATAAGTCTAGAAGAAAACTCAACAAAAATGCTACACTAACAAATGAATAATTTTTTATGAATGTTCTCACTATTTGACTCATACAATCTAATTTTATGATCTGTAGTGTTATGAACGATGCCCTCCCAGCAATAAAAATGTAACATTTTTTACACATTTTGCACACTGCTTCATTCATACTTCTACCTCATTTTATGAAAGACCATTACCCTGAACATATTTGTCATTTGTCTTGGAAAGAACATTTTATCCTCGACATTTCAAAATAAAAATCCATCCCTCGTAAAATGCTAAACTTTAATTTTAACAGCTTATATTCAGCACTACAAGTCACAATTGACAGCAACTGACAAACCACAGAGAAAGAATTAAAGTAACAATTGTGCGTCGGGGGGGAGGGGGGGGGGGAAGACCATTTGAGGTTAGAAATTATAACTCTATAAACTACGATTTTGAAATGCAGGGAAACGTATCTGCATTGACATTGAGGTATCTGAAACTCGTGACCTACCAGTCCCATATTATTAATTAGGTGGCATTCTGTTTTCTTTAATTTACTGCTGTTATTGAGTAGAGCATAAACAGGAAATTTGACAGAAATACCATCTTGTACACTAACAATTTTTTGCCTTTGATTTTCAAAAGGAGCCTGAATTGGCTAGATATTTTATAGGTTATGAATCGAGACAACTGGGTGTCCCGAAGGCATTTTTCAGAACAGTGAATTGTTTTCATTTAAAACGGGGACATAAGGCAACCCTAGACAAAGATCGACTGGTGAATTATTATTATTTAAATATTTATAATATTTTTATTCTCATTCTCTTACTTGGTAAACTTAGAAAGTTTTTAGTTTGGTAAGACACTTACTAAACTTTATACTTTTTTAGTTTCTAATTTCTTACTTATGTTGCTGTTGGGCAGGCGAAGAAGTAGATGGTTTCAAGACTTCCAAGAGATCTTGAAGTTATCAGTTAACACAGCTCTCACAACTGGAAAAAACAAAAGATCAGGAATGTGCGATCTGGCTAGAGACTGAAATTCTTATACATGGGCTGTGATGGGCGTACTGCTCTGCAAAGGGCACACATCTTGATTATGATAATGTTGTGATATATTTAGCTAACATATCAGACTTTGTTCAATAAGACACACTACTGAAGCCTGACTTACCATCACATAAACAGATGAAAACCAAAATATACTTGAAGAAGAGAGGTAGAAAGAGAGATTAAAAAAATAGGTATGGTGTGGAGGCTTATTTAATCATATAAAGAGAAGGGCACTAAACAAGATGGCTTGGAAAATATTCATTGATGGTATTTGTCCAATGATTCATAGGGACTAGAATGGTAGAATAAGATATACATTCTGATATTCTCCAGGTCAGTGACCAAGGTCACTTAAGTCTAAGCATAAAAGAGAGCTTGTCACCACAGCAATGTGATGTCTGAGAAAAGCACTTGGAGTATCAGAAAAAGCAGAATCAGAAATTATATAAGCATTGAGCCAGTCCTAAACTACATACAGAAACAAGAAATAAACTGGTTTGTCCATCTAGAAAGAATACAGTGTGCTTCCTATTCCATACAAATCATAAATTAAAAGAGGAGAAGGGAGAAGAGCAAGAGGCAGAACCAGAATAAGATGGACAACTACATTTCCATCAATTGAAATTGAGTGAAGTCAGCAAAGGGGCGAGGGTCAAAACTTTGGATCTCTCTTACCACCCAAATGGGTACAAAAGCAAGAAAGTGACCACAGTTAATGTTTCCTGCACACTTACCTTTGTATACAGAATTAGCTGTCATTCCAGCATTATCCTGCTATCATTATCGGTCTATTGCTTCCTGAAGTATGATAACCAATCAGTTGACATCTTAAACAACCTATGGGCTTAACACATACTCAAATAAATGACAACTTATTGATTTTCATGTTTTCTTTTCACACTGCAATACATAACATAAAAATGGCAGCCTGGCATGATACAAACCACATTACCCAAAAAGTGTTCATGGCTGTTGAAAAATGTAGTCACAAACCCCATATTCCCAATATCCTTTGCAAGGAGTGGAAGGATCTTTTACTATACTAATTTCTTTTTCTTTTCAGACAAAAGACTACACAGTGTTTCGTGGACATGGAGCAAGTGTGGATCAACTATGTTGGAATCCTCGTAATCCTGATCAACTGGCAACAGCAAGTGGGGACAAGACTGTCCGTGTCTGGGATGCTCGTACAAACAAGGCAGCAGCGACAGTTAACACTAAAGGTTAAATTTTGCATTTCTTGCAAGAAGACTCTTTTGTAGAGATGTTCTTGCTTTAAAATAGAAATACATTGCAGTCATTCCTTCATTCTGTTAGTAAATTTGGGAGAACTGGTGTTGAAGTAGACATTTTATAGAACTTTTCACACAGTTCTAATGTTAGGGTTTCATTATTCAGTGTAGATTTATAACTGTCAGAAACATATTATAAATATTCTTTTTTTTTAGTTACAAATGGTTTATTAATGCCAGTACTAAATGTAAGTATTTATTTTAGTTCAATTAGGATTTTTATTTATTATTTCTCTCTGCGGCAACCACCCCTGGTCTCAGCAGTGAAGCCCGGCTTGAAACGTCAATTACTCATCGACAGAAAAAAAATATGAGTACCTCCTAAGTCAGAGTTATCTGCCTATGAGCCTAGGGACCCCTGTGCACACGGCTGCCAGGAAAATGGATTAACACACAAAATTCAGTTCCTAGTGTTTAGGGACTTCGTCAGAGGTAAAAGCTGGCGAATGAAAAAATTAAAAAGATGAAACGTTCAATACACACACTATTAGGCAAAAATGGAAGCAATGTTTAGGCTGGTATACATTTTTTAAAATTTGGGTATCAGCCTCAAATTTAGGGAACAATTTTAGCACAAAAGCAATGAGGATAATTTTCTCTTACAAGCTGATGGTGGAGTGAGTGAGATTATTTATTTTTATAACTAGCAAGCTGCAGAAACCATTTGCTTGATACTTTGTGCTATCTGTTGATGGAGATTAACTGCATGTAGGTCTGTCTCAGTTACACTAGACTAGATTGTTTAAATCACTAATAATAAATAGTAACTTCAGAGTTGGCTGATCATTAAGTGCCATGCAAATTAATATTAGTGATGTCTCTCCACAACTTTCTATCTATCTATCTATCTTTCGTTCGCCTGAAGTATTGTCTATATCTGCAATGTCGTTTCCTGTATAAATTTTACTGTCTTTGTAATTCTTGCAGTGGCCCATATAGTTTTGTCTGTAGTGTTGTATCTATGGGCCAATGGATTTTCCTCAGTCTACTATATTCAGTGCAGTCTTGAAGTATGTGTTCAGCAGTCTGGGGTGCCTGTCCACATGTACAAGTAGTTGATGTGCCGATCTTGAATTTTGTATACATGTGACTATGGAGTCGATTGTGTCCTGTTCTTAGGCGTATAATGATAACTTGTTCATATCTATTCATATTATGAAAGGCATCCTGATTTGGGGCTTGTGGTCCTCTGATTGATTTGATTATCTGTTTCTTATGATGGTATGTAACTGGTGTATCTAGTTGTGTGCCTGTTGAACCTTCCTTTGCCAACTGATCTGCTTTCTCATTTCCTGGTATTCCACAGTGAGACGGGATCCACTGCAGGGCAACCCTGTGGTGCTTGCAGAGTTCAGTCAATAAGGTCTGCAGATATGGTAATTTTCTGGATTGTAGTGCCTGGAGTACTGATCTTGCATCTGTCAAAAACACTACAGGCTGTGGGCTAAGATTACTGTTCAGCAGTTTTTCTATTGCCAACTTTATTGCTTGTATTTCTGCATCATAATTGTGACAATATTTCCCTGTTGCTATTTTATCCATATCCCTAGTGTTATTTGGGTACTCTATATATGCACCTGCTCCCCCATTCTTTACTGCATTCTGTGCTGATCCATCTGTGTACACACGAATCCATAGGTCTTGTGGGTATTCTTCATCCAGGAAACTGAGAGCTATTGTTTTTCGCTGTAGACTATTTTGTTCCTCTTTGTCAACTATTCCTTTCACTTCTGTCCGTATTTGAACTGATAATCCTGATTCATCTGTCCAGGGAGTCTGTTCTGGTATGGGCAGAAGGGGTTTAACAACTCTTGGCATGTCTGGTGTTTGTCTACTAATACGCTTGGCTTGGTGGATAAAGCTGCTTCTCTTAAGTCGTCCCAATGCAAGATTTTGGAATCTGTCCTTCATTGGATGTCTCGGCATGCATACAAATTTTTCTGCCTGTATCAGCACCTTTGTGTCTCTCCATTCTCTCAGTGCTGGTATCCTCCACAATTTCTCCATCTCCAATATTGGTGTTGATTTCATTGCTCCTGTGATGACCCTAAGTGCCTGGTTTTGTACTTTATCCAGTTCTTGCAATGTGGTGTTTGATGCTGAGCACCATGCGGATGATCCATATTCTAAATGTGGGCGTATACTCTGTTGGTAAACTTTACTGAGTATTTTCCCACTCGCACCCCATGTGGTTCCACACAACTTTCTTAGAATAGCCAATTTTCTCCTTGCTTTTTGGGTTGCCCTATTTATCTGCTGTTTCCAAGATAGTTTGTTATCAAATGTAACTCCGAGATATGTAGCTTGTATGTCTTCTTTCACAGGCTCATTGTTTATGTAGATGGCTCCTGCTTTTGTTTTGGGGAGAGTGTGAAAAGTGTAGTACTGCATTTGTCTGTATTGATGCTGATACACCATCTATTTGTCCATGTATTCAGTGCATTCATAGCTCTTTGTAGCAATTTGGAGGCCACTGTTGCATACTCCTCTGTGCACCACATTACCAAGTCATCTGCATACATTGCCACTTTGATGCCATGTGGTAGTTCAGTAACTAGGTCATTGATGTAGATCAGAAAAAGTGTTGGAGATAGTACCCCTCCTTGTGGAACGCCCTGGCGCAATAAGACCTTCTTACTCTTAAGACCATCCAGTTGCACTCTGGCTCTCCTGTTATGCAGGTATGCTTTGACCCATTTGTACATCCTGCCATTTACTCCATAATTTCTCAGTTTCTTCAGAAGCCCTTCCTTCCATACCTTATCAAATGCTTTCTTTAGGTCTATCCATGCTGCTAGTACCAGTTTCTTTTCTTGAAACGCATCTTCGATTTCCTGGGAAGATAGGTTGCTTGATCTTCGGTAGAGTAACACTGTCTAAAGCCTGCTTGTTGTGGGACAAGGAGATTTTCACTTTCCAGGTACCACTGCAGTCTGAGATTGATTATACGTTCCATGTTTTACACAAACAGCTTGTAAGGCTGATTGGTCTATAGCTGGATGTCATTGAACTATCTTTTCCTGGCTTTAGTAATGGTATCATAATTGCTTCTCTCCATGCCTGTGGCACTCTACCTGTGATCCAGCAAATGTTGTAGATCTGCAGTAGTTTTGCTTTAGCTGCAGTTCCCAAGTTCTTAATCATTTCATTGGACACTCCATCATTGCCTGGTGACTTTTTCATTTTTAATTTGGATATTGCCAGCTCTAGCTCTCTTTGTGTAATGGGTGTTTCCATGACTTCATGTGTGGTCTCTTCTTGTCTTGCATTTTGTTGTTTTAGACGGGTCTCTTGTCGTTTTTCTAGGCTAATTTCAATATTATTGTCATTTGCAAAGGAGTCTGCAAAGTAATTTGCTGCATGTTTACCTGTTAGAATGTTTCCATCCTTCTTCAGTGTAATTTTGGTGTTCCTTTCTGTACCCTCATCATTCAGCTGTTTTACAAGCTTCCACACTTTTCTTGTGTCTCGTTCAAGATTCAAGGACTCTGTTTTCTCTTTCCAGCTTCTCCGTCTGGCTTGTAGTTTAGCCCGTTGAAATTTGGCTTTAGCATGCTGGTAGTTGTTGTGGTGTTCTTGACAAGGGTTATTTTCTGCTTGCTTTCGAGATGTTTCCATGTCATTGTGCAGTTCCTCTAGTTCACTACTCCAGTATGGTTTGTAGTGTTTCCGTGCCCCTCTAGGTATTGTTTCACTGGCAGCTTGTATTATTAGTCTACTGAATTCATCAACTATTTGTTGATGTCTCTGTCTGTATTTATATCTTTAGTCAGTCACAACTTTCTGTCTGTATTGTTTTTTTTCAATTCTGCTGTTGATTTTTTCCATGCTAAATCTAATGTCTGTGATATTTTTTTCTTTCTGTTTCCCTGTATTTTTCTCCCTCAGTTTTTCCAGTTGTCAAAATAAGTAATAATAATAATATTTTCATGTGACTTTACAACTCTCGGCCATTGTAAATATTGCCTAGTAGTGGATGCAAGTTTAAGATATACATATCTAATCTAGCCAACAACCATAACACAACATAAAAGTCTAATACAGCTTAGACATTTAACTGAACTTGAACATGTTACTGATCTCAAATGTCTAAGGTGGAGAATAACCATTCACTAAACTTGCCATTTTAGACTGCTGCTACCAGTGTGGTAGGTTAAAGCTGGGACAGTCATGTACGACCAGGAATAGACATAAGGTTTGACCAGAAGTATTGTCCAGTATAAGTGTATTCTGCAGAATATAGAGTGAGTCTTAGAGTTCAATACTGCAGGAGGTTGATGTCATGAATCATGACCTAGGCGGGCCAACCTCCCCTAGAGTGGCAAAATGTTAAAGGACTGAAACATTTGCTCAACAGGGGCCTGTGTCTGATAATCAGATTGCCTCATGCTATGAAAGTCTGTAAGAAGAGTTTCCTACTACCTATGTTATTTCTAGGTATACATAAACTTTCTTAAATGTTATGTAGAGTCAGTCTTAACATATGGATGTGAATCATGGACAATAGGACAACAGACAAGAAAATCACTGGAGTCCATAGAAATGTGGTTTTACAGAAGAATGTTGAGAATACCATGGACAACTAAGAAGAGTAATGAAAATGTTCTGAAAGAGATCAAAGCAAAAAGAGAGCTAAGTCCAATATTAGGAAGAAACAAACAAGTGGAAAAATTGAGGGACTAAGAGATGAGGGAAGCAAAGAGAAAAAATACCAGACAGCTTAATTAAGGGAATGACTTGACAGAAGGTCAACAACAGAAATGAAAAATAACTGTCGAGATCGAAAGTTGTGGAGAGACATGATCACCTACACCAGCAGGCCCGGTACCTGATGATGATGATGATGATACTTAAACTGAGTGTTTTATAGGGTTACACCACTGAATTAGTTTCAGAAAAAAACTAATTATATCAGTTCTTTTTTTCTTCATAATCCAGGAGAGAACATCAATATATGCTGGTCACCAGATGCCAGCACAATTGCTGTTGGCAACAAAGATGATCTTGTCACATTCATCGATGCCAGAACTCACAGATCCCGAGCTGAGGAACAGTTTAAATTTGAGGTCAATGAGATCTCCTGGAACAATGAGGGTGACCTATTTTTTCTCACAAGTGGACACGGCAGTGTTCATATATTCAGGTATAGAATATTGTTTATGCTCATGTATTTGTTCATATATTGAGATATATGATATTGTTTATGTATTTGTTCATATATTCAGGTATAGGAAACTGCTCATGTATTTGTTTATTAAAATCGATAACCTTCTGGTGGTTCCCAAATGAAAGCTGATAGACTGTGGGCAGCTGAAAAGAGTAATAATAATAATGTTGGAGTGGTGTAGGCAGAAAAAAAGTTTGTTACCAACATCAGGAGCCTACAGTCATAATTTTTTGTTTGTCATGTAAGGAAAAGGGAACATCTAGTGCATATTATGACAGTTGGAAAAAACAAAGAGATGAAGAGATAGAGGAAACAGAGAAACGATTTCAGGCAATTGAATTAAGCAGCATAATAGGAAAATCAAAGGTAAAACTTAAAACAACTGTAAAGACAGAAAGTTGTTAAGAGATACAATGAATCAATTCAGAGTAAGAGGTATGTTTACAGCACTCGGAAAAAATGACAAATAATCAACAACAGGAAAAGAACAAAGAACAATATATGGACCGAAGCGATAATAATCATTATCGCCTCGGAATTTCCCGTCTATAATAATATTCATTTATTATTATTATTTGTCTCCTGTGAAGAGATACACTTATCCCATTGTAAGATACTTCAGACTGACTAAAATAAAATGACTCCAGATGGGAGCGCTGAGTAAGAAGCCAAAGAAAGTTTGTAAACCTTCATTATGCTGGTGAAGCTAGAAGTCACTGCTTGTTGAGGGATATACTTAGGAATCATCGGGGGGTGGGGGGGGGGGGGGGTTGTGTGTGTATAGGTGCATGTTAACACCTGGACTTAAAACAGTCCACAACTCATAGCTGGCTGCTTGTAACAGGGTCAGTGTGTTATTATATATTTCTTGTTTCTGATATTATATTGTCACTTGACAGCACATCACATTTATTAGTTGATCACAACAGGTAAATCATGAGACTCTTTTTCTCTCAGTATATAATCATAATCTCATATCTCTGTGTACATGTCTGTGTTATTCACATCTCATATCTTTGTGTGTGCATGTCTGTGTTAGTCACCTCTAGTGACTCGGGCAGATGGTGCTCGTAAACCTGGGAGGGCAGACCATCTAAGGGCAGAATCCCCTACAGAAAAGACAATCTGCTGCCTTGCAGGAAGATTGGGGACAATCAAAGGCTAAGGAAAGCAAACCTGAAAAAATGCTGGTTGAAATCGGATGCACTGGGCCACTGGCGCAGAACACAGTGCAACGTATTAACGGGTGTTCAGTCAGAGTGGATCTGGCGGACTCTAAATGTGACGTTCTGTCTGTGGGGGCGATCAACACACTTAACCTGACAGCTGACTTCATGTAAGAGTCTGGAATCCTACTCTGAGTGAGTCCTGATCGCAGAGAGAGAGAGAGAGATATAATCATAATCAGTTTATTGATCTCTATTATTAATCTTGGCCTATGATTGTTCTGTAGTGGATGCACTTATCTTAAACTAATGTTTATTAATTCTGGACTTCTCTGAGGAAAATCGCCGATGAATATGATCAGTCATCAAGTGCATATTTTACATTCAACATTAATCAACTTACATTCATGAGGAATGTGAAACAACTTGAAGTACTCTTAAGCACTTTTACAACACTAAAGTTCACATGTTCATTGCTATCCTTACTACTCTCTATCAACTTACTTAATGACTTCTCAACTGACTTAAAACTACAACCTGAAGATTCTTAACTTCCTAACTGGCTCAACTTTCTAATCTTAACTTTTCTAACTGTGTGTCTAATTTCCTAACTTGTCTAATTCTCATTCTTGACTGTCTCTATCTCTGACTGTTCTATCCCTGACTCCTGACTTAAACCTATTGTGTTGAAGTTTAAAAGACTCTAACCACAACTCTTCGCCTAAAAATCAGCAGCCAATCAAACTGTTGCAAAGTGACAATTTGCACTCTTCTGATCACTTGAGTTGGTCACTCCTCGTCATTCTGTGACCGTAACCTGAACTATTCTCATGGTTTGCTGAAAACACCTTGTTTTCGTGAATCTCTATGCCCTATTTAAATTAATTATTACCTCATGACAATGACATATCCTGGTAGTTAGATGACAACTTATTTATCAGATGGGCCAAAGTCATGGGGTCAACGCATGCTATTGTCATGCATTGCCTAAAAGTTGAAGTGGAAATTTCCATGGACCTAAACTCATCATTGTGTCGTCCAGCAATTCTGGACATTACCTCCTTCCCACTTTCTGTGTATCTACTACCCCCTATGTGAACTTCTATTATCCTCTAACTTTTTATTCTGGCTGGAAATTTTCCATACTTAAGTTTATGTCCTAACTACTGCTGGTCGCTACCATCTGTTACTGCTATTGTCCATTGAGAAGCGGGTAACAACTAAGATACCTGCCCCCATATTTTCATTAGCTCACTCTATAACAAGTGAACCAGAACTATCCAGATGCTGTTCCATTCCTCACACTTCCTGTAGAGAGTCTGGCCAATTAAGCTTAGATAAGAGGAAAAGCAAACCAGTACTCTCCATGCTGAAGATGGATGCGTTGGACTGAACGATACAAATATCATAGCTTGCTGTGAACCACAGTGCAAGAAAGAAAGAAAAAGGAATCTTTTATTTTGTATTTGAACTTTTTGCCATTTAATGAAAATAATTATTATTTTGGTGAGTTCAATTTTCATTTTCCATTTTCATTATACTCATTCTTTACTTGAAATATAGTAAAGTACCCTGTCACGCCAAGTGGTGTATAAGGAATATGGTGTTAGTGACCACAAATTTACAGACCTTACTTGAAATATATTTAGTAAAATCTCATGTTCTGCTAATATTTGTTTCTTGTGCAATACTCTTTTTTAATTTGATATATAATATGACAGGTTGTAATTAGAAACATCCATACAGAGGTATGAATTTTGTGACATTATCTAGTTCACAATTCCGACTTGCAACATAAATGCAATGTTAAAGAGTTAAAGATAAAAACAATAAAGCAAGCAAGGAGATTAATCACATAATTTTCACATTTCATATTTTTTAATAAATAACAGACTGCACAATAGTGTTGTGACCTTCTCGAGTCTTAATCAGAAGAGTCATACATTTTAAAAAATCACACATTTGATATCATTGAGAACTGTTTGAAGAAAACTTCTAGTTTTGTGAGATAAATTAGTAAGGACAAATGAAGTTGTCAGATTATCCTCTTTGTTTGCCGAGCAACTGTCCATAGGCGCTCAGATCTGCAACCAAGCAAATCCTTCTGTATGAAATGATAAACTAATTCATAAGTCTTCCTTGATTCACTTTGTAGCTCTCCTGAATTTAGACAACATCCCTCTTGACTAACATAAAGATCCAGGAGTCACATCAGGACTCTAGATTCATGAGCAGCATTGAAATCTTTATCATCCCATCCTTTTCAAGTGTACAGTTAGGGATATACAATCATTCATCATTTTGCTGTATCTTGCATAACATTGTTGTCAATTGATGCACCCACAACGCTTGATTTGCTCTAAAGAACACAACCAGATGTACAAATACCGTTGAGCCAATGCAGAATCTTTAACATGAAACCTTCGGTTGACTTGGTGCAAAAACACCAATGAAGAAACCTCCCAATCAAGTTTATTAAGTAAACGAATTGAAATCCTAATTCATAAAAAAATAAGAATCTTATGTCATTCACGCTTGTCTTTGAAATTCCTTTTCATGATGTATATGTTTTATTTCATTGCTTGACATCTGTTTAGAATTTGTGATTTATAATTTGATGTTATCCTCTAAAACTGCAGTTATCCAGAGCTGAAGATACTTCATGTATTGAATGCACACCCTGCAAACTGTATCTGCATTGAGTTTGACCCAACTGGCCAGTATTTTGCTATAGGAAGTGCAGATGCTCTGGTTAGTCTGTGGAATTTGCCAGAGTTGGTGTGCATGAGAACATTCACACGGTGAGTATCTCTTTTGGTGTAATGAGCTGGCAGAGTTTGTAAACACAGCTATGTCTAGTGGTGTGTCACAGTGAGCTGGCAGAGTTTGTAAACACAGCTATGTCTAGTGGTGTGTCACAGTGAGATGGCAGAGTTAGTAAACACAGCTATGTCTAGTGGTGTGTCACAGTGAGATGGCAGAGTTAGTAAACACAGCTATGTCTAGTGGTGTGTCACAGTGAGATTGCAGAGTTTGTAAACACAGCTATGTCTAGTGGTGTGTCACAGTGAGCTGGCAGAGTTTGTAAACACAGCTATGTCTAGTGGGGTGTCACTGTGAGCTGGCAGAGTTTGTAAACACAGCTATCTCTAGTGGTGTGTCACAGTCACCAGAGGTTCAAATTCTAAGCAACCTTTAGTTGTCTGTGAATTTTGAATTGTTCAGTGTTGTTCAAATAACAATTAAAAAAAAAGTAAAGTGTCCCGTCATGCCAAATGGCTTATAGGGAATTATAGTGTTAGTGATCATAATTTTTACAGAGCTTCGGCACATGAATTTTGGGGTAATGTTGTCAGTATTACACCCGTGCCGCTTTACTCTCCCAAAAAAATCCAGTACCTATTTTAGGCTGGGTGAACATGGAAGCTGTCGATCAAGATCGAACCCTTGTCCTGTGTAGTCCAGTTCACTAACCACTGAGCTATCACGGCTTCAAATATATTCAGACATAGGAAACAGCACCCCTCATCGGAGGCAGGAGAGATGGACGCAGCCACCCAGGTGGAACGTAGATATCGAGGAAGCTTAGCAGAGCAAGAAACAAATGGTCAAGACATGGCAGAAAGCCAGAAGGAATGGAAGAACAACCTGAGCTCTTGAAGCGTCTGAAAGTAGAAGTCAACCAAAAAATGATGCACTTTAAACTATGCGCTAAGGATGCCAAATGGGATGACTTCTGTAAAAAAGTGTGCTCAGAAAAATCGCTCACCACATTCTGGCACCTTCATTAGTGCATGAATGGCACAACACGACACAGAGGCATACCAGACTTTCAGAGCACAGGCTGGATATGGCACAAATCTGATGAGAGCAAAAGAAAGGCCCGACTTGCCCGCTACATTGAGCAGACGGACCAAAGAAATGAGGCTGTAAGGATGAGGATACGGGGATCGCTGTCAAAATTGTGTAAGGATGTAGGGCTGGAAGATCTCACAATCACAACCGATACCATTCGCACGGCACTTAAAAGGTCACACAACACTCGTCCTGGTCCAGATGGTGTCCGGTATGATGACATAGGCGATTTAGCTGACGACGATTTGACAAAACTGGCCAATGAGTATAATGCCAGTATTTGGAGTGGTCAGATTAAGGAGGAGTGGCTACACAGCTACTTACTATCGCTACCGAAGCCAAACAAGGACCATTCTCAGATCAGTGCCTACAGAATCATCACAATGCAGAACACTGCGAGCAAGCTGCTGGAGAAAATAGTTGCCCGTGTCCTCACCTGTCATCTTGAACAGAAACGTGTATTCCCAACCACACTCGGAGGTTATAGATATAACAAAGAGACATGGCTCAATGTGGCAGTCTTTGCCTATGACGTCTTCGAAGGCTTCCACAGACAAGAGGAGACATGTGCAGCTGCTATAGATCTGGAGGATGCATACAACAGGGTACTATTTGAATATCTCATGCATATGCTCCTCAAACTGGTGGTGCACCTCTTCCTCATTAGATGGATCGTCGCGGCACTGTTTCAGAGGAAGGTGATACTCAGATGTGGAAGTTGGTCTTACGGGCCAACATCCATTTGTCCAGGGCTGCCACAAGGCTCACCATTGTCACCAGTTCTATTTAACGTGTACACAATAACGATAACAGAACAACAGCTGGATGGGAGGGGAAGAACTATGACTTTTGCTGATGATATTCTGGTATATCGACAGGGAAGAGACAGAGATGGGGAATCGCCTCCAAAATGCAGGACGAACTCAATTTCAATTCTTCCTGGTGTGGGGTTTCACCCCACGACCACACCGGTAGTACGAATGGGAGCTGAAGAGGTGACCAGGGACAAGTTGTTGACATACCTCGGAGTTAAGTTTGATCGCAGCCTGTGTTTTCGGGACCACGTCGACCATGTGATAACAAAATCCCGCAAAGGATTAGCCGTCTTGAAGGCCATGGCAGCTGCCAACATCGAGCAGAGGCTACTTACTCTTCTGTTCCAGGGATTATTCTCGCACCAATTAAGTATGCCCTGGCAATTCTTACTGTCAGTACGACTCAGATTGATAGACTGGAGAAAATACAATATAAAGCCATGTTCATTATCCTGGGATGTACGAGGGACACTCCCTGTGTAGCTATGAGGTATCTTCTTGACTTTCCTACCATAGATGACAGAATCAAGATCTGGAGAGCACGAGCATACCTGAAGATTAGTACAGATACAGAGCATCCATTGCACCACGTGCTCAACACAGAGAAAGGTGCCAGGCTTAAAAGAGGCAAATCATGGGTGGGCCGAGCAGAAGATGTCATCAAACAGGTCTGTGGGCTTACCAATATCAGCGTTGGTGAGAAGTGGATACAGGTACCTACGTCATTCAAGGGGACTTTCTCGTGTATTGTAGCACTCGACAGGAAAAGTAGAGAACAGAACCCGGTCATGGTTAATGCTGAGGTCAACGGTCTCATCTACGATAACACTGATGAGAAAGATGCAGTCATCTATACAAACGGATCTGTAAGACGACACCAAAGAAGTGCATGGGCATTTACAGCACGCTCGGCGGGCAGAATAGTCAAGGAAGACAGTGGTGCATACGTCATGACCACGAGTAGCATGACAATGGAGGCGATGGCAGTGACCGAGGCATTCAAATGGTTAGAGTCACAAGACTACACCCACGCATGTATACTGAGTGATTCGATGAGCATGGTAAAAAAAGTGGAGCGGGCTCTGTGCGCATGCAATGGGTAGAGTCGTTGCAGAAATCCAAAATACGTAAGGTCACCTTTGTCCATGTCCCTGGACATGCAGGAGTACGGAGAAATGAAAGAGCGGACAGGTTGGCTAGCTGCACTGTCGTTGAGGACGGGCAACCAATGGATCGGGTGGACATCATCAATGCCCTCCGAGATGTGGGAAGAGCACATGACTTCGACAAACACAGATACACGTCACTTCTTCGGATGATGGAAATGGGAGTTAAGATGGGCACAGTCAGAAATGAGAAACTTAGTGGACGTGTAAGAAGACTTATCAACCAACATAGAACTGGAGTCGTCAGTCGCTGGACACTGAGGGAATTTCTGTGGAGGGGATCTGAGCACCTATGGACATGTTCGGAGTGCAATGATGATGACCCACAAATAACTCAATAGCTTCAAATAACAATGTTTCCGTATAATTTATGACTTTTTCCCACTTGGATTTTTCCCTCAGTAATAAATATTTAATTGTTTGTTATTGTATTTTATTATCTGACAAAGCATAAAACACTAGTAGAAGGATGATTTGCATTGTCAATCAGGTATAAATAGTTGACATGATAACTACCTTCTTGCGTTTTGTCTATCAGTCCATGTAATGACACCAAATATAAAACACTAGTAGAGATCACGCTACTAGGAGGAATACAAATTTAAGTTTTCCTTCTTATTCAAATGAGTGTCAACAATATCAGAGGTTTTTTTTAAAACCAGTGCAGTTTAAAACTCCAGAATTGATCATAGAAGATTTATACAAATAACTTTTAAAAAATACATTTTCAATACTTGTTTCTATACATTATTTTGTCATCATCATGTACCCTGCCGGTTGGCATGGGCGATCATGTCCCTCCACAATCTTCTATCCACAGTGCATCGTATCAGTTATGTTGTTGACTGTTTTCCATGCCATGTCACCAAGCTATCCAGTGTTTTCTCTCTTTGTCGTCCACGATCTCTCTTTCCTTTTATTTTGCCAGTTGTAATCAAGTATTCCAATTTTCCTCTTCTCATAATGTGCCCGAAAAATGTTGATTGCTTCTTTCTGATGTTTTTTAAGAGCTCCCTTTTTGTGTTGGCCTCTTTGAGAACTTCCTCATTGGTCTTTTCATCTGTCCAGGGAACTTTCAACATTCTTCTGAGAAATCCCATCTCTGTGGCTTCTAATCGTCTTTTCATTTGTTTGTCTACTGTCCATGATTCGCTTCCATAGGTCAGAGTTGGTTCTATATAGCACCGATGAACTCTTTTTCTCATTTTATTGACATAGATTATTTTGTAGCTTTATTATATGAAGCAAATTGATATAGAAAAGAGTTCATGTAATGGAGGAAAGTTAATATAAATGGTTGATGTTTTGTTTTTCATTGCAGACTTGAATGGCCTGTGAGGACTCTGAGTTTTAGTAATGATGGGAAAATGCTAGCCTCTGCTTCAGAAGATCTCATTATTGATATAGGGGAAGTGGAAACAGGTTTGTGCCATTGCTTCTCTCCCCTCTTTCACATTTTGTCAATTTATGTTTTATGTTGTTTGTAACATCATCTTACTATGGTTTAGTTATATCTTTGAAATTTTATAATCTGCATCTTTGTAACTTAGAAATGATAACAAACATTTTGTTTCTGTTAGCAATTTTCTAGAATGATAATATGGCAACAATAAGCTGCACAGAATTAGAGCTGTCATATATTTCATGTGTTCACAATTGTCGACAAAATAAATTGACAATTCATCATCAAGTACCATGCCTGCTGGCGTAGGTGATCATGTATGTCTCTCATTACATTTCTGTTGTTGACCTTCTATCAAGCCATTCTCTTAAGCTGTCTGGCATCTTTTCTCTTTGCTTCCCTCTATCTCATCGTCCCTCAATTTCAAAATCAGTCAGGTCAGGTAATTTTACCTGGAACTGTATGCAGTGGACAGTACAACCTGTCACTGCCTTGCAGGTATGCTCAGGAGAGTAAATGGCTAATGGATGGACCCCTAAAGTAAAACATCTCCATTACCTTGTGGGTGAAACTTTTTTGCCAAAGGCTAGCGGTGTCAACCGTAAACAAACCGACAGAAGGCAACAGAAAACCACCATCATAACTTCTTTATATAATCATGGGTCACCATATTAACAGTGAGGCTGACAATTTGAATTGTTCCTCAAAAATAATTGTCACTCTGAACAGGGAATACTGATATTTGCTGCAAAAGCAAGATTTCATCCCTGAATAGCAATAAGGAATATTGTAGCACACAAAAAATGCGGGTTGGGTATGATTGTTTTAGAATTAGAAACTTGACTTAGGAGCTAAGTATATATGACTGGCTATACGTGGCCTCATGAATCAGTAGAAATTAATCCGCAGAAGAAACAAAGTTTACCTGACTAATAACATGCAGTTTCTATCACATTTTTATGGTTTTAGATTCACTAACATTTTACCATAACAAGTTACTGCTCAAGTAATCTTGCTGTTTTATATTTTTCCCCTAAGTTCATTTACATTTTTATTTGTACAGCAATTCTGTTATTTTGAATTTGTAATTCCCTTTCTGATCTTGTACTACAGGAGAAAAGCTGCACCAGATAACTTGTGACTCGCCAACATTTACAGTTGCCTGGCATCCAAAACGGAATCTTTTAGCCTATGCTTGTGATGACAGACGTGAAAGAGATGCTGGCATTGTTCGAGTTTTTGGCTTTCCTTCAGATACATGATCTTTATGTACAGTCTAGAGATTGAGCCTCATTTATGTACAGCTGAATATATTTGGTGCATTTTTTATGTGTGTTTGGACAAATGGTAGGAAATATTTTGACAGTATTAATAAGGAATGTGAATGATAATATATAGAAATGTATTGTGAATTTGCAGAATCTATGTTTATAACATTTTCACTGTATGATTAGAAATTCTGAAAAAATAATTTAGTTGATGTATTGCTTCTTGTACCTTCTTTCCTTCATCATCCCATGACAGGGAGCCATTGAGGTACCACTGACAGACTTCACCAACCTTCTGGACTTCCGGTCAATATGGCGGATAGGCAACAGGGAACTCTTGAGGCACTACCTGATAAAGGTTCCTTGTTGCAGTTTCCTCATATTCCAATTCCAATAATGCCGGAACTACCGAGTAGTGCTTTGTGCACACTGTGAGCTGTGTGTTTCATCTGGATGGTGTTTTTATATTCAGATTGCTTACGATGAATGATGATATCATATGATGAAGGATAGTTCAGATACGTTCACAGTTGGTGCAATAGTATGCCTTGTCTTTTGACATGTGCAGTGTTTGCTATGATGGGAACTGCAACTACCTTTCTTTGTATGGATATTCGTTGAGATGTTAATTTAGATGATTCCACTAGCACAAGTGGCTGAGCAATTATAGATTTCTGTTCATTTTGCAGTGATACTGGGGCCTCCGAATAACCATAACCAACCTTTTCCATTTATGTCTATCTTCATCTGCAGTCATTCTTTGAGACTGAGAAGTCAAGACCTGTCTATTCTTTGATGTTATCTTCCATCATTTGTATTTAACAAACTAAGATAACCTGGCAGGGCCCAATCTTCTCTAGGATGGCTGGGACTATACTAGTTGGAGTTTGCAGCCATTGTCTCAGCAATTGAGATCCTCTGCTTGCCATCATGGATGGAGATCATAACTGGCATTACTTGTCAGCTTTCCCACATCAACATTTTTATTGCACAGTTGATGAAGTAATGTTGATTTGGATATTGAGAAAGGGGTTCATGTTGATTGTGTTGATTTCTTTTGTAGAAAATCTCTAAGGCAGCATTGTTGATGTATTTTAGCTAATCATCTTTTTGCTTATTGCAGCTATTATTTTAGACGTATTGTTCTGTTTTATCTTTCAGAAATATCAGAAATGTTCATGTGGTACACAGATTTAGTAGAAGTTAGTTCTTTGTGGAGGCAAATTGAATTTTTTTACACCAGAAAGTGATACTATTTTTATCACTAGGTCACTACTTCGTTGCCACTCTTATATCCTTAGACAAATGAGAAATTTCACCATTAACCTTGTGTTACAATATCATTGTAAAAATGGCCGCATTAAAAAAAAAAACAAATTCTTCAAAATTTGACATTTTGTTGTGTTCAAACTTTTTCAAGAAATTGGTTTATTTTTCCTTCTTTTTTTGAAATTTTGTAGACTGACAACAAATAACCCTTTGTCACTTGGGAAATGCAGCAAATAATGCTATGAGGTAGCCAAACATACTGGCGAACTTATGGTGTCCTTATCGATAGACATTGTAACACATTCGACCCCTGTGTTCAAATTCAGGTCATAAGTCAATCTGGAACAGGAAATCTGAGTTCCCTGTGGGTCTATTAGTGTAGACACACAACTGTATGTCAAAAACTTAAAAGATAATGCAATTTTTAGGGCTCCTAATGTTAAAATTGTCTGTCTTTCAGAAGCCTTGAAAAGTTGTGGAAATCAAAACTCATTAGCACAAACACAAAACTTAGGCTATTCAAATCAAATGTACTATCAACCCTTACGTATGCGTGTGAAAGCTGGAAAACAACAAGAGATATAGAAACAAAGTTGAACGCATTCGAAAATAAATGTCTAAGGAAAATACTTGGTATAGAATGGAACGAATTCAAAACAAACGAGGAAATTAGAGAAATCGCCAATCAACCACTAATATCTTCAGTAATAAAGAAAAGACGATGGTCATACGTTGGACATGTGATGAGAAGAGATAATAATCGAATAGCAAAGCAAGCCCTCATATGGGAAACAACAGGTAAAAGAAAAAGAGGAAGACCCAGGGAGACACTGAGAAGAACATTGATGAGAGAGGCAAGAGCAGCAGGAATCGGCTCCCTCAATGAGATAGAACTGCTTGCACAGAACAGAGACAGATGGCGAGATTTGATAAAATATCTTTAAAAGAAAACTGCTAGAACAAAAATTCATATAGGAGAAGGTGTATCTTGGTCTACGCCCTATGGGCCGGTTACGGCTCGAAAGGTCAATAGATAGAATGTTAAAATTAAGTGGTAGTAACTTTTACTACAGTATCGTAAACACGTTGCCCACAGATAGGTATCATAATCGTTGCCCACAGATAGGTATCATAATCTAGGGTTAATAATATGCTGATTTTTAACATGTTGCTACAAATAAGAACTGTTCATTACATTTTCTTACATTCCAACTATTTGTTTAAAAGATGTTAATATAGTTCTAGAAGAAACTACCTAAAGGTGTAATGAAAAAAGAAAACAGAGTAAAACTATGTTAAATAAAGAGGTAGTATAATACAAAATGAAGAACACAGTTTCCTATATAAACTCTCTGGAGGAGTGAAATTTAGGACTTCCGTTTGTCATGACCACTTCTTTTAAAGTAGTATAACCCAGTGTCAACCTCCAGGATGCTATTCCTTGCAACCCAGTGCTCTCTTGGAGGAGCCTTTCTTTGCAGTACAGTGCTCTCCTACAGGATGCTGTTCCTTGCAACCCAGTGCTCTCTTGAAGGAGCCTTTCTTTGCAGTACAGTGCTCTCCTACAGGATGCTGTTCCTTGCAACCCAGTGCTCTCTTGAAGGAGCCTTTCTTTGCAGTACAGTGCTGTCCTACAGTATGCTGTTCCTTGCAGCCTAGTGCTCTCTTCGAAGATGCCTTTTCTTTCAGCCCAGTGCTCTCCTCCAGGATGTCTTTCCTCACAACCCAGTGCCTCGGTAGCCCAGTTGGGAAAACCACCCGACTGGGCTACCGACGTTCGGACAACCCGTGTTCGATTCCCAATGGAAGCAGTGTGAATTGTACTCATGGTTGTAAAAAATACCCAGCCGGTGACAGAAATCGGTATCATGGTAGCACTCTGGGAATGTGAGGAATGCCGCATTGCATCATGAGTTTTGATGCTTGAAGTGGCACTATCCAGAAATCTCTATTTCTTCATCCCATAATCTCTGGATTGTTGGGGCACTATCTACAAACTTTGTCAGCATTCTCCATTTCTGTTCCTCCCTTCATTCATTCTTTGGGATTCTGAAAAGTCAAGGTTTGTCCTGTCTTCGCCGGAGAGAAAGTCTCTCCGTCTTTCTGATATCCCCTGCATCATTTTTCAATTCTGAACGTATGGACTATGTCCCTCCTTCGGAAGTCCTTGATACGAAGTCGAGAGGGGGATAATATAGGGTAAAGCACTATCTCCATATCCGTACCCAGGCAGAGTAGCAAAGTGAAATGAGCAAGAAAGCACCAATGTTTAAACTTAGCTCATGGAATGTAATGACCTTGTACCCTGGACTTGCTAAAGCAATCATTTGAGACTGTGCTAGGGCAAAACTTAGAAGAGAAAAGATTCATGAAAAAGGATGAAAAACCCTGTGGGCCTGACTTGTTCATTCTGTGGCCGTGTGTGTTTGTCAAACATTGGTAGAATTAGCCATGAGAGAAGCTGTTTGACAAAAACAAAACCTAAATAAAATACACAATAGCCTCTACTAGACCGTCTGACAAGACGAAAAGGGCCATACAGCCTTTACCAGGCCTGATGATTGAGATACATGACCACACCATTTAGTTGCAATAGTTTAATAAAGGTCATCATATATTCTGATAGCTTGTATCCTTTCACTGGATTTTTCATTCACGATAGATTTCTAAGTGAGAAATCCCCCAAATCTTAAAATAAAATTTGACCTCCATAGTTTTTCTTCTGTAGCTCAGCTGTAAGGGTCAATGTTTGGCAAGTTTGTAGAAAAATTGAAAATTGATATAGCAAGGTTGCACATCAGCCTGATTGTAGAGCCAAGCGTGGTGTTCTACTTATATATTATATATGTTATAAAATACTGCTTAACTTCAACTTTACTGGCAGAGCTAATTGTACTAAAACAAAGACATAAAATAATACTTAGCTTCCCTCTATTATCCAACAAGGACATTCTCACAGAGGCCAACACTAAAAAGGGAGCTCCTAAAAACATCAGAAAGAAACAATCAACATTTTTCAGGCACATCTTGAGAAGAGGAAGAGAGATCATGGACAACAAAGAGAGAAGATACTAGATAGCTTGATGTCATGGCATGGAAAACAGTTAACAGAATTGATATGATGCACTGTGGATAGAAAATTATGGAAGAACATGATCACCTATGCCAACCAGTTTGACACATGATGATGATGATTATTCAATATATGAGATCACTAATAAAAGCTTGTCATACCATTTTCCAATTTCGGTTTTGAATAAGCCAATATTTGACTGCTAAATCTAGAATAAGTGTATTGAACACTTCAGATCTAGATCTGCTGTGGTTTATACTTTCAATACTGATTGATGTGGATTTTTTATTCCAATTTATCATATTTGTTTTGAAGCTGAAAACACCATAAATGTAAGAAGATCATGTTTTAATACTGCCATTTAAATAATGGACAACTGATGGTCTGTCAGAATGTACAACATAAGAGGGTAAATGCTCTTCACACTTAAGAGCAACATCAAGATAATGGATAGAAGTGGTTTGTCCTTGTGTAGCAGGAAAATGAGTGATGTCCGGAGGCCATCCTTTGACATGAAGATAGCCACATGCTGACTAGATAACTAAATTATTAGAAATGTACCCGCTGTGTTCCAGAAATGGTGTGTCAAATAAAATTTAATGAAACATCAACAAAAATGATTGAGCATAGACAATTCTGACATGACCAAGGATATTCATTCAGGATATGTACATAGACAATTCTGGCATGTCCAAGGATATTCATTCAGGATATGTACATAGACAATTCTGGCATGACCAAGGATATTCATTCAGGATATGCAGGTGTGAGTGAAAATAGCTAATGCTGTTTTTATTTTTGTTGCTTTTTTCTGTTTTTTTTAATTTTTATGTCTGCATTTTTCTGCGCAATTTATTTTTAAAAGTCACATTTGCCATTTCCATTTATTTCACACAAAGGAATTAATATTTGAATTAAAATAGAGAAGCTTATGTTCTAATTTGCAGTTATAAATGATAATTTACAAGCATTCACTTTGATATTAGTAACGTGAAGAAGACAGAAACAATAGAATATATTTGCAGCTGAAGTCCCTGGAAATTGAAGGTTTGTGACACTCTACAAGACAATGAATATTCTAGAACTGTTAACTTTTCTTCTTACTCTTCTTCTTTCTTCTTAATTTGCCTTTCAGCGTCGAGGGGAGATATAATTTGTGGTCTTTTGCTCTTCTGTTCGCCTCTGCTGCTGTTATGTTTCATAGTGCTTCTAATATTCCATCCATCCATTTTTTTCGTGGTTGACCATTGGGTCTGGTATTCTCACAATGTTTGCTGAAGGCTTGTTGTGTTGTGTTTTGATCTTTCTGCCTTGTCACGTGGCCAAACAGTTTTATCTGTTGTTTCTTTATATATTCTATGGCGGGGGCTATTCCTAGCTTTTTTTCTCAGTTCTTCATTTCTGATCTTATCTCTCAGACTGTTTCCTGTCATTCGTCTAACACATTTCATCTCTGTAGAGGTTATTTTTCTTATTTATTATGTTAACTTTTATGTTATTAAAATTTTAGTCCAGTAACGTTTATGAGAATAAATGTTTCCAAATTTGACCCTTCTGGTGACAAAAACAACCTTAATTTAACCACAAATATTGTAACAATTTCAGTTATGGCATCTCTTATGATCATTTGTAACTATAGCAGAATTATATTAAAGTCATGTTTCAGATCTGAGAGAATTTACCAAGACTACTAGTTGCATCAACAAACAGTTGTGTGGATCATACGTGATAATACTACCTATCTAAGTTCAGATCCAGAACTTTGGTTTTATGATGATGTTAATGCCATGGGTTCAATCTTAGTTCTCAGAACCAGGAAACATGGTTCTGCTGGGACATTGGATTTTGTTCGTCCCATTTACTGCAATATTAGGTCTTCTATATCAACAGACTCATCATCATCGAGTGCCTTCTCCGCAACGAAGGTTGGCTACCATGGATCGCCATTCTACTCTGTTTCTTGCTTTGATGGTGCAGGCTGACATAGATTGACTTGTCCATCTTTGATGTTACTCGTCCATGTTAGTCTTGGTCTGCCTCTGCCTCTTTTACCTTGTATTTTTCCTTCCAATATTACTTTTAGTAGACTGTTGTGTCTTTTAACATGCCCAAAAATTTAATTTGTCTTGTCTTAATTTTGTTCAGCAGTTCTCTTTTTATTTTCAGTTGTTTTAAAACTTCATCGTTTGTTGTCTTTCTTTCCATCCAATTCTACCTATTCTTCTATAAATCCACATTTCAAAGGCTTCAATTTTCTGTTCTGTTTTCTTGTCTAATGTCCATGTTTCTGCACCATACAGGAATATTGAGAAGATGTAACATTTTACCATTCTTAGTTTCAGCCCTGCTGATATTTGTTTTGTTGTTAGTATATTTTTCATGGCATTAAAATTACTTTTTGCCATACCTATTCTTTTGTTTATTTCAGTTTTGCATTTTCCATCATTGGTTATAGTATGTCCCAGGTAGTTGTAACTCTGGACTGCCTCTAGATGTATCCCTCTACTGTGATATTTAATTGTAGGTCTTGAGAATTTTCTTTGTTTATGATCATAGTTTTAGTCTTTTGATGATCAACAGACTAGCCACCTTTTTTAAAGGGAGATAGTAGATGGTAAACATGTAATTGAGAAGGACTGAGGTATTCATTCTGCTCTTTCAACTGCCTGGGTTTTTTTTTCCAAATGCCTACCTCTTTTTTTTTTTTTTACCTACGTTTTATTTCCTGTTTATTGTGTGACTAAGCAATTTCTCAACTAAATTAAGATCAGGTCAGATCCAAGCAATTCTCTCTCTATGCGTTCAAGACTCAATCAGAGTAGGATTCCAGATTCTATCATGAAGTCAGCTGTCTGTTTAAGTGATTCGATTGCCCCATATAGTTTTTCTTCCAGGGAGGTGGGCGTGGACCACACTGCTCTTCTCAGGTCTGTGTGCTGGGGGCAATCCTGTAGAACATGTTTTGTAGTCATATTGTACAGTGGCATAGGCTGGTTGTACCTATTTTGAATTTCGTGAACATGTGATTCTTCATTCTATTGTGGCCAGTGTGTAGACAAAGTATGATGACTTGATCCCTCCTTGATAGTTGATGGTATCCGTCCCTCTCGTTATGCTTTGGGTGTTCTCTCGTTTCCATTTTCATGGTACTGGCCTTTGAGGATGGATTTGGCTTCATCATAACTGAGCGGATGGTTCTCTTGTGGTAATCTCCCTCCCTCTTCAGCTAATTTGTCTGCACGTTCGTTCCCGTGTATATTACAGTGTGATGGTATCCACTGAGTGACTACTCTTTGGAAGTTATTGCATATTTGGTCCAGGGTTGTTCTCAAGTCATCTAGTTCATTGTTCTTGGGGCTTTTTAGAGCTGATAGTACTGACAGAGCATCAGTCAGAATCACCAATTTATTGTGCATGTTATTTTTGAGTTGAGTAGCCAGTGTTGCAGCATCTCTGATGGCCTCAGTTTCTGCTTTCAAGTTGTTTGAGAATTTCCCAGTAGCTATTGACTTGGTGATCTCATCCTGGTTATTCAGCGTCATGAACACACCACCCCCTCCATTTCTGGTGGCATTTGTAGCAGAGCCATCTGTGTATATGTGGTACCAAGAGTCCTGTGGGTAGGTATTGTGTATGTATTTTTCTGCTATGTGTTTTCTTTTTGTGTCTGATTGGGTGCCTTTTTTCATGATTCCTGTTATATTTTCCTTAAGTTCTGGTGTCTTTTGTTTTCCATGAGGAGACATATCAGATGGGCCCAAGAATTTCAGTAGTGTTGGGAAAGTACTGGGTCTCCAGTAGTTAGTTCATTGGCGATTGCAGCGAAGTTGCGCCTCTTTAGTTGTACAATTCCTAAACCAGTAATTCTTTGATGCATGGGGTGGCTAAAGAGCCTTCTATATTTCTCCGCTTGTTGCAATACTGTAGTGACCCGTCTGTCATTTAAGGGTTGTAAACCTGTTACTGTTTCTAGAGTGAATCCTAGAGAATCCAAGCAATTAAATGCTATGAAGAACAATTGGCACAAAAGCAGCAAAGCAGTAAAATAAAAATTACTAAGGATGTGTATCTTCCTGATAGCATATGATTGTGATTCATGGACAATCTCGCAAAGAGCAAATAAAATGCTACAGAAATATGCCTAGGATAATGAAAAAGAGCAACAAAGACATATTAAAAGATTTAAACTTTTAAAGAACTGGCTTATCAAAACCATTCTCCAGAAGAAATTAAAATACAATGGCCATGTCAAAAGACACAGCGAGCTGGAAAGAACAATAATAGAAAGCATGGACGACACATCAGGGGTAGACCAAGAAGAAGGTAGTTTCAACACATTAAGGAGACCGTAAACATCACAGAAGAAGTGGGAGATCTGGCTAGAGACAGATCCGTTCAACATTCTGCAAAGGACATGCGATCTGACAAGCAGATCCAAGCATGCTGGTTATTTATGTCTGAGAGGCAAGTGTTGAAACATCTATGTCATAGTACCCTTGATAGCTTTTAGTTCAACTGTTGCTGTCACAGAACCCAAGCTGACTGAAGAGAACCAGAAATCCATGACCAAGTTGTAACAATAAACTAATTAATCAATTTAGTTACGAGGATAGTCTCTGGACATGAAGATAAATAGTGAATATCAAAACCTATGATCACACTAAGACAGCCAAAAATAAAGTGAATATACGAAAACAATCAAAAGAAGTGAAAAGAACAGACAATAAAAATAAAACAATTAAAAGATCAAGAAACAAGGAAAACCCTAGAAGAAAAACTAACAGAAGAATTCAAGAAACTTCCAAACGAAGTAAGCACAGTAGAAGAAGAGTAGAAACAATTTAAGGAAACAGTAACCAACATCTCTAAAACAGTTTGTGGAACGAAGCTAAGAACAAGAGAAGGGAAAAAGAGCACCCCGTGGTGGAACGAAACAATCAGAGAAGCAATTAAAGAAAAGAAGAAACTGTTTAAAAATTGGAGGGAGAACAAGAACCAAGAAAAATATGAAAAATATGCCTTAGTTTGAAAAAGAGTTAAAATGTTGATCAAAGAAGCTAAGCAAAGGAATTGGACAGAATTCGGACAAAACATGAGCAGGGACTTCAAGACAGCCACAAGAGATTTCTACAAAGCAGTAAAAGCCACAAGAGCGAGAAAAGAAAACCATGATCCTACTGAGCTCATAAATGACAAAGACGGACAGCCAATATAAAATAACCAACAAATGCAACAGAGATGGAAAGAATATTTTGAAGACCTGTTAAACATACCAACTACCAATAAGACAACAAAAACCACGCTAGAACTCACAAATACTGAACCCAACATCATGAAAGAGGAAATCGAAGAAGTAATCAAATATGCAACAAGAAATAAAGCAACGGGGATAGATAACATACCAATAGAAATAATAGCAGCAGCAGGAGAAACAGGAGGGACATGGCTGCACAGAATATTTAATGCAGCATGGCACCAACAACAAACCCCAGAAGACTGGCAAACGGCAATCATCATACCAATATGGAAAAAGAAAGGTAGCAAAAGAGACTGCAATCAATATAGAGGTATATCTCTTCTCAGCCATGTAGGAAAGTTATACGCCAAAATCTTGGAAAAAAGGCTGAGACCAATAATGGAACTACAGTTAAGCGATTCTCAAATGTGGTTCCGAACAAACAGAGGATGTACCGACGCACTATTCACATTAAAACAGCTTGCAGAAAAAACGACAGAACACACTCAAAACTTATACATAGCCTTCATTGACCAGGAAAAAGCATTCGACAGAGTAAACAGAGAACAACTGTGGGAGATACTAACAACATACGGAGTAAGCCAACATCTAACCAACCTTATTAAAAGTCTCTACGTCGACAGCAGCTGCAGGGTCTGAACAGCAGCAGGCTACACAGACCACTTCGAAGTTAGATCAGGTGTAAGACAGGGGTGCGTACTATCCCCCGTACTGTTTATTACATACATGGACCATATATGCAAGCTAGCCAACCGTCAAAGACAGAGGAGATTAACGAGCTTCTATTTGCAGACGATCAGGCACTAATACATGAAACAATAGAAGACCTACAAGAACACTTAAACAAACTCAACATCTCAGGCACAAAATACAACATGAAAATCAACAAAACAGAAGTCATGAATGGCTACTTGTTTTAGTTGTCTGCCTTCTATAGTTATGTTGATGTTCTGTTTATTTTGGCGACATTCATGACTTCTGTTTTGTTGATTATCATGTTGTATTTTGTGCCTGAGATGTTCAAACACCTAGGAAGTCTAATGACAAACGATGATTCTCAAACAGCAGAGATAGAATCAAAGCTTGTCAAATCATCGGACAGTTATCACCCCTCTTGTCCAACAAGGAAATAACTCTGGAGGCAAAACGAGCATTATACAATTTTTGGTTATGGAAGGCCCGGTATCACTGCAAACGAATTAAATTCCATAATTGCTCAACCGTCCGTGCCAGTGGAATCATCCGAATTACTAACTCATCTCCCAAACAAAGAACGGTAGCAGTAGTCCCCATCATAGCAGTCCCAGCACACGCCAAAAGACATAAGGCGAAACCGCATAGAAAGTAAACACGGCCAACTGTTTCCTGTCATACGATATCAGCATTCATGGTGAACAATTGGAATATCGGAACATAATCAAAACGGATGAACACACAGCTCACGGTGTGCACAGAGCACTTAACTCAGTAGCTCCTGCAACAAGCCGGACTTGGAATATGAGGAAGCTGCAACAAGGAACACTTTTCAGACATAGCCTTCAATGGTTCCTGCCGCCTATCCACCATATTGCCCGGAAGTTCACGTCCTCCTGAAAATGATGATCGTCATAGTATTTAAATGTATAGCGCTTGATGATGTTAGGGCATCGTGTTTGACTCCAACTCCGAACATACAAAACACAGTTCGTCGTCAGATTATCCCCGTTGTACAACAAACAACAGATCGCAAGATTAGCACATGGTCGGTCTTGGGACACACGATGATTCATTATGATGACGTAGCACGCACAAAATGGCTGCGCCCATGGATTCCTGATTACTCTAGTGAAAGCAGTCTACAACGAACGAAACATGGTGCAAATCCCCAACGAGATAAAATTTCGGCTGACTTGACGGAGCCCACCACATTAATGCGTTGGAAATTGTAAATAACTTGAGGCAAACACCATCAACGGTCATTGAACAGCACTCATTGTGACGTAAAACGCAGATCAACACTAGACGATGGAAGGTCGCATTCACATCACCTGATTTGTCAAAACGGAGTATTGCCGTGCGTTGCAACGCCAATTCATTGGCGTAGATATGATAAGTAGAACATCATTTCGACTTGAATGCAGAAAATTGCAACGGAAAGCCGAAATTGATCAGATTCAAAAGCAATTTCTGCAGCGATCGAGAGAACGTGACTTAGTTCCGCCATCATGGAAACGGAAGTGTCGCATTATAACAATACAATCTTCATCCTGACATTGTGCTACCAATACCAGACCTGGACCCTAGATGCAAGAACAATAAGAAAAATAACCTCTACTGGGATGAAATGTGTTAGTCGAATGACAGGAAACAGTCTGAGAGATAAGATCAGAAATGAAGAACTGAGAAAAAAGCTAGGAATAGCCCCCGCCATAGAATATATAAGGAAACAACAGATACAATGGTTTGGCCACGTGACAAGGCAGAAAGAACAAAACACAACACAACGAGCCTTCAACAAACGTTGTGAGAACACCAGACCCAAGGGTCGACCACGTAAAAGATGGGTCGATAGAATATTAGAAGCACTAGGAAACATACCAATAGCAGAGGCGAACAGAAGAGCAAAAGACCGCAAATTATATCTCCTTCAACGCTGAAAGGCAGATGAGGAAAGAAAGAAGAGGAAGAAGATCGAAACCTGAGGAAACAGCATTAAGTGGCACTCAAGATAAAACATTAAGTGAAACGGAACAGAATGATAAAAGTTAAGTGAAACACAACAGAATGATAAAAGGTTATGTGAAACAGAACAGAATGATAAAAAAGTTATTTGAAACAGAACAGAATGATAAAATGTTCAGTGAAACAGAATATAATGATAGAAAGTACCGCATGATTGCCCTTATTTCTCATTTAGTAAATATTCAAATATTCGTCTTCCAGCTAGTCCATTCTGTATCCTTGATTTTGTTTCTGTTAAAGAAACAAAAAATCTGTCGCACCTCTTGACCTGCAACGAATATAGTGTTAATGTCTATTTTGTTTCATCTATTATCTTCTCTGTTTTCATTCACAGTTAACATCTATTGTTGAGCACCTGCACTGTTCACAGTAACATTGTCTGTGTTATTTTATTATCTTTCTCGCTTACCATCGTCTGGTAATCTATCATCATCTTCTTTGCTTGCCCCGTTGACACTTGGCTCGCGTGGCAAATATTCTAAAGTTTTTTTCTGACTAAAGTGAGATGTCCAGCGTCTGAAACAGTCAATCCCAGCTCATCTATGACATCTTGCATTGTCCTCCTAGGTATCCCTCTATTCCCAGGAAGTTACCATTTATCCTCCGTGATTTCCAAACTTTAATCCATGTATTATGCATTTCTGTATCAGGTCTACGTTTCATTAACAACATAGTTTTTACGATAGCGGCTTGTTAAACTCTGATCAACGGTTCTATACCAAGCCGGAGAAAAATAATTCCTCCATTTTGGAGAAATCGCCAATCAACCACTAATATCTTCAGTAATAAAGAAAAGACGATGGTCATATGTTGGACATGTGATGAGAAGAGATAATAACCGAATAGCAAAGCAAGCCCTCATGTGGGAAACAACAGGTAAGAGGAAAAGAGGAAGACCCAGAGAGACACTGAGAAGAACATTGATGAGAGAGGCAAGAGCAGCAGGATTCGGCTCCCTCAATGAGATAGAGCTGCTTGCACAGAACAGAGACAAATGGCGAGATTTCATAAAATATCTTTAAAGAATTGAAAACTGCTAGAACAAAAATTCAGATAAGAGGAGTATATTGGTCTACACCCTATGGGCGGCTACGGCTCGAAAGGTCAATAGATAGATTATGCATTTATCTTCTCATTTATCATTTTATCTCATTTCTCTTTTTTCTTTCTGAAACAATATTTATCTGCTTTATAAAGTTGGAGTAAATGTAAAATACTTACATCAAGAGAACCACCAAAGGCCAACACAAAGGCAGCAACAATCTATTCAGAAACAAATTTAAAGAACTCACGGAGGGAAGAAGGATGAAGAAAAAATAAATGAAGATATGAAGAGTAATAGGCTGAAAACATACATTTATGGTTGTGCAATATCTTCCTTTTTTTAGGACTAACTGGGGAATTCAACTGAGAGTATTAAACAAACAGTCCCGTTTTTGGGAATCCCCAAAGAGAAAGACAAAGAGGAGGACCAAAATATTCCCGGAGATGACAGATGGAAGCAGAGGTGAATACATGGATCGATCTTAAAAGAATGGCAAGAAACAGCGGAAGGTGTTTGTTGAAGACCTATGCTCCACAGGGAGTTGAACAGAATAATATTTTCCTTTGGTTAAAATAAGTTCTCAAAATAATTATTGGGTTGGGGAAAGCACAAGACAGCTCTTCACATTGAGAGAAGTGAAGAGACAGGTCTCATTGAGGTTTACAATAGCAAGGACATTTAGTATTGTGGGCAGAAGAGAGTACTGTATATATCATCATCATGAACCATGCTGGCATAGGCGATCATTTCTATCCACAGTGCATCATATCAATTATGTTATTGACTGCTTTACATGACACCAAGCTATCTAGCATCGCCTCTCTTTGTCGTCCGCGATCTCTTTTTCCATTTAATTTGCCTTTGTAACCAAGTATTCCAACTGTCCTTTCTCATGATGTGCCAAAAAATGTTGATTGTTTCTTTCCGATGTTTTTTAGGAGTTCCCTTTTTGTGTTGGCCTCATTGAGAATGTCTCCATTGGTCTTTTTAGCTGTACAGGGAACTTTCAACATTCTTCTGAGAAATCCCATCTATGTGGGACCTCTAATTATCGTTTTATCTGTCTGTCTACTGTCCATGATTCGCTCCCATAGGTCAGAATTGGCTCTATATAGCACCGATGAACTCTATTTCTCACTTCTATTGACATAGATTTGTTGCGTAAGACGTTTTTAATTTTCTGAAATGCTATTTTGGCCTGAACTATTCTGCTTTTTATTTCTGTGGTGCATCTTCCATCTGATGTTATTATTGTGCCCTAATATTTAAGATGTTGCACTTATTTCAAATTTGTCCTGTTTATTTTTTATGCTGCATAATGGTGATGATTGTTTCTTCGATATAACCATTACTTCTGTTTTCTTACTATTCAGACTGAAGCCCTTCTTGCTACTTTCTTTTACTATTACGTCCATTATTTCTTGTAATAATTTTCCGTCTCTGCTATTAAGACTGTATCATCCGCATATTGCACATTGTTTATGTTGTGATCGTTGACTTTAATTCCTTTTTTTTTTTGGTCTCATATTGAGAATATTTTCGATGTAAAGTAGGAACAAATTCGGCGACAGAAAACAGCCTTGTTTTATGTATTGGAACTGTCTGTTGGCTGTTAATTCTTAGGCTGCTGTTTGTTGCCAGTACCTGTTTTTTATGATTCTCAGATCCTTGCCATTAATATTTAATTTCTCCAGCATGTTGTTTATTTCCACGTACTTTACTTTGTCAAATGCTTTTGTGTAGTCTATAAATCACATACATAGATCTTTCTTTACCTCTTTCTCAATATTCTGAGAGTGTATATTGCATTATTTGTGTCCTTTCCTTCCACAAATCCACATTGTTCCTCATTTATTTCTGGTTTTATTTTTTCCGTTACACGTCTCTTGATAATTCTTAGTAATATTTTTGTTATGTTGCAGTCATTTTGTAATTACTGATTGCGAACTTGGTCACATTATACAACGTGTTTTCGTTAACAAGTATTCGTAAATCTATGCCATAGTAAACCTGATATCATAACGTTGGATGGAAACCCACATAAACCGATTCAGTTACCTTGGATACACTGTCACGGTAGCACTTTCCCTCGAAGAAACAAATAATTATACAAATTGAAAAAATGTCTACATTTGGTAAACTAACACAACGGGTATGGAATGACATAATTAACACCGACACTAAAGATCCAAATATATCCAAACAGCAGAACATCATTATGTGCGGACCTAAATGGTGAACAACATATCCAAGGTTTGATCCAGGACTAAACAATTCCCCAGCGTGGTGCCTAAATAAACCAACTGAGCAGTCCTGCGGAATTGCAGGATTCCTTTTTTTAGGGCAACAATCAGGAGTCGTGGATTAATCAAGTGAGTGGAATATGTTAGAAAGATGGACAACAATCAGGAGTCGTGGATTAATCAAGTGTGTGGAATATGTTAGAAAAATGGACAACAATCAGGAGTCGTGGATTAATCAAGTGAGTGGAATATGTTAGAAAAATGGACAACAATCAGGAGTCGTGGATTAATCAAGTGAGTGGAGTATGTTAGAAAAATGGGCAACAACCAGGAGTCGTGGATTAATCAAGTGAGTGGAATATGTTAGAAAAATGGACAACAATCGCATCTACTATCAGATATTGTATGTTGAATCTGTAGATAGAACGCGACTAGTGAGTTCATCAAAAGTGAGATAGGAAGATGTCTGTAAGTTTGTAGTTCACTTTTCATTTTTAGCTGTTTTAAAACTTCATCGTTTCTTTTCTTTTCTTTCCATCCAATTCTACATATTCTTCTATATTCTTCTATATATTCACATTTCAAAGGCTTCAATTTTCTGTTCTGTTTTCTTGTCTAATATCCATGTTTCTGCACCATACAGGAATATTGAGAAGATATAACATTTTGCTATTCTTAGTTTTAGCCCTGGTGTTATTTGTTTTGATGTTAGTTTATTTTTCATGGCATTAAAATTACTTTTTACCTCATCCACCGTCACAGACTTTTACATTCGCTTTGGACATAACCGCCCGGCACCATTGTTGTAGAACTGTGTTTTCCCTGTAAGTTACACCAGTATGAATTCTTCTTTAGTCAAGGATACATGCATTCTCAGTATAACATCTGAAAAATATAAGTTAAAGTTAGAAGAAAAAAGAGACGCGTCCTCTTGACATAAAATTGTCTTGTTCATTCTGCTGTCGGACCTGCCATTACAATCAGCTATGAGAAAAAAGCTGATCAGCAAAACAAGGTAGAACATTTACTGCTATAGGAAAACAATATCTGTCTGTTTTTAACCGCCTGCGACGGCATGAAAGGTGAAATGATATCATCATAGGACTCTGCGTGTGGTTTGCAGAACGGTCCACTCATCACAACCAGCCAGTCTGAAAGAAACTCTTTCTCTAGCCAGATCTCCAATTTATTCTATGTTCATGTTTAAGGTCTATTTGGTGTCTTTAAACCACCTTCCTCTAGGTCTGCATGTCTCGACTTCTAGGACACATGCCTTCCATTATTGTTCATTCCAGCCCACTCGTGTCTTTTGGCGTGGCTATAGTATTGTACTCTGTAAGATGTTTATAAGCCAGTTCTTTTCAATGTTTAAATCTGCTATTGATTTATTTGCGGATCATCATTGCACTCCGAACATGCCCATAGGTGCTCAGATCCCCTCCTCAGCAAGTCCCGTCCAGCGACTGACGACTCCAGTTCTGTGTTGGTTGATAAATCTTCATTGCTTTTGTTCACTATCCAAGGTATGTTACGGATTCTACTGTAGCACTTTGTTGATAGAGAAACAATTTCTTCATTGTTGTTACACATATAGAGCACAATATCGGAAGACGTCTTTGTTGTTGTTTTGCGTTCGTCTGAAGCTTATATTTTATCCTAAAACGGCTACAAAATGACGTTAACTGTGCGCATGTTAGGTTGTGTCACGTTCACAGCAAGTTGCAATATCTGCACATTTTGGCCCAACACATCCGAAGTCAGTACAGCATTTCTTGAACACCAGTCCATGGACTCCTGCTTATTTACCCAGAACAAGACACATCTTCATAAGGATATCGCTGAAAGATAAATAGGATCTTAAACGACTCTACTTCACTTAACCTGACGTCATAAGTCAGTACAGATTTGGTAAATACCTTCAGCTTTATGCTCGGTCTGGTGTCTCGAGAAGGCGTAATTGTTTAAAGTTCATATCGACTTTAATACACACACACGTTAGCACGTACGAGAATCTACTGTTAAAAACCTTACTATAAAACGTACCTTACTACTTACATTGACTTACATATGTGGGACTAGCATGAGAATTGTGTTGCCAGATTTCCACAGCGCATGACAATTCATAGCTCAACATTTAAATGTCTGTTGCTCGATAAAGTTTCTCAATGTTGTTGTCAGCTTTGAATAACCTTGTTCTTGCATAATTTAATCTTTAAATAACGTTGCATCTTCTATTGTTCTTTAATTGATGTTGTATATAGTTATCTGTGAATGGCCTTGCATTTTACAATATTTTAAACTGTTTTTAACGCTTTATTCACTGTTTGCTGATGCATGTATTATATTTTTCTCTATCATATTTTTAGTATTATTAGATTTAAATACTGTTGTCAAGTCTGTATCAGTTTGACAAAAGGGAATGCGACCGCACATGAAAAACATGACATTACTTATACACGCATCTCGACCACTCAAACATCGTGTCGGGCTCCCGCTCACATTCCCACTCTGAGAGCTGAGCTGATTAGTCTTTCAAACCTGACGACAGCATTCAGAATTACAACAATGCCTGGAGAAGCTCTCCAAACCTGACATCTGCATTTCCCGAATTTCAAGCCCTCTTTATAATCGTTGATGTTTATTATGATGAGTCGGTACGTGAGCTTCAATGGGAAGATAACTCATCTAGCTCGAAGTTTTTCCTTGGTGTACATACATACACAGTGTGAAGTCCGGACACCAAATGGCAAAAATTATATATCTTATCATCTCTTTGAATCTTCTCGAAGTTTTGCATTCTTGTCTTCGTAGGCCGAGCATTGCTTATGGGAAACCCATTGGGAGTCGGTTGCCCACTGTTTGCGCGTGTAAGCCCCCTGGGTCACACAGACACTGGAATGGGGGTATTAAAATAGCTCTGTGGTCGCTGCTTCAACAAGAAGCAGACTTTGCCGCTTCAATGATTCTATAAATAAAATGAACTGTGACAACAAACTCTGACCCCGAGAGACGGGAAAACTTGATTTACGCTCAGTTCTTTTGTCAAATGGTGGACGTGACACAAAATTGTGATGGTTTAAAAATAGACCACATAACAATGTAATAAATCTGAAGCTTATTTCGTCTTCTTGCTGACTACCCATATAAATAATACATATCTTCTGAAGATCCATATATGGCGCAGAAACATGAACATGAGACAAGAAAACAGAACAGTAAACTGAAGCCTTTGAAATGTGGATTTATATAAGAATAGGTAGAATTGGAT